>OY776112.1:79919338-80519338 GCA_963675035.1 Allygus modestus | reverse complement strand
GGCTACATTAAAGGAGTGAATAGGCCTATTCATTATGACCAACTATAATAAATGATTGTGTGGCTCCCACCTAGGTGCATTTAAGTTAGGTGTACTATTGTGCATCGTAGTGTGACGTCATCTGGTGGCGGAAGCGCGTCACCAAGGTATTCTGACTATCCTATGTGAAGGAGTGGGGGACATGGGGTAGTCAGAATACTTCGGTGACATGATTTTCTAGGAACTAGTCTGTAACCAATGGGAAACTTCAGCACTGGCGGCTAAAGCCTATGCAAAAACCCAAGTTGGGATCAGAACGTCTATCCTCCCTCCATCCCCACCACAACATTAACGTTGAGAGTGACATCATATACTTTTATAAATATGTACATTGTTATCTAAACTCTGCAATTTTAGTTGCAGCCGCTGTGGTGGGGATGGAGAGAGGGTAGACGTTCTGATCCCGACCTGGGTTTTTGGATAGGCTCTCTAGCCGAGGGTAACTTCAGCTGTCACTGTAAACCAGCTGATCAAATAAACACCGTGGCGTCACCTGGTGGCTGTGCAAAACGTGCTCAAATTCGTACTTCTGAATAGCACACATTATTTAAACATCTAGGTTCCCACAGTTTTTGTGAAGGGTGCAGTACGAGAAACGTCCACCAAAACAAACGAATATAAAATATCAAACCACTACGATACATCGATATTACAGACAAAAATATTTTAAACAAAGTGATTAACCAAACCATGACAAAAACAGTAATCTTTGGGGTTAATTTATTACAGTTAATATTAATTTAAGCTAACCTATCACCGTAGAGCTCTGTAAAGTAAAACACTTTGTGATCGTGTATTAAAAACAATAACAATCGAATAGGAATATGGTTATCAGTGTATCAATCATGGTAAGCCGATAATTTATATTCGATTGTTTTGGTGGACGATTATCGTAGGCTAAGGTATCCTTTGTGAACTTAACACACTGTATATTAGCCTACATATCTCAATTTGCAATATAGGTCTAATGCTTAAGACCTACTGATGTTACCTACTTGCATTTAAATTTTAAAATAATCAGTAAAATGTTGGTTTAAACAGGGGAGAAAGATCCGTGAATATTGGGCAAATGTTCATAAAACACATTCAGTCATGACCACAAATAGTGTGCGACTAACTTCAGTAGTAAACAATGAATCATAAAAAATGTGTGCATATGACACAATATCTCTAATTTGTATAACATTGTGATAAAGCCTATTTTGATAATAGGTTAACAACAACTGGGTTTTCCAGTCCTACACTACTATACAGGCCATTGCTAACAGGGACTATGGCCTAACCTATTGTTAACAACTGCATCCAGGGGTATGAGTCTTAACAACTAGTAGTGTATAAATTAGTCTAATTTAAGGTGTATATTGCCATAGTATAATATAATATTATATAAAACAATTATAGTTTGTACATTATTACTGACCTGCTGAGAGCTCGCATTTTCTTCTTGAACTACTGTGACTGTATTGGTTTCAACTTGAGTGATTGTATTAGCAATTTCCGCCATCCGCTACGATAAAATAATTATCATAAGTAAAAATACACTGACACTTCTTTACAAGGAAAACAATAATTTGTTAAAATATTAGAAAAACACAGGCACAGAAAGACTTTAATAAATTTTTAATTTTTCTTCAGACAGATCGAAAATCTGACATCTGTCCCAAATTACATCTGACACCTGACACCTGAAAGTTTGACATTTGCAGTGTTGCCAAAAGAACAGTAGAGTTTTAATCTAAAATAAACAGAAATCTAAATTGCCCTAAACTTAATTGTACAGTCTTAATTTATTGTATATCAATAATATATAACTATATGTTACCTCTCTGAACACAATATTATCTTAAATTAATTAATAATCTGTTTTTGAAAGGTTAATTCGTTTGAATGTCAAGGTAATATTTTAAGGAACTCAGTTATCAGTTATGCCAAGCTTTGAATGAAATATGGAGCGATGTAACTATAATTTTGCCTAGGAAATAAAATTTATTTTAAATATAATTTGATAAATAGTCTGTAGGTAAATGTACTAGATCATTGTAAACGTAAGTTTTTGGAAACACATCGACATTCCACAAACCAGACAACCTCATCAAACAATAAATTTTGACGAAAACAGAATTTTGCATTTTGGGGAGTCGAGTTTTATTTATTTGTTTTGTTAACTCGGACAATTAATTAGTGTTAAAGTTTGAAATCCAGTTCGAAACTTTTTTTATAAAGAGTTTTAAAGAAAGGCCTCGAGATAACGAAACACTTTGTTTGGCTGTAAGGTTTTTCAGAGCCGTCCACCTTAGCAGTTGCGGGGAAGAGGAAACATTTAGAGTGCAGGGCTCTCAATATGCAGGCCGTGCGGGGTACAACATTTGCCCAATGCTCATTAGGATATCGCCAGCATCGATGTAGGTTATACCATTGACTATACACACTATTCACGTGGTGTGTATAGTCAATGGTTATACCCTTTAACAGCATAATAAATGTAAATTACTTTTTTGCAATTGTCAAAAGGAAGTGGATGTGTACACCGGTTTGTTACAACAGAAATATTAATACTTTTCAAATACTTTTAAAGGGTATTAAGCTAAAACTATCATGATTTTAATCTGTTAAATCATTGTAGTTTTTCAAAGGACAAATAAAACATATAAACGCATTATTTTATTATAAGGTATTTTGAATAATCCCGATGATGCAATGCTCATAGCGCTTAGCCAAAGAATGTAAACTATAAAAGACACTATAGAAGGCTTGCTAGTTCTATATATATTTCTGTGATTTAACACATCGTGAAATAGTTAAAAATATCCCCGTCGCAGCAAGCCTGCATACTCAGCGAATTTCCAATGCATATAAATGTGTCTTCACCACATAAACCCACTTACTATATAAAAAAAAACCTCGGACCTCACGTATTTTACCTATTTTTCACCACAGGCTAAATGTTATTTTATTTTGACAGTTTATATTGTTTTCACTCATAACCCCCTCTAAAATGGTAGTCTGTATCCGCCACTGTAAGAACAACATAGTGCTGAGTACGCAGGTTTGATGCTACGGGGACCATCGACAAAAAATGTATTTGGTACAAATATTTAATAGATCACAACCGGTTGAAACCACATACCACGTTTCATCAATATACATTCATAAATAAGCAGATAAGCGAGATGTAAAAATTGTACTCCTTATATAGGTGAGGTATATACATTTTACAATATTATAAGAATAATAAAGGACAACGTACTGAGTTTACCACTTATAATATCTCGGTAGACAATTGACGCAGAGCAAAATTAATTATAAATAGAGCAATAAAGTACTAAATTGTATAAACCCTATCTATGGTGAAAACTAAAATTTAATGTTATAGAAGACTAGCCATTACCCGTCGCGGCATCGCCCGAGCTCAATACATAGCGTTAGTAAGATATATGTTAACGTCAATTTACTAAAAGTAGCGTCGTATTCCAAGGCAACAATTTCAAAGACGCCTTACGTATTTCTGGTGAACGTTTGCCGCCGCTGCGCTGGGCATAGCCATTATAGGCAGTAGCTGCTCGTCTGCGAGCTTCAGCTTTCTCAACAGTTTCTGTAGATCACTGCTCTCTGCTCTGCCTTAGTTCCATTTCAGTTTCTCTCAAACTGGCCTTCCGCTGTCTGCCGCTGAGCTTGTTGAACCCTTCTAATTTACATTTGTGCTGAAGTTTCATGACTTCTATCCACTTTATTAAATCGGGCTTTTTCGAACTTTTTGAGACAAATTTGATTTACGTTTCACCGTCATTATTGCGATACAGGTACATTCGTGCGACAAAAGGTTAAACAAAGCGACAAAAGTGTAAACCAAAATACAAATAAATAAATAAATTGAAAATCTTGTTGAAAACCTCAAATGGAAAACACCTGTTTTAGTTATCTACTGATTCAGTAAATGTTAGTACCCATAAGATTAACATGGGAAGTTTAGAGGCCACTGGGGCAAAGCCCTTAAGTGGGTTCTAACCGGCAGCCGGAAGTCAATTCAAGATGGCGTATTGGATGGTCTCGCGCCAGTTCGAGCTCAAGTGGTTGTAAGCGTGGCCGTCAGGCGCGCTAGTTACGCTGGCGTTGCCAACCGCTTGCGAGGAAAAACTAGAACTGCCTCTTCTGTCAGAATCTGAGACTCTTATCTCCCGCCGTCGTCGTACTGCCAGCTGCACCAGCTGCTAAGCCTAGAGATGTTCAGTACGTGTATATAACTGCACAAAACCTTGTTGATTATAATCATTTTGTAATTGGGCAAAATATACATGGTACACTTTATTGTTCGAGATCTCAAAAGTTTAATTTGTCACAAAACCCGGCTGTGATATAAAACGAACACAACAAGCTTTTTATCAAAATTGTATTAATAACTACTAATTCAATCAAGACGTATTTTTATAACTGTATTAAATACTGAAAATTAATGCGACTACTATTTATTTTTATTTATAAATTAATTGGCTTCGGCAGATTCAATACTACGCGTAAAATAAAAACGCTGAGTGCATTACAAACGAAATTACAGTTGTGCATCATAAAATAATTTATAAAAGGAAATATATAGCTTAAAATCAATTAAATAATAATTTGTTTGTAATTTATTCGTATTAATTTACAAACATACAAATCCAAATCCAAATACACGCAGTAATACTTAAAAATTGGCCAATAATACTCAACTTAGATATATAAATACAAGTTTAATAAATCAAAATACTAAACCACCCAAAGTACATTTCGTAAAAATGCCGTCAAGTTGAACTAAGAGATCAAATCATTACCCTACTATTAGTCAATGCTACTATCAATAAGTGAATTATCTTTTTGGCAAAATAGGTTATTTGCGGCTCATTAGATTTTCTTTCACAACTCGTACCAGGCGCGGATCCACGGGGGGAAATGGGGGAAATTTCCCCCCCAAGGCAAAAGGTTGGAGTTGCGCGCGCACCACCGCACCAGCACCAGCGGACCAGCGCCAGTGCTACGTCTGCCCGGCACGTCATCTCGACTTGTCGTCTGATTGATGCGTCGTCAGTCAGATTCATATGCCTGTAATACTTCTACAGAGAGTTTACAGACCGGAAATTCCTGGAAAATCGGATAATTTTACGGGAATTTCGGTGAAAATTCGTTAATTTAGTTAAACGTCTTTTCGGCCATTCTCGTTCCAGCGGCTAGGTTGTCGTTCCACAGGGAGGTAGAAACCATCATGGAGAGCTAGTCAACTGGGCAGAAAACGGTCTGCACATTGTCAGGCTAGACCCAAAATGTAGGACACGGCAAATCTGAGTAATCCCGAGCGATGAGCGCGTTGTCGTTTACACGCTCCTGCACCTCTTAATAATAATACAACTACAATGAAACTAATATATTCCTTTTCTGCATGAATGTCCGCATCTAACAGTATCAATCTATTTTAGTTTAAAATTATGTGTAATTCGTAATAATTAAAATATCAGAAGGTTGTAAGAACATGACATAAAAAAGTCAGTAAGCGAGAAAGCTTTTTATTCCTGAGGTAAAAACAAACTTCCAGCGAGAAAGTTGTAGCTAATTAGTTGATCTTCAAAATTTATTCGAAACAATTTTCGATAAAGCTTCTAGTTTCTTCAATAATCCGATATAAATCACGGCTATGTTCAGTTCTACGCGCGTCGTCGTCGTCGAGGACCACGGCCCCACGCCTTACTACCACATCAGAGTAATCGCTCCTCATTTTACTTAGATTTTTATAAAAAGTAAATATATAAATATATATTTGACTCCATATTATATCGAGGTTATTGTTACTTAACACAGCTTTCAATTATGATCAAAAAACATTTATCGAGATGTAATCTGACTCATGATTAAACATTAGATATTAAATATTATAAATGAATATGTAATTAAATTAAATGAAAAATAATATGAGACTTATTTGTTGTACATAGTACAATGTTATGCAAGAATAAACATATTTTTTTTATAATGTGGTCGTGAAGCAAAAATTCCTCACTAAATACTTTATTTGTCCATTTTCTAAGTTAAAATACAGGAGTCATTACCTCGATATGTATTGGATTTTATTTAAACATAACTTTGCTTTTTATTTAAACCCTTCTCCCTTTAAAATTTGTATCACTTAAACATTTTTCCTTCTAGTTCTAGTAGTTATTTATTACATCGTTAAATTAGATTTTATTTAAATGTTGCATGTTTTCAGGTTTATAATCCTTAATTTTATGGTCACATTTTATGATTTTAATCGTGAACATTGAAATAGAAGAGAATCAACATCTGTTTACAGAAACTTAAGTTACCGTATACCTCCCTAACAACTATTCAAATAGACCTATAATTTGATTCTGTGTGAATAAATAAGGAATAGATCGGGGAACTGAAATACAAAGTCGTAAGTAAATATGTGTAGCTAAATATTTAATCAAAATTATGAATGAACTTATGGTTTTACGTCGAAACTCAGAACTAAGCCTCTATGTCAGCCAATACTAAAATAACCAATCCTATAAAAATCATATTGGCGTTCAAAGTTGAGGAACATGAAAAACAACAACATGAAAAATTTGAGGAAAAGAGTCGACTCATGTATCGAGTAAATAAAATATGGGAGTCATTGAGTCGTAAATTAATTAATTTCGATGAAAATGCAGGTTGAGTACGTGAACATCGAGATTTGTATACTAATATTGAAACTTACACGTGTTTTTACGTCATAGAGGTTAAATACATTTGAATTTAGTATCAAAAGATAAAGAATTTATTCAGTAATACGATTCCAAAACCCATTTTCCTATAAAAAAATCCCTTGCGCCGTAAACCTCATTAAACTGAGGAAATAACCAATAACCCATAAGACCCATTCGCCAGTAACCCATAAGACGCTGTACTGAGCTCTGCGACCGAGTCCTACACTTTGAGATGTGACCTTGAGCCCGGCCGGACCGAATTTTGGTCTATCCCGACTATGGGCGCGAGCATGGTCTATCCCGACATGGTTTCTACCTCGCTGTCGTTCCCAGTCAATAAGATAAGTTTTGGTTTGTCGTTTTGATACAAATTTTTAATAAAAAAAAACAATAAACTTGAATGGCTCATATTTTGCCACATTGATGAAAATTATACAAAGTAATTACAGTACAAATGTAAACATATTGTGAATGCAATCCGTTGTTTATCAATCAGGAAAAATTCAAATCACACAGCCTTTGACATTATACAAAGTTCCCAACTATAACTACGCTATTACGCTAAAATTACTACACAATTTTCTAAATTTTCCAAAAATCAGTTTTTTTAATTTTTTACCCTAACATTTTTAAAACAATTAATTTTGGTTTGAACCATGTTATAGAGCTTAAAAAACAAATAATATAGTATTTTGAATTATTAACCTAGGTTAAGTGGTTGCGTAGAATATAAAAAAACCTGCTCATAAAATCTCCCATGTTAATCTTATGGGAAAAAGGTTTTTGTCTTTTCCTAAGTTAGTTTTAATGTACACTTCACATTTGCTTTTACCAATCAACTCAGCTTCACAAAACAATCATTTTGGTGTTTAAATTGTGATTCTACGTCCGTTGCAGAGATATTCAAAGTGCTAAACACAGTACGTTGTCCAATGTTATCCTTATGGAGAACAAATAAAATGTGATATCTCCATTAATAATGAATGTATATTGATGAAACTTGGCATGTGGCGTCACGTAGTACTGGCATATTGATATTTATAAATTATAAATATTTTTGAAAAATATACCTTCTCATGCTGGTTGAATTTTTTTATCAAACTTTAAAACAATTGTAAAGGTATACAAAATCCAAATACTTTCAAGTAACAAAATACCCTCATCGCAGCATACCTGCGGTCTTAGCGAATTTCCCCAAATTGAGTTTTCACCCCACCACGTTTATAAAAGAGTCGTCTGTAATTTGACCTTTCCCCATATAAATCACATGCGGCTGAGAGGGTACCTAGGTTTGCTGCAGCAAACGAGATATAAAATATTAATGGTGTTGACGCAGTAATGGTGTTGACGGCGCGGCGTACCTAGGTTTCTGCAGCAACGGAGACGTAAAATGTTTGTTTTTGGTTACCATTAACTTATTAGGATATAATAATGCTACTTGACATACAATTCATTGAATCAAATGGGCGTGTTTATGCAACGCGTCGGCGTTCCGCGTCCCGCGACAAGGCAGTAGACGGGCGCCTCTTCTTCTTGGAAAACCCAGTGTTGGGGGAGGGGCTTACCACCGACCGTGGGAGTTGGGAATCGGTTATTCTGCCAGATACGGAGTTTGGTTAATTTGTATCGTGTGCTGTGTTAACAGTTCTCATTTAATAAAGTTCGATTATGTATTATTTACCATTAGTTATTAGTTACTAGTTATTTAGTTGGAACCGAAATGACAGAACCGAACAGTCCCGGACAAACAGTTGAGACATACAGAAGTAGTTAAAGAACTTGTCGTTGTATTCTTTAGGTTTACTGAACAACGTATGGAACACTCCTCTCTGGAATCGGGCCATAGAAGACACCGGAAACGGCGGAAACAGTGGAAAATGACCTTGGCCTACGCACATGTACGCTGGTTACTGGTTAACACCGTTCATTACAAAGACTAGGTACAGAGACTACGTACTAGGAGCAGCACAATATACCACCGGTCGACGATGAGGAATAAATTTCGGGTTTCCGTCAGTTCTCAAAAATAGATTGGCCAACACATTTGCTAGAATAAAACAAAATTGTCGCGCAACACAAATTCCCGCAATATAGTAAATTTGGTTTTTAAACGTTCAATCAAAATTTGTATGAGCGGTATGTATTCAAAAAGAATTTTATTTTTGTTTTCGAACAATTTCAGTACAGCTCCTAAATAAATAACAAAAAAGTATAGTTTTAGAAAATGTGGTTATTAGTTATTATAGTAGGAAGGTAAATAGTGACATAATACAAAATATTTTCATCAGACACTTAAATAAATATTAACGACTCTTAAAGTAAAAATACCACATTATTTATTAAAGTTTGTTTTGAAACTTCCATAGTTCTAATTTGTTGAAAAATTAACTACATTTAATTACATTTCATTTTAGACAGTTATTACATTTAAAAACATAAAACTAATGTAACAGCTTTGCCGATTCACAGTATTAACAGTAGCAGGGCAAATGAGAGATATATTGCCACGCTAGAAGGTGCGGTTTTTTGTTGTGTCAGGTTAGGTTGGCAGCACCAGCCGACACTACGCGGTACAGCGAGTGACTCCCAGGGGCGCCACCGTACTGCCGCCTGATGTTCCTGAACATGCCTTTGTAATATATACTCACAAAATTCGAAAACGAAATATGTTTCAACAATCTTGTGCTTTATGTGCTCTTAACATATCAGAGCGTGTAATGGCTGAGGACAAATTCAGTTTTAACTATTATTTAGATATAAAAATTGCAAGGGAAAAACAATAATATAGGGTTATTTTAAAGTGATTTTGCACATACATAACGAATACATTTCGAAGTTTTAGTTCAGCAATTCCATACTGTGAGATTTTGTGACCAAGTTATAGTTTATTTCAACTCAATATACGATCAAATAACGCCGTGAGAGCTTGTGATGTAGGAACACGTTTTCACGGCACTAAGCCGACGGGTGGAACCCTCTTAAGAAATTTTAAACGTGAATAGGTCTATATGTCACTTTAGGATATTAGGATATTATAGTTATCTTCCTTCCAAGTTCAGCTCAATCGGTTCAGTAGTTGGAGCGTGATTTTGAATCACAAACAGATAAACTAACCCACAAACAAACTCACAAATTTTCAGCTTTATAATATTAGTTTGATTATTTAACCAATTAAAAAAACAATTAAAACGCCAAAATGATTGTTTTGTAGAGCTAAACTGATTGGTAGAAAGAAATGTGGAGTTTTTAATGAAATTATCTGAGGAAAATCTAAAAACCTTTTTCCCATAAGATTAACATGGGAAATTTTATGGATAACATTTTTTTACTTTTCTCCACAACCACTAAACCTAGCTTAATGATTCAAAATACTAAATTGTTTGCTTTTTAAGCTTTATAAAATGGCTGCAACCAAAATCTAGGGTTTTTAACATTTTAGGGTGAAAAGTTCAAAAAACTGAGTTTTGAAAAATTTAAAATCCCCATAAAACCCCCTTCCCATAGACGGATCGATCTGGTTTTTGAACTTAAAGTCATAAATGTTACTCTCCACATTTGTGCCAAATTTCATCAAAATCGGGCACTTCTTTCAAAAGTTATCGCGGTAACGGACACACACACACACACACACACACACACACACACACACACACACACACACACACACATATATATATATATATATATATATATATATATATATATATATATATATAAATATAAATTTGAACGAATAGTGTTTTTGGCATCTGGGGACCTCAAAACAAAAAGTTGTCATGGCCTCGGTCTTAAGTCTTACCATGCCACCTACAGTAATAGCTTCTTCCATATAGGGGAAATTCGCTAAACATCAGTATAAATTTAAATAAATCGGGGCTTTTCCCGACTATTCGACGTATTTTGCAAAATTGACCAATAACGACGAATGGACCATGCAATTTCGACCGTAAGCGACTACCGGGACATATCGATATTATTGGCCGACTGGAAACCAAACCTCGATTTATCGGCGTGACGACGACCAGGCCGCTTAATAACGGCCTTTTTTTACTGAAAATGTATTATTGGTAATTAATAGCATCAGGACCGCGTAAAATATTCCGTATAGTGAAATTGGACCATAAAATATCTAAATGATAGTCAAATCCCGTAGTTTTGTTTTAAATGACAGTTGAACTGCGTACAATTGGTTGTAAACTGTAAACAACGATTAAACAGCAAAATTTTCTGAAGACTTAATTGCAAACTAGAGGCCTCCGATAGCGCGGGGTCTACTAGGCCGTAGCTGTGGGGTTAGGGGGTCAAGAACCAGCGAGCACAGAATTCTGTGCTCACTGGGGTCAAAACCCCCCCCCCCTGAAATCCCAAAATTTAGTAGTAAAAATTAATCATATTAGGATAACTAAATGTATCATACATAATATGTCTAATTGCAGTTCCGGGGCTAGAGATATGAATTTTAATAGAAACTAATACTAGGTTTCAAAAGTTCAAGTTAAATTATAAAATAGACAACAGAACAGATCCAGCAACATTTTTACATCATTTTGCAAAGCATGCATACTAATAATAATTAGATCTACTTGATTAACCTACAGCCTAAGACTACCTAAGGGTAAAGGAGACGAGATATGACAAAAAGTCATAGGACTAAATCTACTTGTAAATCGTCTAAATTCCGTGGCATGTGGTGGTCTCCGTTTTTCGATAGGACCATCCATTCATCCGCTAGAGCCCAAATAAAAAGGTACTTTTTTATCCAAAAATTCCGTCATTTTAATTTTTTAGGTGGTTAAAATTTAAAATTGTAACTTTTGGCAATTTCCCCGGTGGTTCCTAAAGGTCAAGCTACGTGCATGCCATTTCATGTTCCTAGCTTATCTAGAAGTGGTCTAGAATTTGTATCTCTGGGTGAGTCAAGTTACACATCGGGCTGCGTATATTTATTAGTGAATTTCCTATGGAAAGTGAACTATTAGCATGACCCGCATGGTGAAACTTAAGCCCGGGACCACCATAGAAGTTCCTAGCGTGACCCCCTGAACACGTTTTGGGGAGTCGTTCAAAATTGTACCTATATATATACCGGGTGTCCCACGAAGAGGTTTAAACGTTTGATTTTATATTACGTGCCCATTCATGCACCGAACTTTTTTAAACTTTACACAGTTTACAAAGTAGTAAAAATAATCTGGAAAAATTTCAGCTCCCTAACCTTAATATAAACAAAATGGCGGCATATTGAAAAACGATACTTTAAAAACATTAAAAAAGGTGTTTTTGGTTTTATAAAATATTTTTATTGATATATTCTAGGGCAATATGACTTTTAAATAAAAGAACTAGAACATAGCCTAATGGAAAACCTTAAAGTCCAAAATTATTCAAACTGTAACCCATCCACAGCAACACACTGATAACAGCGCGTAACAAATGATTCGTAAGCTCTTACAAAGAAACTCCGCGGTATCCGGAGAAGTTCCTCTTCTATTGATCGTTTTAGTTCCTCATCATTATTGAAGCTATGGGTATAAACTTGTTCCTTCAAATAACCCCATAAAAAAAAGTCACAAACAGTTAAATCAGGTGATTGGGGTGGCCAATCAAAAAAATCACTTCCACGACCAATCCAACGGCCATGAAGGTTGCCATTTAGTAATTGCTTGACAGGATTTGCAAAATGAGGTGGAGCACCATCTTGTTGAAAGATTGCTTGATTCATTTCTGGTACCGTCAAATGGAGTAAAACAGCAAAACAGTACCGAAGAAAGTTAGGTTATGTCATAGATTAAGCATACTCCTAAGGAGTATGCTTAATCTATGGTTATGTTTTTATGGCTCAAGCGAAATTTTACAATCAAACAGCTGTTCTTCAACAATGAGCGTTAGAACCGCAACGTAGTAAACAAATCAGATAATAAATCATGAAAGTAGTTTTTATAGGAAGCAAATTGGTAAATTTTTCAATATGCCGCCATTTTGTTTCTATTAAGGTTAGGGAGCTGAAATTTTTCCAGAATATTTTTAGAACATACTTTGTAAACTGTGTAAAGTTTAAAAAAGTTCGGTGCATGAATGGGCACGTAATATAAAATCAAACGTTTAAACCTCTTCGTGGGACACCCGGTATATACATATATATATGTATGCACTCTAGCGGTCGCATTTTTTGTCCGATTTACTTCAAATTTGGTAGGGACGTTCCTTTCTATATTCTGTTGGACAAGTTCGTTTGGCAAAACAATCGGAAAACTCTAAACCCCTTTTTTGGGGATTCTTCTTTCACATTTCAAGTTGTTTGACCCAAAAAGGGTCAGAAAAGCCCCGGATGTAAAATTAACGCATGTTAAAATACCCCCGTAGCAGCAAACCTGCGTACTCAGCGAATTTCCAATGCATATATATTTATCTTAATACCACATAAAGCTACATACCAAGTTTCATCAATATACATTCATAAATAAACGATTTATGACATTTGAATTATTCTCCATAAGAATAACATGGCGGCTGAGTATGCAGGTTTGCTGAAGCAAGGAACACAAAAAATGGGGTTTTATGCTAATATCAATTTAACTCAACTAGGTGAAGTCACATACCAAATTTCATTAATTTATTTTCATAATTAAGGGAGATAACACGTTACTTATTCTCCATAAGAATAGCATGGGGCTGAGTACGCAGGTTTGCTGCTACGGGAGCCTTTGGCAAAAAATTGTTTTTTTGAGCAAATATCAATGGTCCACAACCAGATAAAGCCATATACCAAGTTTCGTCAGTATATGTTCACAAATAAGCGAGATATAAAATTTTTATTTTTCTCCATAAGAAGAACATTAGACAACGTACTGTGTTTAGCACTTTCAATATCTCGGTAACCAATTGGCGTAGAGAAATGATCAAAATACCAAATTGTGTGTTTTTTTAAGCTGAATCCAATGGAAAAAACTAAAATTTGACTATTTCCAAAATTATATATAAAAAGTTCAAAAAACCCATTTTTGGGGTACAAAACGCCCCCAAAATACCCCTTCGGATAAAGCGATCTGGCTGGTTTTCGAACTTAAAGTCATAAATGTTGCTTTACACGTTTATACCAAATTTCATCAAAATCGGATAATTTTTACGAGAGTTATCGTGCTCACGGACACATATATATATACAGTTTCGAAGGAATGGTGTTTTTGGGGTCTGGGGACCTCAAAACGAAAAGTTATCATGGTCCCGGGCCTAGGTCTTACCATGCCGACTACGGTAATAGCTTCTTCCCTATAGGGGAAATTCGCTAAAGTGGAAATTAGTGTGACAAAACATTAAGCCCTCTCTCGTCATTCTATCATAAATATTTACCGAGTTATTAGCAAAAATGTGTATCGACCAAACACAGTACGTTGTCTTATGGGGTTTTTACATTAGAAAAGCCTATTATTTATTTGTTGGTGTACTTTTATCATCCCCAACAACCTCATCACGCCTACTTTGAAGCCTGACTGGACCTTCTGCTATCCTTATAATCCGCAAAATTGTATTCCCAGCATTGCAGGTAAATAGAACCAGGAGCATCAGAACAGCCAAAAATCACTATTTTCAGATTTGAATAAAAATTGGAAAAATGTATGTTTTTAACTGATTTTGAGTTTTTATAGTTTTTTATGTGGAAATTCACTTCCCTCACGTCAGTGTGCTGCGTGCGAACTCGTTTATTTATTGACATGAGTCTTAGTTGCCATATATAGTGTCATAGTTCTTCTAATTTATCTGATGTATTAAATAAGAAAACCAAGAAGGAACTGTGTAAAGGCGGATTTTACTCCCTGTAATGTGCTACCGCTCCCGGGAACAGAATCAGCTGATATTTCGCTGCAATAATTAATTAACTCTGCAGCTCCAGCGGTATCGGATCAGCTGATTGACATTTCGCTCCAGCTGCAATTAACGTTCCGAGTTCCGAAATTAGTTATTACGCCTTACGCAACCAAAATGGACAGGGATTGTGAATGTGACTTATCGATACTTGTGGATTTTGGGGTGTGGGAAAAATGTGTGTATTACGGGAGTAAAGTACACTGTCGCCCTTGCCTACGGCGGCGTCGGGCGCCAACAATTTCTCTCAGGGAGACAAAGTTGCACTTTACACAAATAACTATTTCTCTAACAAAACAGAATCAATTATCATCCTATTATATTTTACATTGGTAACTAAATCAAAAATTTAAAAATAAGCATGGTAATTGGTGTTTCCTGACCTGACCTCCCCCCCCGAAAAGTTTTCCTGGCTATGACCTTGGGGTCTAGGGGCGATTGCCCTAAGGTTTTCTGTACCTCATTTTCTCTGTCGTGAAGAGCCGATGGTCGTACAAAAATCTTCAATTACGTACATCATGTCACGGCCCTGCAAAAGCTTTAACAAATCTTTTATTTAAACTAATAATATTTCTCATTGTTAGTTGCAGATTTAATCAATGTGAAAAAGTGTAGTAGCGTAATTAGGGAATTAGTATACTTTACCCCGTCACGTTCCAGTCATGGGTTTGGTACGCTCGTTGCTCAGCCCAGTGTTGACGTCAGTAAGTGCGTCACAGCATGACGTCACGCCGTGGTCAGTGCCCGCGTTACGTCACGTTCACCTACTGAAATTACACCTCTCACCAGAAACCGCGTCACCGCGTTGAATACGCTGTTCCAGAATCCGATGTCGAAGGTACAAGGAAAATATATCCAATGAAACAAGTAATAGTTGGAACATAGAAAAAAGTAATTGTTTTACGAGTGCATGACAGAATGATTAGATTCGTTTCTCCTATAGATATCTCGATAGATAATGGTGTGTACCTGAAATTCATCAAATCTCAGGGAGCTGAGGAACTTAAAAAATATGATGTAGTCCCTATACAAGCCGCTAGTGTAATGTATTTTACTTTAAACATATATCCAAACCAACAGAAGGCAATCCAAGTACTTTTGACCCATGGTAAAAGTAGCTTTCCCGTTTACTTTTAAGAGAGAAAACACCCATTAAATTTCTAACACTGAATTCTAAAATCCGCGAGCAACGTCAACGTGTCGGTAAAGCAGATCTGACTGTGTTACAAGCATCAACCGCCATTAGCGCTACTTGTCACTGCCCAGTACTCATTATAGACGAGAGTCAATACATTACATACGCAAAATCGTAAATTGTAAGCAGCATACACAGAGTACTTGTTCCTTTTTAAACTGCTTAATACAAATTTGAGTTTTAGGGTTTATAAAGAAAAACTTAATTAGTCCAAATCTAAACCTTATTCATTTCAATCGTTATATTTTAAAAAATACAGTAATTCTGTAAGCGAAATGTTTAAGTGTCTACCTTGTTTACGAACTGGCATGTGTTCAAATCAGATGAGGCAGAGTACTGGAGCAAGGTTAGAAGAGGCTTTAGCCCCTTCAAGCCACTATTTACAAATAATTACCTCACAAAACGCAAATTATTAAGTGCTTGGAATTTATTTTTTTATGATTATTATCAACATTCTGTTCACATGAATTGCTAGATATTTTTCCATTTTGTAACACACAATAGTTAACCCATCAATAAATCGCAAATAATACAGAATGTCTGGGAATTAAATTGAACTATTATTATTTATGGTAAGGAAATTCTGCTCACTAAAATTGCTAGTTATTATTCAGTTCTTAAAAATGAGCCATAAATCAACGGTTTGATACAATTCGTTGAAGAAGGACGAGATTTGAAATAAAAAATTTGGTTTTATGCAGGTAGAAACGGGATAAACACAAATTGTTTCGTGAATTGGAGCCCCTTCTTAAAACAAATATCAAGGATAATAAGATTAAAATTTGTGGATTCAACGAAAGTTTAACAATTGTCGACATACCGGGTTCACCGCGTATTGAACATTCAAATTTTGTTCGTACCGGTAACCTATTATGATCTGTCGTAGAATAATTATTAATTGTACCAGTTAATTTTTTTTACACCTGTTTTTGACGGTTAGTTTCAGTCCTTTTTATTAAATTTATTGGTATAGGAAAAAGTCTTAGAACTTTTAAGCCATATCATTTCTGACCCCAATATTTTCAGAAAGGGGGTATTTTAATTGTTAATGGACTTACAATCTATAACTACCAAGCTGTAATGAATCATTAGTACAGTTTTTGAGAATATTTCATTTTCCAGTTTTAGAGGTTTTCTGGGTTAAAATAACACTTAAAATCAAAATAAATAAAATAATAAAATACCCGGAGATAACGTTCGTTAAAACTTATATACAACGTTTGATCAAAATCTGTCTATTGGTGCATGCGGTCTCTACTAAGGTTTTGATAAAATAATAAAATACCCGGAGATAACGTTGGTTAACACTTATATACAACGTTTGATCAAAATCTGTCTATTGGTGCATGCGGTCTCTACTAAGGTTTTGATAAAATAATAAAATACCCGGAGATAACGTTGGTTAACACTTATATACAACGTTTGATCAAAATCTGTCTATTGGTGCATGCGGTCTCTACTAAGGTTTTGATAAAATAATAAAATACCCGGAGATAACGCTGGTTAAAACTTATACACAAAGTTTGATCAAAATCTGTCTATTGGTGCATGCGGTCTCTACTAAGGTTTTGATAAAATAATAAAATACCCGGAGATAACGTTGGTTAACACTTATATACAACGTTTGATCAAAATCTGTCTATTGGTGCATGCGGTCTCTACTAAGGTTTTGATAAAATAATAAAATACCCGGAGATAACGTTGGTTAACACTTATATACAACGTTTGATCAAAATCTGTCTATTGGTGCATGTGGTCTCTACTAAGGTTTTGCACATACAAACAGTCAGTCATCATACAAATAATCAGCAAACCAATACATGTTATAGGAGAACGATCAACACTTCATCTGTAATTTTGGGCGAATTTGGTCAGCTCATTCGCTTCTTCTCCCAGTTGTACAACAATTGTACAACTACTGTCCATTGCGATCTCATAGTAGGCTATGATGAATAACCTCGTTTTGTATTTAAAGTATACCCCTGCTTCATACTGGTCTTGTAATCAGTTTGAAATCTTGCCAAATTGAAGGGATCCCAATTATTTCAGGCAATTCAAACACCAACATAAAATGGCGAAGCTCATAATAAATTGGTTCAATATTTTTGTAAATACCCATAAATAGTATACGAATGTTTTTTAATACAGGTATATCAAGGAGTTTTCGCAAGGTAAAATATTAAAATTTGGATCATTTTTGAAATCATAAGTATTCAAACAATTATAGTTTTGCAAATTTACGAAGCAAAAAAATAAAAATTTTAAAAAGGTTATAGCATTGAGTGGTTCTAGTCTTACACCCTAATCGTTTGTTGTTATTATTATTTGTAATCGTTAAGGAATTTGGAATGATTTTACATGCCAAAATTCTCCCCAAGTTAGCGGCTTTAATTGGAAAGTAAGTGATAACAAATACGTCAAAAACAATCCGGACTATATTTAAAAAAATCTTGTAGGCTGAATAGGACCTGAGGTCGAAGAAAATGAAATAAATCATAAATATTATATATTATGCATCATTAACCTAATTAAAATGTAAAACAAACACTGGAAACTATTTTAAACCTGAAACGATAAAATGTATTTTTCATATTACATTGTTATACAATATAAATATCAATTACGACTGCAACTAAATATTGTGGACACAAATATTTTAGAGAGCATTTATGTGGATCATACTCAACAACTGGTCCCAGCTTTACAAATCGCAATATTAAATACATTAAATTATCACATTCATCAGGCTTTTTAATGTTTCACTAGCTTTAAGCAGGGTATAATCCAACTGTATGACGGACAGGAAATTCTTTTGGGTCTTCCACTTATATGTTGAGATCGCTAGGAACTTGTCATTTGGAATTGGCAAATTTAATCATCAGATAAACCAATTTCTCCCGAATACAAAAATGTGTTTTAGACGATGGAAAGTTTTAGCGACTTGTTTGTCACAGTTGACTGATAACTCGCTCTCTTATCAGGAAATATGTAATATTACGTTATCGAACCCATCAACTTATCTAATCAGTTATCTGTTGACGCATTTCGCGAGCGAATTCTTTATCAGATCAGATTATTAATCAATTTTATATCGTTATATGACTTGCTAAAGATTTAACTCATTTGTCAATTTGTTAGGCAAAAATTCTTTTTGAAATTATAAGATTCGAGTTTAAGAGCATATTTAAAAATACATACTTCATAAATGTATGAAGGACATATCACATGACTTATGACGTTGTCACAATTTAATTCTCCCACTAATCCATTGAACTGATATGAGTGCCAGAAGGGGTTTTAATTACAGAAACAAATGTAAATTTATGTTTAATTGACTTTGATCTCAAAATCTACAAAGTCCCTCTTAAGAATAACTTTGATATTCAATATAGTATACTGCATATATAAACTTGTGAACATATTACTTGAGTAAATTACTACACTAGAGATCATTTAACTTTGTGCCGGGTGAGGGGAGGTATTCATTGTGAGTGGGAGGGGGCAGTAGCAACAATGCGGCTAACCGACCCCTTCATATACTACCATAAGTACTGTACTTACAATTAATACATTCAGTTATTTCTTATTCCTTCCCCTCGCCTCGAGGTTAGTTTTTTTCTAAGACCTCTTACCCCTCTTATACGAGATAAAGTTGTTTGTAATATAACCAAACTAGAAATGCTCATTCACAGCGTGCGCATGGCCATTTGTTTTGATTTAGTTGAATTTTGATTTAGCCTGTTTTGATTTAGTTGAACTTGTCGCTGTAAGGTGGGGTCAACAGTACGTTGACAAAACAAATATAATCACCCATTACATTTTCATTTTGATGGTTTGAATTGTTTATTTTTCGCATTTAGTGGCTAAGGTAATCATCAAAATGATGGCTCATTTATTACTGATTACGATGAATTATCAAAGGAGACATGGACTACCGAAAAAAGCACCATTGGGAAGTAATACGTGAATATGAGATTGATGATTGATTAGTAAGAAACTGAGAGAAAATTATTCCTCTTTATGACAACAATGTTAGAATAATCTTCCCCAAATTAAACCAATCCCAACTGCCTGTGTCAAACCTGCTATTCCGCAATTTTATTACAGCTAAAAAGACGGCCAGGTAAAGAATGCATGAAGCAAACATTAACAGCTCCATTTGTTATATATCCTGTAATCAAAATAATATGTAAAATAAATAAACCAACTAATTTTCTAGATATGATTTTGCATTTAGTCTCGAAAATACTTTTTCCTACAACCACCCCTAAAGTGAGTCTTTAATATCTAAATACCCCCGTCGCAGCAAACCTGCGTACTCAGAGAATTTCCAATGCATATATATATGGGTATCACTACTTCTTAGAGCCACTTACCAAGTTTCACAAAAATAGATTCATTAATAAGTGGCTTGAAGGGGCCATAGCCCCTATAGCCTTCCTCAAATACTCTGCCTCTTCTGATTTTGGTTACTATTTACATCTCAGTTCATAAACAAAATAGTCACTTAATCACATGTTTGAATGTAAACAAAGCAGACGTTTATAAATCCCCATGTTATTCTTATGGGGGGTGTTTTACTTTATTTCTTATTTTCTGGTAACTTTTTAGAAATACTGTTATTTTTCCCGAGTCCCTGGAATCACGACCTTTAATTTGAGCCGTCTCCCACCATCCTGCGATTAGCCAAACTCCCACAATTTTGACTTACAAATTTCGCTTACATAATTATATATAAAGATATAGCATTTTATTTATTCTCTATAAGAATAACATTATAATTGAGTACGCAGTTAAGAAATATGTTTTTTTTTGCAAATATCAGTATAACTCAACCAGGTGAAGCTACATAACGAGTTTTATTAATTTAGGTTCATGACTAAGGGAGATATACAACTTTACTTATTCTCCATATGAATAACATGGAACTATCTCGGTATAAATAGTTTTTTGTACAAATAACAACAGACCACAACCAGATGAAGCAATATACCAAGTTTGGTCGGTATACGTTCATAAATAAGCTAGAGATAAAATATTTCTTATTCTCCATAAGGTTAACAGTGGGCAACGTACTGTGTTTAGCACTTTCAATACCTCTGGAACCAATTGATGTAGACCAATGATCAAAACTCCAAATTGTGTGTTTTTTAAGCTGAATCCATTGATGAAAATTAAAATTTGATTAACTCAAACAATTTATGTAAAAAATAAAAAATAAACATTTTTGCGGTACAAAACACCCTGACAATACCCCTTCGGATTAGTCAATCTGTCTAGTTTTCGAACTTGTGTCATAAATGTTGCTTTACTCGTTTTTACCAAATTTCATCAAAATCGGACCATTTTTACGAGAGTTATCGTGCTCACGGACAACCACATACATACATATATATATATATATATATATATATATATATATATATATATATATATATATATGAGAGAGAGAGAGAGAGAGAGTTTTGAACGAATGGTATTTTTGGCATCTGGGGACCTCAAAACGAAAAGTTATCATGGTCCCAGGCCTAGGTCTACCATGCCGAATACGGTAATAGCTTCTTCCCGATAGGGGAAATTCGCTATATTTAATTCGAGTGTACAGTGTCTTCTCGCCCTATACCTACTAAAAGTAAGTTGCACAAGTGAAAAACCAGGCCGTCCATAAGACTATTGTTAATTTTAACATTGGGCTTATGGACGACCTGGTTTTTCACTCGTGCAACGCACTGTACTTTGTATTTAAATTAAAAATGTATCTCTTTGTAGTAAAATGCGTGGTTGGATCTTCGGGGTTTTCTTTTATACGCATTTTTCAATTACAAAATATTCCATAAAGTGGAACAAGTGGAACGACTGAGAGTCATCCACTTTACAGACAATATTATAATTAAAAACATCTTTTGGCTCAAAAAATATGACAGTGCTGATAATATGTCATTTCTGTTTTGCTGAGAAGGCTTTAATTGGAACGAAATTGTTAATTAATGAGTTTTTAAAAATTAGGTAAAAATAAAATATGATAACAACATCGTCTACTGTGCAGCGGCGTGTTCGGGTGACGCGGGATGACGCTGTGTGCGGGTAAATATAAGCTAACCAGCTGATACGACGACGGTTACAGCTCGTTATCATACCACAGCGGCGCGGCGCGCGGCGTGATCACTGCATGTTGTGCAGCTAATTGATGTCCTATCCTAGACTCTAATATGAGTAATGTTTGCTTGCTTGCTAGCGACACTGATCTCAAAAACGGCTCCAACGATTTACTTCAAATGTTCGAAATAACTAATTTCTGGGATAAAAATAAGTTCTAGACAGGCCTTGTCTCCAGGAAAAATCAAACAATGTAAAAAATCTAAAATGAATAGTTAAACAAATTAACATTGGGCTGATGGAGTTTCAAATCAAAACAAAAGAATTGTAACAGCTGTTCATAATCAACCAGGGAACTGTCAAAGTAATACTCATGTTGTTTATGATTATTAACATGTGGTTTCCTGAGAGCAGAGATTAAAATATTTGAGTTAAGATTACATATATAGAGTAGTAAAATAAATCAAAAGGACATTGAGCTATAAATAACAACTGGAGTGACCTTAAAAATGTATAAAAGAGGCAAATGAGTTGTACAAATATGATTATCAGCAGGGGGAAGTGGTAAGATATTACTCTGAGTCATCTAAACAAACTGACTGGCCTTCCCCCGAGCAAAGCTCGGCCCCCCAGGTACTATTTATATTATTAGTGCATTTCCTATGGAATAGTGAACTTTTAGCATGACCTACATGGGACTACTACAGACGTTCCCAGTTTCTAACGTTACCCCTGAAAACGTTTTGGTTTGGAGTGATTTGTTTTCTTTCTTAAATTATACGGTAATGTCTTTGATTTTTATAGCAATAATAGCAGAATGTAGTATAAGAATTACTTCATATTTACTTCGGACACCCAACACACAAAACATAAACAAGAAACATTAAAAATATAACGCATATGATTAAAAAGCATGATGATAATTTTAAATACCCCCGTAGCAGCAAACCTGCGTACTCAGAGAATTTCCAATGCATGCATATTTTAATCACTACCACATAAAGCCACTTACTAAGTTTCATAAAAATACATAAATAAATAAGTGATCTATAGCATTTTATTTATTCTCCATAAGAATAACATTAAGGCAGAGTACGCAGGTTTGCTGCAACAAGGAACACAAAATATGTGTTTTTATGCAATTATCAATATAACTCAACTAGGTGAAGCTACATACTAAGTTTTATTAATTTATGTTCATAATAAAGGGAGATATAAAACTTTACTTATTCTCCATAAGAATAACATTAGGGCTGAGTATGCAGGTTTACTGCTCCTGGAATAATCAACTAAAAATCAATTTTTTTGTACAAATATCAATATACCAGTACTATGTGAAGCCACATACCAACTTTCATCAATATACATTCACAAATAATCGAGATATCAAATTTTATTTATTCTCCATAAGGATAACATTGGGCAACGTACTGTGTTTAGCACATTGAATATCTCTGCAACGGTTGGACGTAGAATCACAATTTAAACACCAAAATGATTGTTTTGTAGAGTTGAATCGATTTGTAAAAGCAAATGTGAAGTTTACATTAAAATGAACTGAGGAAAATCCAAAAACGTTGTTCCCATAAGATTAACATGGGATTTTATGAGCAGGTTTTTTGGATTTTCTCCGCAACCACTTAACCTAGATTAATAATTCAAAATAATATATTATTTGTTTGTTAAGCTCTATAAAATGCTCAAAACCAAAATTGAGTGTTTTAAAAATTGTATGGTGAAAAGTGCAAAAAAATGATTTTTGGAAAATCTAAAACCCCCATAAACCCCCCTTCCCATTGTCCGATTTTTCTGGTTTTCGAACTTAAGTCATGAATGTCACTTTACACATTTGAGCCAAATTTTATCGAAATCGGACGTTTCTTACTCATGTTATCGTGTTAACGGACACACACACACACACACACACACACATATATATATGTATATATAATATATATATATATATATATATATATATGTATGTATATATATAATATATATATAAATTTGAACGAATAGTGTTTTTGACATCTGGGGACCTCAAAACAAAAAGATATCATGGTCTCAGGCTTAAGTCTTACCATGAGACCTACCTACGGTAATAGCTTCTTCCCTATAGGGGAAATCGTTAAAAGCTGATCACAATACAAAATTAATTATAACAGTTTGAAACTTTATACTGTGCACTTCTAGCGGTTGCATTTATTGTACGATTTAATTAAAATTTGGTAAAACATTCCTTTCGGTAATTAGTTGGACCAGTTCATTGGGCAAAACAATCGGAACACCCTAATCCCCTTTTTGGGGTTTGAAAATTAAAATTTTTAGTTTTTGGGCCTAAAAGGGTCAAAGTTATTTGTGTTTAAGAACGTAAAGTAGGCCTTTACCGCTCGAGAGCAGGGGTGTCCACAGGGGGGAGGATGATAGCGTGGGTTGCGCTATAAAATTTTATTTGGGGGGATTTTTCGATTTTAGCGGGGAAATTTGATTTTTGGGTGAGGTAATTTTTAAAATACCTTCTTTTACATTTAAAAGAATGGGATTTGTACAAAATGTGACAAACGAATTTTATTTGATTAACGAAACGGCAATTAGAGTTTATTTGATGTGAACACCAACGTCTGATCTTGGTTAGGTCTCTCTGTTCAACGTCGTCATTCGTCGTGCATCGCGTAGTAATAATCGTTCTGCTGGCGGCTGTCTGAATTGTTTCACGCATGACAACTTTAGTTTATCATAATTCCCAAATCATCATCATCATTATTGCATTTCCCTATATCTTATATGTGTGATTCCCTGCATAAATATTTTGTGTAGTAGCCACTCACATTTTATGTTTCAATGTGAGACATTTTACATACACATTGAAGCGAGTTAGCTAGTCAGAAGTTTTTCAGCATTAAATTTAACTAACGCATTGCAATCAATCGAAGGATATGTTTAAAAGAGTTCCTGGAAACAAGGGCATAATTGGGAAGAGGATATATATTCCACCCTAAATATCTGAAAAATTAAGGGAAAATAATTTACACTTCTTATTTTAAGTAATTTAAATTAATAGCAGCAAACAAAACCTCATTAGCTCACTGTAAAATGTTCCCAGAGTGTGTCATGATTTTGTACAATGCTAAATATTTGTGAGTTGGCAAACCTGTATGTCAACGGTTTCTCTTGATCTTGAACAATGAATACAGAACTTACAAGTCCTGTAGTACCTGGGGGGCCAAGCTTTGCTCGGGGGAAGGTCACAGCTTGTTTAGATAACTTGGAGTAATATTACCCACTTCCCCCTACCGATAATCAGATTTGTATAACTCATTTGCCTCTTTTCTATATTTTTAAGGTCACTCCAGTTGTTATTTATAGCTCAATGCCCCTTTGATTTATTTTACTACTCTATATATGTAATCTTCATTCAAATCTTTTAATCTCTGCTCTCAGGAAACCACCTGTTAATAATCATAAACAACATGAGTATTACTTTGACAGTTTTCTGGTTGATTATGAACAGCTATTACAATTCTTTTGTTTTGATTTGAAACTCCATAAGCCCAATGTTAATTTTGTTAACTTTTCATTTTAGTTTTTAGCGAATTTACCCTATAGGGAAGAAGCTATTACCGTAGTCGGCATGGTAAGACCTAGGCCCGGGACCATGATAACTTTTCGTTTTGAGGTCCCCAGACCCCAAAAACACCATTCGTTCGAAACTGTATATATATATATGTCCGTGAGCACGATAACTCTCGTAAAAATTATCCGATTTTGATGAAATTTGGTATAAACGTGTAAAGCAACATTTATGACTTTAAGTTAGAAAACCAACCAGATCGCTCTATCCGAAGGGGTATTTTGAGGGGGTTTTGTACCCCAAAAATGGGTTTTTTGAATTTTTTACATATAATTTTGGAAATAGTCAAATTTTAGTTTTTCCCATTGGATTTAACTTAAAAAAACACACAATTTGGTATTTTGATCATTTCTCTACGTCAATTGTTTGCCGAGATATTAAAAGTGCTAAACACAGTACGTTGTCTAATGTTATTCTTATGGAGGAAAATAAAAATTTTATATCTTGCTTATTTATGAACATATACTGACGAAACTTGGTACACGGTTTCATCTGGTTGTAGACCACTGATATTTGCTCAAAAAAATTTTTTTGCTAAAGGCTCCCGTAGCAGCAAACATGCGTACTCAGCCCCATGTTATTCTTATGGAGAATAAGTAACGTGTTATCTCCCTTAATTATGAAAATAAATTAATGAAATTTGGCATTTGACTTCACCTAGTTGAGTTATATTGATATTAGTATAAAACCCCATTTTTCGTGTTCCTTGCTTCAGTAAACCTGCATACTCAGCCGCCATGTTATTATTATGGAGAATAATTAAAAAGTCATAAATTGTTTATTTATGAATGTATATTGATGAAACTTGGTATGTAGCTTTATGTAGTATTAAGATAAATATATATGCATTGGAAATTCGCTAAGTACGCAGGTTTGCTGCTACGGGGGTATTTTTACTTTATTTGAATATTCCTGGGGATGAGGCCTGTCTAGAACTTATTTTTATCCCAGAAATTAGTTATTTCGAACATTTGAAGGAAATCGTTGGAGCCGTTTTTGAGATCAGTGTCACAAGCAAGCAAGCAATCAAGCAAGCAAGCAAGAAAACCTTACTCATATTAGAGTATAGGATTCATTGTCTTGAACAACTCTTGATGTAGGTAGGCTTTTGTTTTATAAACCATTAAGATATTATGGTTTCTCAATTTAACTACCTTGGATTTCTATTTTAGGTTGTTGTTCTCAAATTACCTATGTTTTTATTACATTAAAATGTACTTGATCCTTTGACAATTTTAAGTACAGGTTAATTGAGAAAGTTATGTTTGCCTCTGACGAACGTCGTACACTCAGTGATTACAATCAGCAGGGAACTATGTTTAAATCAATCACTACTATTATAAATACCCCCGTCGCAGCAAACCTGCTTACTCAGCGAATTTCCAATGGAGATATAAATGTCTTAATACTATAATACTACATAAAGCCACTTACCAAGTTTCATAAAAATATATTCACAAATAAGCGATATATACAATTTTAATTATTCTCCATAAGAATTGGGGCTGAGTACGCAGGTTTGCTGCAACAAGGAACACAAAAAATGTGTTTTTATGCTAATATCAATATAACTCAACTAGGTGAAGTCGTATACCAGTTTTTATTCATTTATGTTCATAATTAAGGGAGACAGAACATTTAATTATTATCCATCAGAATAACATGGGGGCTGAGTACGCAGGTTTGCTGCTACGGGAGAATTATGCAAAAAAGATTTTTTGGAGCAAATATCAATAGACCTCAACGAGATGAAGCTGTATACCAAGTTTCGTCATTATACGTTCATAAATAAGCGAGATACAAAAATTTTCTTTTCCTCCATAAGAATAACATTAGACAACGTACTGTGTTTAGCACTTTCAATATCTCGGTAACCAATTGACGTAGAGGAATGATCGATATACCAAATTGTGTGTTATTTTAAGCTGAATCGAATGGTTAAAACTAAAATTTGACTTTTTCAAAAATTATATGTAAAAAATTCAAAAAACCCATTTTTGGGGTACAAATCCCCCCAAAATACCCCCTCGGATAGGTCGATCTGTCTGGTTTTCGAACTTTAAGCCATAAATGCTGCTTTACATGTTTATACCAAATTTCGTCTAAATCGGATCATTTTTACGAGAGTTATCGTGCTTAACACGATAAAATGATCCGATTTTGATGAAACTTGGTATAAACGTGTAAAGTTATGACTTTAAGTTCGAAAACCAGCCAAATCCGAAGGGGTAATTTGGGGGGGTTTTGTACCCCAAAAATGGGTTTTTAGTGAATTTCCCCTATAGGGAAGAAGCTATTACCGTAGGTCTCATGGTAAGACTTAAACCCGAGACCATGACAACTTTTTGGAGGTCCTCAGATGACTAAAACACTTCGTTCAAATTTTAATATATATATATATATATATATATATATATATATATATATATATGTGTGTGTGTGTGTGTGTGTGTGTGTGTGTGTTTGTTTCCGTGAATGCGATAACTTGAGTAAATAAACGGTATCAAGAAACTGACACAAACTTTCTCCGTTTTAGCCCAACTTCAATTAATAAATTACTTTTTATTTAATAAATATAGAATAAAAAGCACGGTCGAATGTACAGAAAATCTTGTAAACAAGTTGTTTTCAAAAATATCCACCCAAATCCCTGTTAAGGAGGCACTACAGAATCCATCGCTACACACGTGGTTTTAAGAGGGGAAATTCCCCCTATCCCCCCCATCAGGGTTATTAAGGGGCAGCATATTTCGAATTTCCTCTGTTGGTCAATGCTAACTTGACAAGCATATCAAGTTTGAACGTAATTGATCAATAAATAAGAGATAAATAGTAATTTTGTATTCCCCATGAGAATAACATTGGACAACGTACTGCGTTAACCGCAAAATGAAAATTTCAATTTTCTCCGCAACCAGTAATCGTAGAATAGTATTTCGAAATACTAAATTATTTATTTGTGTTAGCTGGTTTTAATGGTGAATTGTGATATTTTGTATATTTATGTTTTTTTATGTAAAATCAAAAAAAAAAACAAAAAAAATTTATGTTTTAAGCCCTATAATTTCTTAACTCGAATTTTTACAGAAATGCGAGTGGTGTCAATTTATTGGAAAACTAAAGTTCAACAAACTACTAAAGTTTAATCAAAATCGTTAGAGCTGTTTTTGAGAAATCTTGATTTTTCATGTTTTTTTGCGAATTTAAGGGGATAATTACCATCCAAAATAAAAAATTCAAAAAAATTTAAAAAACGCCTGGAGATATAGTGTGGATTAGTACCTACAGACTAAATTTCATAAAAATCGGGCCATTGGTTAGGGCTCTAGCTCTGTACACATCCATACAGACAGACAGACAGACAGTGTGACACACAGGCATCACGTAAAAATCACTTTTAGCGAATTTCCCCTATAGGGAAGAAGCTATTACCGTAGGTCTCATGGTAAGACTTAAGCCCGAGACCATGATAACTTTTTGTTTTGATGTCCCCAGATGTCCAAAACACTATTCGTTCAAATTTATATATATGTATATATATATCTCTATATATATATATATATATATATATATGTGTCCGTGAATGCGATAACTTGAGTAAAAAACGTCCGATTTCGATGAAATTTGGCTCAAACGTGTAAACTGACATTTATGACTTTAAGTTCGAAAACCAGAAAAATCGGACCATGGGAAGGGGGGTTTATGGGGGTTTTAAATTTTCCAAAAATCAGTTTTTTGCATTTTTTACCCGACAATTTTTAAAACACTTAATTTTGGTTTAGACCATGTTATAGAGCTTAAAAAAACAAATAATATGGTATTTTGAATTATTAACCTAGGTTAAGTGGTTGAGGAAAAAATCCAAAAAACATGCTCATAAAATCTCCCATGTTAATCTTATGGGAAAAAGGTTTTTGGCTTTTCCTCAGTTAATTTTACTTTAAACTTCACATTTTCTTTTACTAATCACTTCAGCTCCACAAAACAATCATTTTGGTGTTTAAATTGTGATTCTACGTCAAACCGTTGCAGAGATATTCAAAGTGCTAAACACAGTACGTTGTCCAATGTTATCCTTATGGAGAATAAATAAAATTGGATATCTTGATTATTTATTAATGTATATTGATGAAATTTGGTATGTGGCTTCATGTTGTACTGGTATATTGATAATTGCACAAAAAATAAATGTTTTGTTGATTGTCCCCGTAGCAGCTAACCTGCATACTCAGCCCTAATGTTATTCTTATGGAGAATAAGTAAAGTTTTATATCTCCCTTAATTATGAACATAAATTAATAAAACATGGTAAGTAGCTTCACCTGGTTCAGTTATATTGATAATTGCATAAAAAATAATTTCTTATCTTCCTCGTTGCAGCAAACCTGCGTACTCAGTCCTAATGTTATTCTTATGGGGAATAAATAAAATGTAATAAATAACTTATTTATGAATGTATTTTTGTCAAAATTGGTGAGTGGCTTTATGTACTAGTGAGAAACATATCAATGCATTGGAAATTCGCTGAGTACGCAGGTTTGCTGCGACGGGGGGTATTTTGGGTTCAGGGAGCACCAAAACAAATATTTCCACTAACAACTCAAATTTGAAAATTTTGACGAAAACAATACTTTCTCCATGTACGGTACTATGTATAAGGGGGAGAAAGTAAAAACGTCCGATTTCGATGAAATTTTGCTCGAATGTGTAAAGTAACAATTATGACTTTAAGTTCTAAAACCAGAAAAATCTGACTATGAGAAGGGGGGTTTATGGGGGTTTTAAATTTTCCAAAAATCTGTTTTTTGCATTTTTTACCCTACAATTTTTAAAATACTTAATTTTGGTTTTGACCGTGTTATAGAGCTTAAAAAAACAAATAATATAGTATTTTGAATTATTAATCTAGGTTAAGTGGCTGCGGAGAAAATAAAAATACCTGCTCATAAAATCTCCCATGTTAATATTATGGGAAAAAGGTTTGTGGCTTTTCCTAAGGTAATTTTAATGTAAACTTCACATTTGCTTTTACCATTGACTATCTTTCACCAATCAACTCAGCTCCACAAAAAATCATTTTGGTGTTTGAATTGTGATTCTACGTCCAACCGTTGCACAGATATTCAAAGTACTAAACACAGTACGTTGTCCAATGTTACCCTTATGGAGAATAAATAAAATTTGATATCTCCATTATTAATGAATGTATATTGATGAAACTAGGCATGTGGCATCACGTAGTACTGGTATATTGATATTTGCACAACAAATTGATTTTTTGTTGATTAGCCCCGTAGCAGTGAACCTGCGTACTCAGCCCCCATGTTATTTTTAAGGAGGATAAGTCAAATGTAATGACTCCCTTAAATATGAACATAAATTAATAATACTCCCGTCGCAGCAAACCTGCGTACTCAGCGAATTTACAACGCATAATATATGACTTATTACCACATAAAGCGGCATACCAAGTTTCATAACAATATATTCACAAATAAGCGATATATTCCATTTTGATTAATCTCCATAAGAATAACATGGGGGATGAGTACGCAAGTTTGCTACAACAAGGAACGATTATATCCAACATCCAATACATCGAACAAAAATATATGAAAAAACTATTTATTATGCAATTGGCAAATTATTAAACAAATTAAAGGAAAACTAGCTGTCCTGTTGCTCGAATCCGAGCAAGTTTGTACCCAACGAAAGGTTTCTTCAGTTGTAAACCAACATATCAAAACATCTTAAATTTAAACGGATGATAACAACGTACTTTCAATCAACACGTAATTTAGACTTCTGTCGTCAGATAGCGCCACTGTTTCGTTCACACCGCCTGGCGCAGTTATTTCGGTTGCGTCTACCAGTTAAAGTTCGTCGGCCTCCTCCTCTTGGCCGTCCTGGTCGACGTCTTATAGTCTCCATTATGTCGAAAATTTTTTTGGTTATGTTTTGATTTTGTGCAAATAAAGACTGGTATTTTGTTGCCAGCTGTACGTTCAATAACCATTTTTCAGGGTCAGATTTTATTTGTTTAACCACTTCCTTAAATAAACAGCTGATTTCTCGATCGTTGGTTTGTAACTGCATATTATGTCCATGGGGAAAATCGCGACTTTGACCCCATATTTTCCCATGTCCACGGTGACTTTTATAAATTTGTTTAATTGATGGCAAAACTACATGCTAAGACCTTTCTAACGACACCTTTGACATGGTGATCGGTAGCACCACCGCTCCAAAACAATTATGACAAAAATATGCCTAGCGTATTAAAAATATAGATCACAACATTTCAATTAATTCAAGCAGAAACATCAAAATACCCCCGTTGCAGCAAACCTGCGTACTCAGCGAATTTCCAATGCATTGATATGTTTCTCACTAGTACATAAAGCCACTCACCAATTTTGACAAAAATACATTCATAAATAAGTTATTTATTACATTTTATTTATTCCCCATAAGAATAACATTAGGACTGAGTACGCAGGTTTGCTGCAACGAGGAAGATAAGAAATGATTTTTTATGCAATTATCAATATAACTGAACCAGGTGAAGCTACTTACCATGTTTTATTAATTTATGTTCATAATTAAGGGAGATATAAAACTTTACTTATTCTCCATAAGAATAGCATTAGGGCTGAGTATGCAGGTTAGCTGCTACGGGGACAATCAACAAAACATTTATTTTTTGTGCAATTATCAATATACCAGTACAACATGAAGCCACATACCAAATTTCATCAATATACATTAATAAATAATCAAGATATCCAATTTTATTTATTCTCCATAAGGATAACATTGGACAACGTACTGTGTTTAGCACTTTGAATATCTCTGCAACGGTTTGACGTAGAATCACAATTTAAACACCAAAATGATTGTTTTGTGGAGCTGAAGTGATTGGTAAAAGAAAATGTGAAGTTTAAAGTAAAATTAACTGAGGAAAAGCCAAAAACCTTTTTCCCATAAGATTAACATGGGAGATTTTATGAGCATGTTTTTTGGATTTTTTCCGCAACCACTTAACCTAGGTTAATAATTCAAAATACCATATTATTTGTTTTTTTAAGCTCTATAACATGGTCTAAACTAAAATTAAGTCTTTTAAAAATTTTAGGGTAAAAAATGCAAAAAACTGATTTTTGGAAAATTTAAAACCCCCATAAACCCCCCTTCCCATGGTCCGATTTTTCTGGTTTTCGAACTTAAAGTCATAAATGTCAGTTTACACATTTGAGCCAAATTTCATCAAAATCGGACGTTTTTTACTCAAGTTATCGCATTCACGGACACACATATATATATATATATATATATATATATATATATAGATATATATATACATATATATAAATTTGAACGAATAGTGTTTTGGACATCTGGGGACATCAAAACAAAAAGTTATCATGGTCTCGGGCTTAAGTCTTACCATGAGACCTACGGTAATAGCTTCTTCCCTATAGGGGAAATTCGCTAAAAGTAAAACTTTATTATTTAGAAAATCCTTTATATGTACTCGATCTTGAATTCAACGAAATACAGAAGACAACGACAACAAACTGATCTCTATCATTAATGTTTTTTTTTTTTTGAAATTTTGCACACATTTTTGTAATGTTATATGCAATAAATTATTATTATTATTATAACGAAAAAATGGATATTTAAGCAAATATCAATATAACTCAACTAGGTGATGCCATATAAGAGGTTTTATTAATTTACGTTCATAATTAAGTGAGACATAGCATTTTAATTTCCCTCCATAAGAATAACATGGGGGCTGAGTACGCAGGTTTGCTGCTACGGGAACCTTTAGCAAAAAATTGTTTTTTGAGCAAATATCAATAGACCACAACCAGATAAAGCCGTATACTAAGTTTCGTCAGTATACGTTCATAAAGAAGCGAGATATAATTGTTTTCTTATCCTCCATAAGAATAACATTAGACAACGTACTGTGTTTAGCACTTTCAATATCTCGGTAACCGATTGACGTAGAGGAACGATCAAAATACCAAATTGTGTGTTTTTTAAAGCTGAATCCAATGGTAAAAAGTAAATGGTAAAATGGTATCCATAAATTTCAAAAATTATATGTAAAAAGTTCAAAAAACCCATTTTGGGGTACAAAATCCCCCCAAAATACCCCTTAAGGTGGAGCGATATGGCTGGTTTTCGAACTTAAAGTCATAAATGTTACTTTACACGTTTATACCAAATTTCATCAAAATCGGACCTTTTTTACAAGAGTTATCGCACTCACGGACACACACATATATATATGAGTATATATATATATATATATATATATATATATATATATATATATATATATATATATGTATATATATGTATATATATATATATATACAATTTCAAACGAATGGTGTTTTTGGGGTCTGGGGACCTCAAAACGAAAAGTATCATGGTCCCGTGCCTAGGTCTTACCATGCCGACTACGGTAATAGCTTCTTCCCTATAGGGGAAATTCGCTAAAACTTGGTATGTGGCTTCACCTTGTTGAGTTATATTGATATTTGCATAAAAACCCATGTTTTTTCCTTGTTGCAGAAAATCTGCTTACTCAGCTCCCATGTTATTCTTATGGAGAATAATTAAAATGTTATATAGTGCTTATTTATGATTGAATATTGATGAAACTTGGTATGTGGCTTCACCTAGTTAAATTCTATTTGTATTTGCATCAAAACCAATTGTTTGTGTTCCTTGTTTCAGCAAACCTACGTACTCATGTAGAATAATTAAAATTGTACATATCGCTTATATGTGAATATATTTTTATGAAACTTGGTATGCGGCTTTATATGGTATTAAGACATATATTATGCGTACGCAGGTTTGCTGCGACGGGGGTATTTGAATTTGTTGCATCTTTTTTTAAATAGTCAAATTTTAGTTTTCACCGTTGGATTCAACTTCAAATAAACGGTATCAGGAAACTGACACATACTTCCTCCCTTTTAGCCCAACTTTAATGAATAAATTACTTTTTATTTACTAAATTAATATAGAATACAAAGCACGGTCGAATGTACATAAAATCTTGTAAACAAGTTTTTTTTAAAAACATCCACCCAAATCCCTGCTTTGGAGGCACTACAGAATCCATTGCTACACTTGTGGTTTTAAGAGGGGAAATACCCCCTATTCCCCCCCCCAGGGTTATTAAGGGGCAACATATTTCGAATTTCCTCTGTTGGTCAATGCTAACTTTACAAGCATATTAAGATTGAATGAAATTGATCAGTAAATAAGAGAAAAATAGTAATTTTTTCCCCCATAAGAATAACATGGGTACAACGTACTGCGTTTACCGCAAAACGAAAATTTCAATTTTCTCTGAAACCAGCAATCGTAGAATAGTGCTTCAAAATACTAAACTATTTAGTTTTTTGAGCTCTTTTTAATGGAGAATGATAATATTTTTTATATTTATGTCTTTTTATGAAAAATCCAAAAAACTGAATTTTTGATGTTTTAAGTCCTGTAATTTCTGAACCCGAATTTTTACAGGAATGCGGGTGGTGTCATTTTGTTGGAAAACTAAAGTTCTACAAACCACGAAAGTTTCATGAAAATCGTTAGAGCCGTTTTTTAAAAATTTGGATTTTTCATGTTTTTTGGCGGTTTTGGGGGATAATTACCCTTAAAAATCAAAAATTCCAAAAAATGAAAAAAAATGCCTGGAGATATCGTGGATTAGTACCTACATACCAAATTTCATAAAAATCGGCCCACTGGTTAAGGCTCTAACACACACACACACACACACACACACACACACACACACACACACACACACACACACACACACACACATACATGTATTCGCTCAATTGTGGAAAACACCCAATTGTAGCATCTTTCAGACGAAAGATACTGCGTTATCGACAATACTGTGGACAGTATGTTCCACAACTCACTTTCCCGATACACACCGATTTTAGCCCTTACACACTAGAAAACAATTGTAGCAACGTGCCACAATCGTGCAAACTCCAACTTTCGTGTGTACTCCCCACCACGTCACCCCAGCGCTGTTGCCAGTTCGTGCCGGTGCGGCGGCGCGGGGCGCGGCGGCCAGCTTGGTGGTAACTTGCCTCCACTCCGTGATCTTTGTTGGCTCAGATGTTCGTTTTTAATGCTCTATTGATGCTTTTTGATAATTGGGCTACATGTTGTATATCATAATATATTGTTGAAATCACTGTATGTTAAATTATCTCTGATTTAAAATAGAAACCCATTTTTACGTAAATTGAACAGTAGGCCCTAAAACTAGTTAATATAGTACGGTATATATTATATTATTTAATAATTAAAATCATTGTAGAACTTTTATATTGTTATTAGTATTCGGTACTTATTTTAGCGAATTTCCCCTATAGGAAAGAAGTTACTACCGAAGTCGGCATGGTAAGAACTAGGCCCGGGACCATGATAACTTTTCGTTTTGAGGTTCCCAGATACCAAAAAAATAGTTTGTTCAAAAATATATTTATGTGTGTACGTGGGTACGATAATTCTAAAAAAATTGTCCGATTTTTACGAAATTTGATACGAACATTTAAAGCAACATTTAAGACTTTAAGTTTGAAAACCAGAAAGATCGCTCCATCCAAAGGGGTATTTGGGGAGGGAGGGGATTTGTACCCCATAAATGTTTTTTTTAGTTTTTTATACATAAAATTTTAGTTTTGACTATTTAATTCAGCTTACAAAAAAAATTGCTATTTTGATAATTTTTCACAAAAGCAGTTTTGTTGCCGATAGTTCTCGTAGCAGAAAACCTGCGTACTCAGCCCCCATGTTATTGTTATGGAGAATAAGTAAAATTTTCTCTCCCTTAATTATTAACATAAATTAATAAAACTTGCTGTGTGACTTTACCTAGTTGAGCTATATTAATATTTGTATAAAAACCCCTTGTTTGTGTTCCTTGTTCCAGCAAACTTGCGTATAAATGTTATAAATCGCTTATTTATGAATGCATATTGATGAAACTTTTTATGTGACTTTATGTAGTATTAAGACACATATATATATGCATTTGTAATTCGCTGAGTTTCCAGGTTTTGTACGACGGGGGTTTGCTACGACATCCATTTATATGATATGGATGTCTTGATATGCATAAGGTGCATTTAAATGCTAAAATATTTTCAATGAGTATTTTCATGAGTAATGAGCGTAAAATTTGAATATAACTCAATAATTGTAAGTAAATAGTAAAACTAGTTTGTTGATTGGTTATCTGATCGCTTTGAGATACCGAAACAAGTTTATAATTCTCATGCCAATAAACAAAGGTGCAAAATGTGTTAACACCGAATGGTACGGATTTGGAAAAAAAATTTCCTCATACTTGATCAAACATTATTAAAAAATATCAAATTAAAACAGATTTGATTAACTTTGGAAACTCTGATCAAGCAAGCTAAACAAGTCAGTTTAATCAAACTTGATCGACTGTCTTGATCAGGCCTGATAAAATGTGTCCCGATCTAACCTTAGGGGATCTAACCCCAGGCATTGTTAAACTCCCCATGTTATTCTAACTGTATAATAGAAATCAATTAAATTGGATATGTAAACGGATGTCAATAAAAAAAAAAACAGTACAAAACAGGATAACTACGGGATTTTGATTTTGTTTTCGCCTTTAGGGCGCTCTGCCTCACGGGTGATCATGGGATGAGCATGGTCCCCAAGCTAAACTTATGGATATTAATGTTTACTCAACTGTTTAAGCTAAAATTTGTTAGTTGATTAGTAGTTGCTATTATTACTGACATAAACCTTCAAAATATCTAAAAAAAATCTCTTAGGACTTCTCCCATTGCCTTTGAAGATTAGTTATTACTGAGGCCATTGAGATGACATATTGGGAGGGAGGTAAGTAGTACAGTTATGAATGACATATAATCACTCACAATTTAAGTACTCTTTAGGGCTCCGTCCCACTGGTTTAAAAGTTCTCAAATTAGGAACTACTGAACCAATTGGGTTGCAATTCTGGAGGGAGATTGGTGTTAGAATAATCATACTCACACAAATCCGCTCATGACCTAAGTGCCCTTTTGGGCTCCGCCACACTAGCTTTGGAAATTATCAAATTAAGGATTACTGAACCAATTGAGCTGAAACTTGGGACGGAGATAGAACTGATACATACAAACTGACTCATTCTAAAACTAATTCATTGTAATTAATTCATTGTTGGTGATGGCGAGGTCATGTTATTTCAGGAGTTATTGCAGATAATTTCAATCACTTACTAGTAAATGAAAATTATGAACTGTAAAAACGAGTTAGAAATTAAGTATGTGTTAGTTTCCTGATTCAATTTATTTAGTTTAGACGCGACTATGTTCGTGTCCTTGAATTGTCCCCCAATCTACATACTGTTATGTCCATGCTATCTTAATATATAAAATTGAATCTATGTTCCCTATGGACTATTAAGCCACTCAACTGAATTTAATGACATTTTCATTATTAATGTAGCATTGGGTCGGGATGGTTCCTGGAAAGTGTATTAAAAATTTAATAAAAAATATAATACAACAAGCATTTTTTGTAAATCTCATAAGAAATACACAGCAGCGTACGCCAGTTACCACTAGTCAATAATAAAATAGCTAACATGAAATGAAAGCCAAATAAAACTCGAAAGTGAAATAAAAATAACATTAACTAAACTAAAGAGAACGTGAGAATCTAATCAATAATTATCTCCTACCAGTGGCTGTCAGTCAAAGCAGAGCCTAAAACGGTGGGTCTTGATGACTGAACTGTAGCACACATGTACTTTACTCAATATACATGAGCACTAATGATTTCAAGAAATTTCCATAGTGCTTCACCCTATCGATTGTCAAATTTTAAAAGTTATTCTTACGGACATTCATGTTAATTGACTACTTAATAGCGTAAGAAATATTACATCTTTGGAGTTGTTCATTATGTTAACGATAGAATACAGCACAGCATACACCTGTTCATGTGCCTAGTTCTTTGATAATCTTAATTTTAAATGAAAATAACTGATGGATAGAGAAGTTCACATCTTGTAGCCTTGAAAACTATTGTTTAATAAACTTGTAGCCCGTCGCGGCTTCGCTCGCAATCACAGTACAGTGTTATGTTTTAGATGTCAGTTCCATTTGTTAAAGCACCTGGAGGACCCAGGTTTGTTCGAAAAGCCAGTCAGTTTGTTAAAAATGCCTAGAGTACTTATATTCACGATTCCTCTCCAAGGCGTGCGTATTTGCTTTGCTTATTGCGTATTGCTCGTTTCTTTTCATTTTGGGCATGTCCGTTTTATATTAAATCTTCAGTTTGAATAGTGCTCACAATATATAAATAACCTAATCATGTATATTTAAAGTTATGTACTCATTGGTTCTGATCTCTATTCCCACAAAAACCACATGATACTTTACCAAGTGATTGTTATTTTTACAATTGAATGGTTGATTTTGAACAGCTGGTATGATTCTTTTATTTTTATTTACAAATCTTAACCATAACTCCAATGTTAGTTTTTTAATATATTTCTATACATTACTATATTTTTCTATGGATGAGATCTAATTAGAACACATTTATTAACCCATAAATTTGATAGTTTTAACATTTGGTAAAGATATTTTGGAGCAGGAGTAGGCAAAGGTTTTATTCTGATATATTAACTATTCTCCTAACTATTCTGAAGTTAGGATAAAAAAATAATCATAACTAGAGTCAGGATAAATAATCATATGTTCAATCGGTTTAGTTAACTACTTACATTAGTGATGAATAAATTACAATTTTAAAAGCCGACAGAGCAGATAGGTCCCAAAGGGCATACTGGATGAAATTTTAGGCCTGTTTCTGACTAAAGTGCATTGCCTGCTGTCTTTCTACAAAATATACGCTCAATCGGTCTAGTAAGTACATAATTAACATGGAAATGTTGAAGGGTGTTAGGGCCTAGCCTCATTGGAACGGGAATTAGCCCAATCTTTTTTGGGATGAACCCGTCTTCTTCCAAATATCTGCTCAATAACTCCTGTAGTTTGTTAAACTTATTGAAAGTGGGCTTAAAAACATAAAATATTCGATATTATAATCACAATGGCTACTTAGACAAACTGAGCTTTAATAAATACCATGTAAAGCTTACGTGTTCTGTATAGCCAATGATTTATTACCATGCCGTTATTTTAAATGATTTAGTATACCTATGTAGAGTAGTAAAATATCCATTCTTGTTTTCTTCATTCCGTGATAAAATATAATTAGCTGACTAAATGCTGATTATAACAAATACGGTGCAAGCTGTAGTGAAATATTAAGTAACCTGTACCCCTAGGATCGACTTTGTAGCAGTGCCGGTCAAAGGGGCGTAACCCTAATTACTTACCATGATTTAAAACAGCCAAAAGAGATTCCTCCTCTACACGAAAACAGGCAAGTTATTTAATTTCATTGAGTAAATTTTTTTGTGAAGCGCAGAAAAAATCTGGCTTATAAACTGACAGACGGATAAACAAATGTTTAAAACAAATTAAATATCTCCGTAGCATACAACATTTCACTGCTCAAAACGATGTAGAAAAATAACTTATTTAATTTATATAGATAAATTAATTCTTTACTTGTATAATCGGGTTTTCTAATAACCTGTCCATAATGTACTAACAGCTGCAATTCAAATCAAAATATTCCTCATGTTAATCTTATGGGATAAAAACGAACTATGAAAGCTCGTGGGGCGAAGCCCCGTGGTCGAGAGTGTATGGAAACCCTACAAGACACATCTAGAGAGTAAGAGCTTTCGATTAATACGAAATATGTATATGAAATAATATTTTTAAGGGTTGAAAATCGCCTAACAAAAGTCAAGATATTCTTTTAATAATATAGATTATTGAATGTAGAAATTATATATCTTTAGCGGAACACATGTCTGATGAAATATTTGCTTTATATAGATTAAAACTAGTGGCTTGAAGGGGCGATAGCCCCTAACCTTGCTCCAAGTAGGAACACATGTCAGATTGTAAACAAAGTAGACACTCAATCACATGTGTTATTGTAAACAAATCAGACGATTTAAATTCCCATAATTTTCTTATGGAGGGTGTTTTACGTTATTTATCGTTTGCTCCTAAATGTTTGGAAATACAGCTGTTTTTCCCGAGTCCCTGGGATCAAGACCTTTAATTTGAACCGTCTCCCATCATCCTTCGATTTTCCAAATTCCCACAATTTTGACGTAAAATATTTCGCATACAGAATTATATATAACTAGGCTTATCGCCGTTGGAGGCTTCGCCCCCAAACCCCCTTTCGGAGTTCGCTCGCTCACTTGCATTCCTCAGTCAACTCAAGTTTAAATCAAACTCGTAGTTCATTAACCAAAGAAAAACTACAAAACAATGACCTTTGGTGAGCACCTACACCGGCGCTCCCGTATCGTTTCGGTATCGAAACATTTTATCAACCGGCTGCTTGTTCGTTTTATCGAATGAACTCCCGATTACGATGGTTGTTTCGAGGTGTATAAAAGCAAAAAAAGTACTCACTCAATCATAGTCAATCGGATATAAATAAAAAGTTGTGGTTACAATGTTAAATTGGAGTTCTACAAATGGATTTACGTGTAAAAGATAACAACAAATTAGACTTCAGTTCACGACAAAATGATAGTAACCTAACCTAACCTAACTCCACAGAGCACTGTACGGTAGCTGATCGTTGAGCAACATAATTACAAATAAATGAATTTGTAAAAACAAAATAAAGTCAAATAAACATAAATTGCAGACCTCAAAAAGTAAGCATCAAAAGTAGGATTCAAACCCGTGACCACTGATCTTGAATCATCTGACAACATATCCACTGGGTTATTGGGCTAAATTCATTCCATAGAACCGGTAGAATCGGTTTGATTACATTTTCCATTCTCGCAACAAACGATATTCGCGATACTGAACCTCCTGTGTAATGTGCTTACCATATTTTGTAACAGCTGATTTATATACACCTCATGTGAGCAAATTAGTATCGCCTACACTACTAAATAAATCAGCTATTGTTTATTTAAATCAGCTGATACAAAAATGTGGTATTAGCCAAAGGTAGTGTTCTTTCATTTAAACAGCTTTCCAAAACTGTACACATTTAAATGGACCAAAATACTCAAAATTCCTCCTTCTACGATAAATTGCGGCTAAACAGATGATCGGATCTTAAATCTGACGAAATATCGTCAGTTGGAAATTAAATTGTATACAACTTTTGTATTTAACATTTTTTGCCATCTCTTACCGTTTCCGTATAAAACGCGCTCAAAGTGGAAAAATTGAAAAAGTGGAATTTTCCCCGCCCCATAAATGCCTTAAAAACTCAAAAACGTTAAGTTGCTTTAGCAAAATTTCTGTCAGTTTCTCGTCAAGAGCTTTAACTCAAGTATGATGTTGAGGGAGGTTAGATTACGGGAAGTGCCTCATAGTTTATGTCAGTGAATGAGTGAACCCGTCTAGTTTTATATATTATAATATTTATATATAAAGACTAGTTTATTTTAATGACGACGATGATATGTACTCTATGTGCAGAGTGATTCAGTGGCGTAACTTATTAATTTCAACCAGGGAGGTTTATTGTATAACTGGAGGTAACACTGCTTAACGATTTTGGTCAAAAACGCGAGCCGGTGATTTTGTCAGGTTGGTACACTTGGTGAGGTAAAAATGTATCCGTTCCTTGAACTATCCTGATTGGTTGTTTTATTCCAATAAGTGAATCTACTCATGAAAATCATTGGAATAAAAGTAATAAGAGTTGAAGTAAATTCATATCTTCGTTTGATTTATGTATCTAATCTTTCCGTGAAACATAATGTATTATGAGGAAATAAACAAATACAAGTATATTGTGTTCAAAATCTGGGATAGGTACTTGTTTGATTCACTTTGTCGACTCGTCCGATTTCAGCGAGTATAGTTCTTTGCTTCACCAAAATTTTGAAAGAACGGCTCGCAGGTTTGTTCATTAGTGTTACCTCCAGTTATACAATAAACCACCCTCATTTCAACCTTAGGTGCGCTGAAGCGAATTAAAGGTTTCAGTCAGAGCGCTCCGAGTAATAATTTATTTATTTGTTTGGACTTTATTCTTCGGATGGCAACTTGTGTCATAAATAACTCATGCTCCACTGAAAAAATCAAGATTTTGATCAACAGCGTACTTAGATAAATAACTTCTAATAATTCATGCCTCAACTATAACTTGGCTTTTAATGCTTAGGGAGTAGAGAACAAAATTGATTAAAAAATGAATTTTAAGTAGACAAGTTTGAGTTAGCCAATTCCCTTTTGTGTATATATATATATATATATATATATATATATATATATATGAAATAGTATATACCTATATGTAAAATAAAAACAACTAAAGTATAATAATTGTATTTGTAAAACACAGGTGATGTTTGCAAAATCCTGCAAACAAAGATAGTAAATAATTATGCCCCAATTAATTGCAATAATATCGTTCTATTAAAACAAATCTTTCAGTTTACTGTTTTGTAGCCTGACATACATAATTAGGGTGATACAACAGTAAAGTAATATGACAAAAAAAAACAATATAAGCAGAGTCTTCTAACAGTAAAAACCAACCAGCAACGAACGCCGCGAACATGAAATAACGTAGCGGCAACACCGCACGACCTTGCCACTAGTTATACGCTGCTCCGCTAGGATCGCTAGTGAACGATAAGCCGGCGAAATGCCACAATCCAGCGAATTTCGGTGTTTCTTACACACATGATGGAAACTCAAAAGTGGCAACTTGAGTTAATTTGACTTATTTTGACATTTTAACCTCAAAATTATCGATAAAAATTGTAGCATCGTGTGTAAGATGCCACAATTGGATCACGATGCCACAGTGTGGTTGTGTGCATGTCCATGATGCTACAATTGAGTGAATACACACACACACATACACACACACACACACACACACACACACACACACACACACACACACACACACACACACACACACACACACACACACACACACACACACACAGACAGACATCACGTAAAAACCACTTTTTTGGGTTCAGGGAGCACCAAAACGAATATTTCCACTAACAACTCAAATTCGAAAATTTTGACGAAAACAATACTTTCTCTATATACTATGTATAGAGGGAGAAAGTAAAAACACACAGTTTGGTATTTTGATCATTCCTCTACGTTAATTGGTTACCGAGATATTGAAAGTGCTAAACACAGTACGTTGTATAATGGTATTCTTATGAAGGAAAAGAAAATTTGTATATCTCGCTTATTTATGAACATATACTGACGAAACTTGGTATACAGCTTCATCTCGTTGTGGTCTATTGATATTTGCTAAAAAAATATTATTTGCCAAATTCTCCCGTAGCAGCAAACATGCGTTCTCAGCCCTGTGTTATTCTTATGGAGAATAATTAAATGCTCTGTCTCCCTTAATTATGAACATAAATGAATAAAAACTGTTATACGATTTCACCTAGTTGAGTTATAATAGTTATATAGTTGATAATAGCCAATAATAACCCATTTTTTGTGTTCCTTGTTGCAGCAAACCTTGTTGTACTCAGCCCCAATGTCATTCTTATGGAGAATAATTAAAATTGTATATATCGCTTATTTGTGAATATATTTTTATGTATACTAAATGTATGTATACTATGTATGAATACTAAATTTACTATTTATCTCTTATTTATTGATCAATTTCGTTCAAACTTGATATGCTTGTCAAGTTAGCATTGACCAACAGAGGAAATTCGAAATATGTTGCCCCTTAATAACCCTGATGGGGGTGGATAGGGGGCATTTCCCCTCTTAAATCCACGTGTGTAACGAAGGATTCTGTAGTGCCTCCAAAGCAGGGAATTGCATCGATATTTTTGAAAACAAATGGTTTACAAGATTTTCTGTACTCGACCGTGCTTTGTATTCTATATTTAGTAAATAAAAAGTAATTTATTCATTAAATTTGGGCTAAAAGGGAGAAAGTATGTGTCAGTTTCCTGATACCGTTTATTAAAATAATTATCGACCAGATACCAACTTTTAAGGTAAAATGTGCAAATATAGGGGTTATTTCCTCTCATTTGACACCACCCGCGGTAAATCGGTCCATTGGAAGTCTCACACGTTCTTCCGGGACATTTTTAATTTTGTGTTTTAAAACTTAGGATTATATACTGTAATTGTTTTGTTTACAATAATTTTTCCTTTGAATTTTCACCGCGTTGCGAAGCACGGGACTAGCAACGAGTTCGCACGCAGCACGCTGACGTGAGGGAAGTGAATTTCCACATAAAAACTTTTCAAACTCAAAATCAGTGTAAAAACATACATTTGTCCAATTTTTATTGAAATCTGTTAACATTGATTTTTACTTTCTCCCCCTATACATAGTATATGGAGAAAGTATTGTTTTCGCAAAAATTTTCGAATTTGAGTTATTAGTGGAAATATTCGTTTTGGTGCTCCCTGAACCCAAAAAAGTGGTTTTTACGTGATGTCTGTCTGTGTGTGTGTGTGTGTGTCCGTGTGTGTGTGTGTGTGTGTGTGTGTGTGTGTGTGTGTGTGTGTGTGTGTGTGTGTGTGTGTGTGTGTGTGTGTGTGGATGTGTACAGAGCTAGAGCCCTAACCTATGGACTGATTTTTATGAAATTTGTTATGTAGGTACTAATCCTCAATATCTCCAGGTGTTTTTTTAATTTTTGATTTTTAAGGGTAATTATCCCCCAAAAATCGCCAAAAAACATGTAAAATCCATATTTCTCAAAAACGGCTCTTACGATTTTGATTAAACTTTAGTGGTTTGTAGAAATTTAGGTTTCCAACAAAATGACACCACCCGCATTTCTGTAAAAATTCGGGTTCAGAAATTACAGGACTTAAAACATCCAAAATTCAGTTTTTTTGATTTTTCATAAAAAATCATAAATGTTAAAAAATATTACTATTTACCATTAAAAAGAGCTCAAAAAACTAAATAAATTAGTATTTTAAATTACTATTCTACGATTGCTAGTTTCGGAGAAAAATTAAAATTTTCATTTAGCGGTATACGCAGTACGTTGTCCAATGTTATTCTTATGGGGAATACAAAAATAACTATTTCTCTCTTATTTACTGAACAATTTCATTAAAATTTGATATGCAGGTCAAGTTAGCATTGACCAACAGAGGATGTTCGAAATATGTTGCTATTTAACCCTGGGGGGCAAGGGGGCATTTCCCCTCTCAAAACCACTGTGTGTAGCAACGGACTCTATAGTGCCTCCCAAAAATGGATTTGGGTGAATATTTCTGAAAACAACTATTTTAGACAATTTTCTGTACATTTATCTATACTTCATATTCTATATTTAGTAAATGACAAATATTTTTGTCGTTAAAGTTTGGCTAAAAGTGAGAAAGTATGTGTCAGTTTCCTGATACCGTTTATTTTTGGCTGTTCTGATTCTCCTGGTTTCATTTACTTGCAAAGCTGGGAATACAATTTTGCCCAATATAAGGTTAGGAGAAGGTCCAGACAGGCTTGGAAGTAGGCGTGAGGTTTCTGGGGATGATAAAAGTACTCTAACAAAGGAATAACAGGCTTTTCTCGTGTAAAACCCCCATAAGACAACGTACTGTGTTAAGTCGATACACATTTTCTTTAATAACTCGGTTAATATTTATGCTAGAATAACGAGAGAGGGCTTAAAACTTTCGCCTCTCTAATTCCCATCTTTTTACATGCATATATTTTACATCCGGGGCTTTTATGACCATTCTTGGGTCCAAAAACTCGAAATTTGAAAGATTAATCCCCAAAAAAGGGATTTAGAGTTTTCCGATTGTTTTGCCCAACGAACTTGTTCAACTGATTACAGAAAGGAACGTCCCTACTAAATTTGAAGTAAATCGGACAAATATTGCGACCGCTAGAGTGCAAACTGACACACATATATATATATATATATATATATATATATATATATATATATATATGTCTATATATATAAAATTTTGAACGACCCCCCAAAACGTGTTCAGGGGGTCACGTTAGGAACTTCTATGAGGTCCCGGACTTAGGCCTAAGTTTCACCGTGCGGGTCATGCTAATAGGAAATTCACTAACAATCAATCAGCTGGCATTTATTATTTCAGCGAGCGGTAAAGAAGGCCAAAGGTGCAGCAAAATCGATAACAACCGTATAGCTCGCTAAAACAGCGGGTTGCGGTGGTTTTAGAAGGAAAAACTTCAGGCGGAGTTGTGTCAATGAATACAGAGTCTTATAAGAATAACACGTCCTATGGGCCAGAGTCTGTCAGTATTTGATCTTGATCTTGCCGTGCTAGTTTTGCGCTCGGCCACGAGGCAGCGTGCACTGTCTACCCAGCCACTCCTCCCCCCCCTACCATCGCTACAGCCAACCCCGCTCAACTACAAGAGCGAAGGGACATTGGCCACGGCAGCAACTAGAGGCGCTTCACAGCGGCGGGGCGCAAAACTACGGATTTCCAGCGCGCCAACTGCAAATAAGCGACAGAATTTTTAACACGGGAGCTGTTCTTCTTATAAGACTCTGTATTCATTGGTTGTATTGATTAGTATTTTTGGTGCAGTTTGATGAAAATATAGTTTTGTCATTGACTATGAATACTGAAGGAGACATATCCCATCCATATGGATCAGGTGTCCCACTTTTAGTGTATGCTAGAATTCAAAATTGAAGTTGTTTGATTAGGTCACCGACAGATTGCTGCTGTCAACTATTTATTTTAGTTATTTACATTAACTTTTAAAATATCTCCGCCCCAGAAAGCAAGAAATAATCTACTTACGTTTGCTTCCTGACACACCAACTGTAGCCTTATCCCCTCATTGAGAGGAAAAGTAATAGTTGACAGCAGTATACTCTGTTGGTGATTGGTGTAAACTACGACCTCTTTCAATCCTGGTATACACAAAACTAGGGACACATTTTATAATGGCAATGAGAAGTCTAAATGGTTTTAGTTTGAAATATACCAAGGATTATACCAGGACCAGCGAGAGTGATTGTACCTCTTGGCCATGGCAGAAGTAAGGGCGGAGTTGAGGTAGTGCGATACAAGGAATCACAGCGGTACATCGTTGGCCGTTGGCGGGCGATCAGCTGGCGATTTTCCCGCCTTACCGGGAACACACACAGCTGTTCCTGACATAGCTGTTCGCATCATCCCCGCTTTGTCTGGTATATTTAGATACCGGTAATGTTTTGAATCACACCTGTTTTGGATTATCACTATTGCAATGTTTCTTGCTAAACATTTATGAGTTTATTATAAGAACTGATTAAAATGCTATAAAATAAATATACATCAATGTCACGAAGTACAGTAGTCAGCATAGTAATAAAAAAAGTTAAAATATTGTAACTAATTGTTTTAACAAATGCTTTAATATGATAACTTAATTTACAATGGTGAAGTTTCAATACCCTTACTTTTTAGCGAATTTTCCCTATAGGGAAGAAGCTATTACCGTAGTTGGCATGGTAAGACCTAGGCCCGGAACCATGATAACTTTTCGTTTTGAGGTCCCCAGACCCAAAAACACCATTCGTTCGAAACTGTATACATATATATATACTGTATATATATGTGACCGTGGGTGCGATAACTCACGCAAAAAATGGTCCGATTTTGATGATTTGGTAAAAACGTGTAAAGCAACATTTATGACTATAAGTACGAAAACCAGCCAGGTCGCTCCATCCAAAGGGGTATTTTGGGGGAGTTTTGTACCCCAAAAATGGGTTTTTGAAGTTTTTACTTGTAGTATTTTAAAAAGTATAATTTTAGTTCTCACCATTGGATTCAGCTTTAAAAAACACACAATTTGGTGGTTTGATAATTTCTCTACGTCATTTGTTTACAGAGATGTTGTAAGTACTAAACATAGTACGTTGTCCAATGCTATTCTTATGGAGAATAAGAACAAATTTATATCTCGCTTATTTATGAACTTGGCATACGGCTTCATCTGGTTGTGGTCTATTGTTATTTGCACAAAAAAAAAAGAATTTTTACCGATAATTCCCGTAGCAGCAAACCTGCGTACTCAGCCCCCATGTTATTCTTAAGGAGGATAATAAGTAAAATGTAATGTCTCCCTTAATTATAAACACATAACTTAATAAAACTTTGTATGTGGCTTCATCTTTTTGAGTTATATTGATATTTGCATATAAACTCAAATTTTCTGTTCCTTTTTGCAGCAAACCTGCATACTCATCCCCCATGTTATTCTTATGGAGAATAATCAAAAGGGTATATATCGCTTATTTATGAATGTATATTGATGCAACTTGGTATGTGGCTTCACCTAGTTAACTTATATTGATATTTGCATGAAAACCCATATTTTGTTTTCCTTGTTGCAGCAAACCTGCTTACTCAGCCCCCCTGTAATTCTTATGGAGAATAATTAAAATATTATATGTTAATTATTTATTAATGAATATTGATGAAACAGGGTATGTGTCTTCATCTAGTTGAATTCTATTTATATTTGCATAAAACCCAATTTGTTGTGTTCCTTGTTTCAGCAAACTTACATACTCATTCCCAATGTTATTCTTATAGAGAATAATTAAAATTGTATACATCGTTTTTTTGAGAATTTATTTTTATTAAACTTGGGATGCGGGTCAATGTGGTATTAAGACATATCTTATGCATTGGAAATTCGCTGAGTACGCAGGTTTGCTGTGACGGGGGTATTTATATTCATAAAGAAGTATAATGAAGGTATAATAATACCTCCGTCACAGCAAACCTGCGTATTCAGCGAATTTCCAATGCATAATTTATGTCTTAATACCACATAAAGCCGCATACCAAGTTTCATAAAAATATATTTACAAATAATAAGCTATATACCGTAATCAATTTGAATCAAACAGGATAAATAAAATACGTCTTACAACCCGATAAAGTATTTTTACACTTATACTGTACTTACATACACAAAAGATTCTTATTTGTTTAGCCTATACGTTGGTCGCCAAATTCTTATTTGATTTTCTAATTCTTACTTATTTAATTATTTATGATTCTAAATTGCTAACTTTTAACTAATTGTTTGCTCGGATGTGCTCAGGAAAAGTGGATATAAACAGTGATGCTATCGGGATCTGAGGGCAATGGCTGCCATGTGCTAAGCCTAGTTTCTCTTTACAAAAATCAGTGTTATTCCTTACAAAATTCCCTAGGCTATTTAAATATAGCTCACAAATGGTCTTCTTTGGCTTGGTAATAAATATATTTATATTTGTGGTCTCCTTTACTTTATTGTAGTGAGTAGAATGTGTTTTGTATTTACTCTGGATGTCAACAAAAGGTAGGTGTACAATTTCTAAGATTTCTTTAACTATTTGAATAAAATACAAAGTTACAGAGGAACAATACAATATTTATTTATCTATTAGTACAATTATGTTTCAAAAGGTTCTCAATTAAAGGGATTTACAATAATATACAACTCAGGGGGAACAGTTACAATGTGTGGCCTAGCCTAGAAGGTAAATGACAAACATACTGGTAGGCCTAAAACTAAATGTTCATATTTTGGGTTCTAAATGGGGTTTCTTTACAAATGAGGGCTCTTTTTCTCAGAGGGGAAGTATCGTGCTGACTTGAATAACGTTTGGATGATATTTGAAAGAATATTAAGTTCAATTAAGCTGATGTGTTGAACAATTACAACAATGGAAATTTTGGTTGTTGTCCAAAAGGAGAGTCCAATGGTTTCACTGACTTTATGAATGGTTAAAATACTCAAAATTAAATTTGGAAAGATAGTTCAATATAAAAATACTCTCTTGAGGTTACTTTAACTTTCAGAACATTAGGCTTGTTCTATTTAAATGTCTGTATTCTTTCCAGTCCCTAAATAGAATACAATGGAAGGAGTTTACCAATCTGCTTACAAATGTTCTTCGCTCAAATACCAGTTTTTGGGGAAAATCAAATAAAAAGGAGTGAATTTACAGATGGTATTAATTTAGCAGTAAGTCCCTAATAAAATGAGCACTAAGCAATGCAAAACTTAGGCCATACTGGGAAATTTAAAATAGGAACTGTGTCCTTCACAGATTCTAGGTCTTAACACTATGGCATCTGGAGCAAGAAGAAAGATCTAGTAGAGATGAGGTCTGGAAGCATGGTCCATTGTTGAGAAGCACATGGTCACACAATTGTTAACACTGGTCACTGTAATTTAGATTCCTTAAGGACTATTTTTGAAAAGTATATTATATTAAATTTTAATGTTATTGCAATCCTCTCACATAAATTATATCTAAAATATTATTATTAACAAACATATTAAATTAAGTGAGTAGGCTATTATATGGGGATAGGCTATGAATAATTATTGGTGATTAAATTGATGAAATACATATTATTATACAATTGCATAGATAAATAAACATTAAATATATAGAGGGGAATGGCTTTCTGAGGAGTGATGATAATGATGATTATTATTAGGCATAACATGGGACAATTAATACAAATAACACATTTAGGGGAAATTAATTAATTAGTAAATTTATAGGGAAACTTAAATATAAAATAACACATAATAGGAAAATTATTACTAAATGATGAATGAATGACATGTAATACTATAATTATCTCCTCAGAAATCGGTATGATATGAAATTAAAGACAGATTTCGATCAAGTATGAAATGGAATACATGAATTATTTAGTATGAAATATATTTACAGCTAGTTATGAGGTACATTAAATGATTGATGTTGGTTGGTGATAGTACACTTCTTATTCTAAATTTACATAAACATAGGAACAATACATAAATGGGGAAGTATGGGATGAGGGATTAAGATAGTTCATGACCGCACAGGGGAAATTGGGATTAAGGGAACATTTAATATAACAATTGTTTATTGGCATGGGGATGAAGTTCTTCACTCGCATAATAACACTTTTGGTTTATACATTGTTTGTTACAAGGGCAAAATTCACTGTTTATAATCATCGCATTGATAAATAAATTGTTATTCAACACTGTTTTGGGGAATAATCACACTGTTCACTTGGGGAATAGGGGAAGGGGTACGCACTCGCGGTTAAGGTTCATGACGATCTCCTCATTTAAAATGATTACACTTGATGGATGATGATGATGATGATGATTTATTTACACTGTTTTAAGAGTTTATGTTGTCAGGGTCTTCTTCACTATATACATTATCCTATTCTATTATTGGTTCTATGTATCTTTTTAATGCAGATATGTGATATGGTCCAAATAAGATGTCTTCGTTTTCTCTGGTTACATGAAAAGTAGATTTTCCTAATATTTGCTTGATGACGAATGGTCCTTCGTAAACCTCGAAAAGCTTTGCAGTCTCTCCATAAATAGCTCTGAAGAGGGGATGTGATTTTATTAGCACTTTATCGTTTATCTTTAATGTTTGTGGTTTTCGATTCTGATTTAACTTTGCTGATCTTTTAATTCGTTTGGCATCTAACCTGCGTTTAGCGATTAGTAACTTCTGTTCTATTGGAGTATCAATTATGAATGGATTTTCAGACAAGTATTTTTCCCAAAAGCGGTGGTCTCGAACGCCGAATTGCAGTTCGTTAGGAGTGAATCCGGTCGATTCATGATATAATTCATTGAGGCATGCATTAATATCAGGAATATATTTCGCCCACTTCTTGTGTTGACGGGAGCAATAGGTGCGTAGACATCTCTTGACTTCTCGAATAGGTCTCTCGGCAAGGTTGTAGCATGGGTGGTACACTGGATTGAAGATTAGTTCGATATCATTCTGCTCCATCTTCTGGATGTATTCTCCGCTCTTGAATTGTGTTCCATTATCAGACTGGATTCTTTTAGGGTATCCATAATTTGGGAAGTGTTGAGTGAATAATTTATTTAATATTGTTTTAGTGGTGGCTTTTTGCATAGGGTATAACTTGATGAATTTGGTGAAGATATCGATGACAATAAGTATATATTTAACGTTTGACACACTGGTAGGAAGAGGTCCGATGATATCAACGGCTAATTGTTCGTTCTTTCCTGTACATAGCACTCCTTTCGCTGTGGCCACTAGCGGTCGGTTGCTGATCTTACATTTCTGGCAGGTATCGCACGTAGATAAATATTTCCTTATGGTTCGATTCATGTTTCGAAATATGAAGGTTTCTTGTAATAATTGAAAGCATTTCTTGGCTCCGCAATGTAGGTAGAATAGGTGACATTCCCAAATGAGGTCTTGAATCATGCAGTGAGGTACAGCAATTAACCATTTATTTTTCAGTTTTTGATAAAGGGTATTGTTATGAATGCGGAAATTATATGATAATTTTTGTGCGACTTCTGAATCTGGTTGTTCTTCTAATGTTTCAATGATGGGTTGGAGTTTGGTGTCTTCTTGCTGGAGTTGGGGTAAGTTTCTTAATGCGCTCTTCAGATTTTGATCGGGGATATTCTCAATGTAATGGATAGTTAATTCTCTTGGATTGTTGTATGAAATAGCGGATTGATCGATGGAGATGCGACTTAGCGTGTCTGCAGTGATGTTATCTGTACCTTTACAGTGGACAATTTTGAAGTTATATTCCTGTATGGTGAGTATCCATCTCGCCAAGCGATTATTCAATAATCGGCACGTTTTTAAGAAAGTGAGCGCGTGATTATCTGTTATGATGGTTAGTTTCGTTCCCAGGACAATGTATCGAGACTTTTGTAGACAATAAATGATGGCAAGGAGTTCCTTTTCAGTGGTGGTGTACCTTTGTTCGACTGGTTGTAACGTTCTCGACATAAACATTATGGCAGCTTTCTCACCATTTTCTCGTAGTTGATATAAATGTCCGCCTATAGCATAGTCAGAAGCGTCGGTTTGTAAGAAGAATTCTTTAGATGGGTCTGGGTGTTTTAAGACGTTGGTTTCCAGAAATAGTTGTTTAATCTTCATAAAGGTGACATCATCTTCTTTAGTCCAGATAAATTTGTTCTTCTTTGAAGTTAATCGCATTAATGGTTGTGTGGTTGCAGAGAATTTATCTATGAATTTATTATAATAATTTATGCTGCCAAGGAAAGCTTTAAGTTGAGTTCTGTTTTTTGGTGTGGGGAAATTTAGTATCGGTTCTACTTTGCTCTGGTCCATGTGGAGTCCATCGTTAGTTAAGGTGTATCCCAGAAATGGTACAGAATTTTGGCAAAACTTTGATTTATTAAATCGAATGGTCATGTTGGCTTCTTCTAATTTGCTGAATATGTACTCTAGATGTTTCATGTGAGACTCGAAATCGGGTGAAATTATGCAGATGTCGTCAACGTAGATTGCAGTAAAATTCTCAGCTTCAGAATCGAATACGTTGTCTAGCGCTCGAACTAAAGCAGCTTGTGATGTAGAGATACCAAATGGTGTCACAGTGTACTGGTATATTTTGCCTCTGAATTGGAATGCTGTATATTGTTTAGAATTTTCTGTTAATGGTATTTGCCAATATGATGCGGTTAAGTCGATACTACTTATAAATTTTGCATTTTTGCATTTTCCAAGGATTTCATTTACACTTCTGTTACATTCAAAATCAGGTATTATAATTTCGTTTGCTTTTCGGGCGTCAAGGCATAGTCGTATTTCTCCCGTCTTCTTAATGACTGGAATTATCGGGTTGATAAAAGTGCTTTTACTCCTCTCAATTACACCTAAGGATTCCATTCTGTCGATCTCTTGTTGTACTGCATCTTGATATTGTTGTGGTACAGGATAAGTGGTGCTTTTAAAACGTTGTGGATTATCTACTCGTAACTCATGAGAATATTTGTTGCATATGCCTGGTTGTTCGGAGAAAACATGTTTATACTTATTTAATAACTGACTTAAAATTGTTTGTTCTTCTTTCTTGATATAAGCATTTGATGCTAAAGATGTATTAATTTCTTCTTGTGTCAATGTGCTGTCGTTTGTTGGATTTGTTTGTAATTCGTTGAAGTTGTGCGCTGTGCTATCATATTTATCATATATTAAATCATCATTGTACTCATCGTACATCATATTATCAAAATTATTATTCATATTATTATTTGGCCTATGGCTATTATTAATTATTATTTGACACAACTGTCCTTCATGATGACACATATTAAACTTCATTGTAACATTATCATTATTGATTTTCATATTTATTTCGTTTGTGTTGAAATTTAAATCCATTTTGAGGGCAGATAGAACATCGACTCCGAGAATTATGGGTTTTATTAAATGTGGCACTATCAAATATTCAATTAGCATCGTATGTTTATCAATGGTAGTGGGAACATATATTGTGCGGGAAACACGTTTAGACTTTTCTCCAACAGCTGTTTTGATAACGGTGTTATTTACTGGTAATTCTTCAAATGGTTGTAGCTTCATTTTATTTTCGTTGAACCAAGCTTCGGCTATGCAAGTTACAGAAGAACCGGAATCAATTAAGGCATTAGTGCTGATATTGTTTAATATTATGTTGATTTCTGGACAGTTAATTTGTGTATAATTCAAATTGACATCATTTTCGTATTCATCTTCTAAAAGGAAATTTTTATCACATATTATGTTGTTGGACTGCATAAGATTTATGGAGTGATTGATGGTTTGACCGAGGATAGTGTAAGTAGGCGCTGTATTTAATGGGTAATCGCATGACAACATAACCCTTTCTCGGCCGTGGTCTACAGCGCCGAGTCGTTTCCCTGTCTCGTTTGAGACGGTGAGGAACGTGGACTAGCAGTATTGTTGTTACTTGAATGAGGGCTCATTGGAGATACAGTTGGAGCATTAGGTGGATTGGGATTCTGTCTAAATATGGCGCAGAGTTGATTCTGTTCGTTGGTAGGGTGTTGACGATCATTTTTGTAGTTTTGTTCATAGTTTCTGGGATGATATTGCTCACGTTGATACGGCTTGTTGTCATGATGACTTCTATGGTATTGCTGGTTGTTGTTACCATTATTCCTGTAATTTTGTTGATTTCGATATGAAGAGTTGTTTGAAGGGTATTTGTTTTGCTGGTAACTATGGTAATTGTTCATTTTTGGTTGATAGGCCCGTTGGTTAGCATATCGATCGTTGTAATTCTGTTGGTTCGAAGTGGTTGGACTGGCTGGTCGGTTGCTTTGCTGGTTGTTGTGGTTCCTGGCTTTCTTAGGTCCATCTTTTATGTCTTCTTTCTGCAGTAGTCTTTCCATCGCTCGGATCGTGGTGATGTTCTGTACGCTTATGCTGTCTTGGATTATTGCGTCAAATCGCTCCGCCATAAGAGTCTCTATCTCCTCTTCACTTAGGCTGGGTGTCATTGATTGTAGTAGCAATACTCTTTCTGTCAAGTACTCCGTCCGGCTTAACGTTCCGTTGGCTCTATACTTCTCCGACTCGATTTTTGCTTTAATTCCTCGTTGGACTGCCTGGCTCCAGTATTTGAGTTCGAATTCTCTGGCAAAATGTTCCCAATCAATAATTTCACCTTTTATCAGTTGTAGCCATCGTGATGCTGGTCCCTCGAAGGATGTCTCAAGCAGGTCTTTCAGGTACTCAGTTGAGTCGCAACATTGATTCCTTTCGATTCCTCGTTCGTAATACCTTCTCAATTTGTATAAATATTCATTTGGATTGCCGCTCCGTCCATTAAATTTCGGCATTAGACGATCATTGGCTTCGCTTCCACTGCATATTACTTTGATTTGTCCGGCCATTCCGTTTAGTTGATTTGCTTGCTTCAGATTGGTTACTTCAGTTTCACATTTGTTTAAATTTTGATTCAAGGTTTGGATTTCAATTTGTTGTGCCTCAATTAGTTTTGTTTGCAATGTAATTTTGGGGATAACTTCATTTTTAAGTGCCGTTAGGTTTGCTTTAGAATTACGTTCGTTATCCAATTGCGTTTTGACAGTTAATTCTTCTATTTTCAGATCAAAATTTTGCTTATGCTCTTCCAGATGGGTTTTGACAGTAGATATAATATTTTCCTGATATTGTTTATTTTCAAATTCGGCAGCGGTTTGTTGTTGTGAGATACTGTCCAGCACGAATTGCCTCATTTGAGTTTGGGAATTTTCAATTCTAAGTATTAATTTGTCAGTTAATTTGGCAGTTTCTTCAGATTGGGCATTTTGGGTCATTTTGATGGCATTAATTTCTGATCGAATTTCGATTTGGTTTTCTCTGGTTTCTTGTATCTGGGATTCAAAAGCGTTTCGACAGGCTTGAATTTCCTGCTGAGTTTCGTTGGTCTTATCGTGGATGATTTTGGTCAATTCGGTCTTGGTTTGATTTATTTGTCGTTGGAAATTTGCATTTATTGTTTGAATTTCAGATTTAGTTCCTTGTATTTCGGATTTTAATTCGAATTTTAATTCAGCATTATTCTGTTCGATTTTTGTATTGGTTTCTTCGATTTTTGTATTGATTGATTGCTCAATTTTGTTTCCTAAATTAGTCATAAGGGTCACTAGCATATTCATATCGATTGCAGGTGTCGGTGTAGTCGGGTTTGTAACATTTAATCCGCTAGTTGCGTCGTCTGTGTGTGCATCAGTCATCGAGCGCGAGGAATGAATCAGCGTCGACTTGTTCAATGAGCTAGCGATACGTCCTCGTTCATTCTGATCAATGAATCCAGTTCGGGAACCTTCGGGTGTGTCCGTCAGCGTTCGGGTCGGTCGGCTGGCGATATTTCGTTTTGGTGTTGAGAAAGCAGAGTTAGCGTCTAAGGGCAGGCTGAGAGAGAAATCTCGCGTAGAGGTTGCGAAATCGACGTTCTCTGATTGGCTGATGGGGTCGGTGTAGATTTGGCGGTCTTTGATCCTGACAGTTTCGTTTTCGTTCTGCGCAACATGGCGGCTGCTGATTTCATCGTCGCTCGAATCGGCGTCTGCTGCGGGGTAGTTTCGTGTTTTCCGTAGATTGTACTTGTTTTCTGCCATCGTGTGTTCGTTTTATTATAATATGCGAGATTATTAAATATGTAATGCTTTTGTACACAGTTATTATTGGTGGGAAGGGAAACAATTACGGGAACTTAATATTAAATATGGTCTTATTCTAGGCTTACTCTAGTTGAGGATTGCAATGTTTATCAACTGTTATTCAAGCCAGTACGTTGGGTCGCCAAATTCTTATTTGTTTAGCCTATACGTTGGTCGCCAAATTCTTATTTGATTTTCTAATTCTTACTTATTTAATTATTTATGATTCTAAATTGCTAACTTTTAACTAATTGTTTGCTCGGATGTGCTCAGGAAAAGTGGATATAAACAGTGATGCTATTGGGATCTGAGGGCAATGGCTGCCATGTGCTAAGCCTAGTTTCTCTTTACAAAAATCAGTGTTATTCCTTACAAAATTCCCTAGGCTATTTAAATATAGCTCACAAATGGTCTTCTTTGGCTTGGTAATAAATATATTTATATTTGTGGTCTCCTTTACTTTATTGTAGTGAGTAGAATGTGTTTTGTATTTACTCTGGATGTCAACAAAAGGTAGGTGTACAATTTCTAAGATTTCTTTAACTATTTGAATAAAATACAAAGTTACAGAGGAACAATACAATATTTATTTATCTATTAGTACAATTATGTTTCAAAAGGTTCTCAATTAAAGGGATTTACAATAATATACAACTCAGGGGGAACAGTTACAATGTGTGGCCTAGCCTAGAAGGTAAATGACAAACATACTGGTAGGCCTAAAACTAAATGTTCATATTTTGGGTTCTAAATGGGGTTTCTTTACAAATGAGGGCTCTTTTTCTCAGAGGGGAAGTATCGTGCTGACTTGAATAACGTTTGGATGATATTTGAAAGAATATTAAGTCCAATTAAGCTGATGTGTTGAACAATTACAACAATGGAAATTTTGGTTGTTGTCCAAAAGGAGAGTCCAATGGTTTCACTGACTTTATGAATGGTTAAAATACTCAAAATTAAATTTGGAAAGATAGTTCAATATAAAAATACTCTCTTGAGGTTACTTTAACTTTCAGAACATTAGGCTTGTTCTATTTAAATGTCTGTATTCTTTCCAGTCCCTAAATAGAATACAATGGAAGGAGTTTACCAATCTGCTTACAAATGTTCTTCGCTCAAATACCAGTTTTTGGGGAAAATCAAATAAAAAGGAGTGAATTTACAGATGGTATTAATTGAGCAGTAAGTCCCTAATAAAATGAGCACCAAGCAATGCAAAACTTAGGCCATACTGGGAAATTTAAAATAGGAACTGTGTCCTTCACAGATTCTAGGTCTTAACACTATGGCATCTGGAGCAAGAAGAAAGATCTAGTAGAGATGAGGTCTGGAAGCATGGTCCATTGTTGAGAAGCACATGGTCACACAATTGTTAACACTGGTCACTGTAATTTAGATTCCTTAAGGACTATTTTTGAAAAGTATATTATATTAAATTTTAATGTTATTGCAATCCTCTCACATAAATTATATCTAAAATATTATTATTAACAAACATATTAAATTAAGTGAGTAGGCTATTATATGGGGATAGGCTATGAATAATTATTGGTGATTAAATTGATGAAATACATATTATTATACAATTGCATAGATAAATAAACATTAAATATATAGAGGGGAATGGCTTTCTGAGGAGTGATGATAATGATGATTATTATTAGGCATGACATGGGACAATTAATACAAATAACACATTTAGGGGAAATTAATTAATTAGTACATTTATAGGGAAACTTAAATATAAAATAACACATAATAGGAAAATTATTACTAAATGATGAATGAATGACATGTAATACTATAAGATGGTACAAGGCAATCGATTTCAACCAGTTACACCGGTCATCATCAGGCCCAATCAGAGAACACAAAAATGGGTTTTTATGCAAATATCAATATAACTCAACAAGGTGAATATACCAAGTTACAATATACCAAGTTTGAATAATTTAGGTTCATAATTAAGGGAGACATTACATTTTACTTATTCTCCATAAGAATAACATGGGGGCAGTGTACGCAGGTTTGCTGCCACGGGAATTATCTGCAAACATTGTTTTTTTGTTTGCAAATAACAATAGACCGCAACCAGATGAAGCCGTAACAAACTGGAATATTCTAATTTCGTGTAAGCAATCCCATCGCTTCAGCAATATTAAAAGTTGTGATAGTTGTATTTCAACTCTAGGGAGATCTATGATAAAGTTAACTTACTTTGGATATTGCTGAACTTTTCTTATCGCGCAACAAGCCACAGAGAACAATGGTTTCCAGCAAAAATATAATCAAAATGATGAATACCGTATATATTATGTTTATGAACACCTTTATACTGTTTTTAGCGAATTTCCCCTATAGGGAAGAAGCTATTACCGTAGTCGGCATGGTAAGACCTAGGCCCGGGACCATGATAACTTTTAGTTTTGAGGTCCCCAGACCCCAAAAACACCATTCGTTCGAAACTGTATATATATATATATATATATATATATATATATATATATATATGTGTGTGTGTGTGTGTGTGTGTGTGTGTGTGTGTGTGTGTGTGTGTGTTTGTGTCCGTGAGCACGATAACTCTTGTAAAAATTATCCGATTTTGATGAAATTTGGTATAAACGTGTACAGCAACATTTATGACTTTAAGTTCGAAAACCAGCCAGATCGCTCTATCCGAAGGGGTATTTTGGGGGGGTTTTGTACCCCAAAAATGGGTTTTTCGAATTTTTTACATACAATTTTGGAAATAGTCAAATTTTAGTTTTTACCATTGGATTCAGCTTAAAAAAACACACAATTTGGTATTTTGATCATTTTTCTAAGTCAATTGGTTACGGAGATATTGAAAGTGCGTAACACAGTACGTTGTCTAATGTTATTCTTATGGAGGAAAATAAAAATTTTATATCTCGCTTATTTATGAACGTATACTGACGAAACTTGGTATACGACTTCATCTGGTTGTGGACCATTGATATTTGGTCAAAAAAACAATTTTTTACCAATGACTCCCGTAGCAGCAAACCTGTGTACTCAGCCCCATGTTATTCTTATGGAGAATAAGTAACGTGTTATCTCCCTTCATTATGAAAATAAATTAATGAAATTTGGTATATGGCTTTACCTACATGAGTTATATTGATATTTGATAAAACCCCATTTGTTGTGCTCCTTGCTTCAGCAAACCTGCATACTCAGCCGCCATGTTATTCTTATGGAGAACAATTAAAATGTCATAAATCGTTTATTTATGAATGTATATTGATGAAACTTGGTATGTGGCTTTATGTGGTATTAATATACTTATATATGCATTGGAAATTCGCTGAGTACGCAGGTTTGCTGCTACGGGGGTATTTGTATTGATAATGGCTGTACATAAATTGCAGATTGCATCGTGTTATAGTATGTGGTTAGTTGGGTTGCCATGGTCACAGGAGCAGAAGAAAAATGGCGGCCACCATGTAGGCTTAACTTTTTCTTGGAGATTAACATGTGTTTACGCTTGATGTACGTTGCACACTCCTTGGTGGTGACTTTCACTGCCAAAAATACTATTATTTAATGTAGTCATAATGGAGTTTTTCTGCTAGATGTGATTTTGGAGATTGACAATTTTCAGGACCGTACTCAGCTTTCACGGGCCCCTGGGCAGGCCTGGTGGTGTGGGCCCTTGTTGCCGTCTGGATCCAAGTTGTGACCTTTTTTTAGACACCGACCTAGCCGGAACCCCCTCGACGGGCCCGGGTCCCCCTGGAGCCCGGGCTCCGGGGTGATTGTCCCCCCTGCCCCCCCACGAGTACGGCCCTGACAATTTTAACCCACAGACCTCCACCAAGTAGGTTTGTGAAGACCCAATGTTAAATGTTGTTCAGCTATTTAATGAGTTTATCACTGAATCACCGGTTCACAAATGCATTCGCCAGGTGGTTCATTGGTCTTGTTTGGAAAGCAGCAAGTGAGTTTCTAAGTACAAGTATTTAAAAAGAAAGTAGATTAATTAAACACAGATTTTGTTGAACTTCTATAAAGCTGTTGATTTTGTACAGTTCTTTTACATTTGTTTTGTTCTTTTCCTATGGTACACTTAATTGAAGAATTAGTTTTTAGGGAAGATGCTATTATCGAAGGTATATCACAAAAACCGTTTGAATTAAAACAGATTATCATGTCAGGTAAAAGATGCGAAATCAAAAGGCAAATCAAACGACACCTTATTTAATGAAAAACAAACAAGCAGTTAATCTTTACTTAAAAATATCATAATTTTCCATTCATTTAAGGGCATCAAATTATTACTGTGGTACTGTTTTACCTCTAAATCTATGAAAAGTTGGGTGATAAAATGGCTAATATTAAGTAAATAATTCAAGAACCATAAAATGTGCGCCTTTTAATTACAAATCTAACGTTAACTTCATTATAACAATTGGATGATTAATAACCAAAATGTGACACTGTGACGAATCATAGTGTGATGTAATTCTAATAGTACCACGCTACATGTCTATCACAATGTTAAACATCACATAGTACTGTACCAAAATGTACAACTACTAATCAGTTCTATTAATTAATGGAATATTTCCCAGAAGTTATTAAATAATGTGTGAAAATCACAAACAGACCGACAGACGGAAAACTAGGCATTTTAGATAGATGTTTATATGATGTATTATGATTGTCTCGACCTAAGGAACAATGCCAAAAAAGGGGGCCACTGGTTTCGTAAAAACCCTGTATAGTATATAGTTTTATTAAACTTGGTAAGTGGCTTTATTTAGTAGTGACAAACACATACATGCCTTGGAAATTCGCTGACTATGCAGGATTGCTGCGACGGGGGTATTTTATTTTATTCATAATATATTAATATATGTAAATCAATCAAAGCTGAAAAAATGTTTGTGTAATTTATACAAATGCCTTGCATTGAAAAAATTCACTTTGTCCTTTCCCATTTCTTTCCAGAAAAGTGAAAAAGCAAAGTAATTTATACTCCATTTTCTTTTTGATCCAAATATAATTCCTCCACCATAATTCTCCAAAACAAGTAACAAATAATGGCTTTCATAATTATTTACAATTTGTAATAATTATTGATATTACCGGTACTTTATATTTTACTCTCTTTCAAAAGTCATTACAACCAATATCTTATTTTTCAGACATAATCAAATTAGAATTTATAATTGATAAATATGCTTCATGCCTAAGCAGTGCGGACCCTCAATCTGGCTGTTAAAAAAACTAGCCTCTATATTTTAGACAATTCATGTCATGAGTAATGTATTACTTAACTCATTTGATTGCTCAAAATGTGTTTTCCACGACAAAAGTTGAAAGATCAAGAAAAAATAGTGAAAATTTAAGAAGGTTAGGTTACAACCAAGTGGAAGGTAAGTATAATAAAAACAGTAATTTATTTTCAAATATTTATTTATAATAAATAAAGTGATGTCTGGCGACAAAACAAATGGCCACTAATGAAGTACTATTCACTACAAAATAAACATCTTCATTATCAAACAAAGTTTATAGAACTTATAAAATTTCTATTCTATAACAATATTTACAGTCATGTGAGGAGACAAAATAAATACTTTAATAACTTTGCAGTCTGTTTGGTATAAAAAGTTCAAGCTTATATAAAAAGCTCATTAAAATTGAAATCACAAATATCACAATTTGAGTAAGAGAAACATTGAAAACTTATATTATTGATAAGTAGTAAAGTGCTATTAAGAAAATTTGATTATATTAACTGGCCGGTTACTTATTTGCTATAAAAGCAAATTGCAGCACTAACTAACAAACTACAATGTTTATATTTATTTATATACAGAATCTAAATATAAATATATAAAAAATTTTATTAACTTTGATAGTAAATCAAAATGCATCAAAACAGGTTTGTTCTAGGAGCTCAACGTGAAAGTCTTATTAATTGCATAAAACTAAAACAAGAGCATTTTTATAATGATTGTGCAGGATTAAAAAAAAGTTATATCAACATTAATTGAAATCAGGAATGGTAGGAATATTTAAAAATAAAATTACAAACGAAATAGGAACAAAATAAAACCTTAAATTAGTACAGAAAACATGTTAAACAAACTTTTATGATTATCACAAATATCAAATGTACATCTTAAAACTAGGGATATCGTCAATACTTCAGGTACAAAATTACTTCAGAAATGCACAAACTCAGAAGGAAAAATATATTAAAGTCCCATTAGACCATAATAATTTTATAGGCCTATGGATAAAAAATGTATATATTTGTAAGAATATTTTTGAAACAACTGAAAAATCGTTGAGGTGTCTCATCTGGTATAATCTAGTCGACATCATCCATAAACGATAACCTTATGGCACATAATGGCAATCTTGATAACAGACCTCAGTTATGACTGGTGGACCAAATAATTGATTGACTTGTTTGTTAGCAAAGATGTTACATAACATTAACTACCGCAGGTAGACGTTGACAATTGTTTAAATGAATGATGGAACACAAGTAAACCACCCCAAAAAAAACCCAAAACTTTCATGACCACCAAAATTAATCCCCACATGCATTTTAAGGGAATCCCACCCAGTTTCACCCATCAATATAGTCGTAAACTACTATTTTTGTGAAAGAAGACACCTTTTAATCAAATTTAAAGCTCACGGGACGCTATTTGAATACAAAATGATTGCATCTGTTTGTGTGCTAATAAGAAAATGAGTATTAAGGAATACATAGGTAACTTGGACTTTAAAATTAAAAAGTTTAAACAGCAGTTTGTGCGGGAATAACAAGGCTGATGTGCATAGGAGAGGTGGGGAGGGGGGAATCTTTGGTGTGGCGCTTGGCGTGCTTCGCCAAATGATCAGAGCGCATGAAACGACGACTGCAAACGTTGCAAACAAACTTCTTCTCTCCAGTGTGGGTTCTTTTGTGCCTTGAAAGTTCATCCGAACGGGAGAACCGACGGCCACAGTCAGGCCACTGGCAGACAAAAGGTTTCTCGCCTGAAACAATACCAACAAACCCAATTAGAAACTGGTTTTCATTACAATATCCATGACCACTAATGACTGTCACCTCCACTTTGGTAGAGTCTAAAAATAATATTTAAAAAGTATATGGGTAATATCTGAATCCTTGGTTACCTAACTCTTTTAGAGAATTTCCCCTATAGGGAAGAAGCTATTACCGTAGGTGGCATGGTAAGACTTATGCCTAAGATCATGATAAATTTTCATTTTGAGGTCCCCAGATGTCAAAAACACCATTTGTTCAAATTTGTATATGTACATATATATATATATATATGTCCGTAAGCACGATAACTCTCGTTAAAAAAGGCCCGATCTTAATGAAATTTGTCACAAATGTGTAAAGTACCATTTATTTGAACGAGTTCGAAAACCAGACGAATCGCACCATCCAAAGGGGGGTTTTGTACTCAAAAAATGTTTTTTTGGGGTTTTACATGTAATTTTTATTTAAATGAAATCTTAATTTTCACCATAGAATTAAGCTTAAAAAAACAAACAATTTGATATTTTGACCATTGCGCTACGTCAATTGGTTACTGAGATATTGAAAGTGCTAAACACCGTATATAGTCTTATGTTATTCTTATGGAGAAAAAGGAAAAAATATATACTCGTATCTTGCTTATTTATAAATATAAACTGACTAAACTTGGTATATGGCTTCATCTGGTTGTGATTTATTGTTGTTTGGACAAAAAAACAATTGTTCGCCTATGGTTCCCGTAGCAGCAAACCAAGGTACTTGGTCCTCATGTTATTCTTATGGAGAGTAATTAAAATGTTATAGGCTATATCCCTTATTTATGAATGTATGTGAATGAAACTTGGTATGTGACTTCATTTAGATGAGTTCTATTGATATTTGCATAAAAACCAATTATTTTTTGTTCCTTATGGAAGAAAACCTGCATACTCATCCCCAATGGTATTCTTATTGAAAATACCATACTAGTTACTATACTTTAATATACTCGTTATCTTATTGAAAATGCCATACCAGTTAAAATAATTCATATTTTAAATATCACTTATTTGTGAACATATTTCTTATGAATCCTGGTAAGTGGTTTAATGTGAAGATCTCACTGGAATTCGATGAGTACGCAGGTTTGCTGCGACAGGGGTATTTTAGAATAGTTCCATTGTCACGAAAAACAAATAGTAACAAGAAAAAATGGCAATGACTAGATTTGTGTCTGTCCGTGTAAAACCCAATCATTTTTATTTCTATGATGATTTTCATGACATTTGTCATACAAATTTCTAAATCGTCATCTCTTGAAATGGCTTTAGTTAGAGAAACAAAATTTCATACACAAGTTTTATGAACTAAGATAATTTTGTATGATTTATGTTGAACAACCATTCAGTCATAAAAAAATTTGTACAAATCACAAACGGATCTGACAAGATAGAAATCTAGGCGTTTCAGATATAAGTGTTGTACTATGTTTGTTTATGTCTAAGGATCAAATTCACATGAGGGTTCCCACGAAATCGGATACACCCTGTATACTAATTTCCAAATTCTGAATGTTGCTTACTCTACAAAAGCAATGCCAGAAAATTTCAATCCCCCAAATAAAACTATTAAATTTAGTTCTTCAAGCTATATCTTAGATATCTAAAAATGAAGGTAGTATATTATTGTGTAATGTTATTTTAAAGAATAATTGTTGTTATTGTTTAATGTAACTTTTGATCAAATGTAGTACAGTAAATGATATGTGGCCGAAATTTCAGGGGTTTGGACCATTTTCCATAAAGGTGTTTGTATATATGTGCTCTATAACTAAAATTTCATTGGCGTTAAAATACGATAACAAACAAAAAACCTCACCTGTATGCGTCCTCATGTGGGCCTTCAGGTGAGAACTCTTGAAGTAGTTTTTGCCGCAGCCTTCAAACTCACACTCGAAGATCCTCCTTCTCGGGTCGGCCGCTTGGTCCTTGTCTTCAGCCGGAGAGTTGGCAGCGAAGAATACGAAAGACGGGCAGAGCTTGGGCATTTCCGGGGACCCAGGAGGTGAGAGCATGACATGAGTCAGTGGTGTTGTTTGGCTGGCTGTCTTGGGGGGAGCCGACACAGGAATGAATGATCCTGACCCTTGGGGTTGAATGTAAGGCCTGGGGGGATTGACGGGGATGAGAGTCCCCCCGGTGAGGATGACTGTTTGGGTGTCGGGGACGGTGACTATCGGGTAGAAAGGCTTTGGAACAATAGCGATGTTTCTCAGGGGCGAGCTGGGTGATCGAAGTGGAGATGGGGGCGGGGGGGCAGGCTTGAGCCTGCTGGACTCATGGATGTTCATCGATGGCGGCGAGACGGTTGATTGGGACGAACATCCATCTGAAACGACGGAGGACTCTCGGAACGTGTCCTTATTTTCTACAATAATCTCCTCTTTGCGGGTACTCATTTTAAACTTAATACTTTTCAATATGTTTTGGGAAGACAAAAATCTATCTGCAGTGGGTGGTAAAGTATTATTGTTGATTTCAGTTATTGATGAATTATAGTTCTCAGAGGGGATATTTGAAATATCACAGACTTTAGGAGGATGTTTGGAGTCTATATTGCATTTGGAGGCAGGTACATTGCAGGGAGAATCTTTCTGGGCAAAGGGCTCGGAGGAGCAAACTCCGTCCTTGTTGACCTTCATGATCACAGAGACTGGAACTGATGTGACTTTGGGTTCTACAGGGCTCGGGGTGCGAGGTGGCGTGCTTGACATCAACAGCTGTAACAAGATAAAGATGCCATCAGCAACCAATGTAAGTGACAAAGAATTTTTGTGAAGAATAACTTTACAAATTGCTAGTTAAATACAAACCCTTAAAGATAATGTACCGTAATTAATATGATGACTGCCAAACAACTTTGTTGCAATTTGTTTTTGGACCCTGCTAAATTAATTTACCGTCAAATAAAGCCATTAATATATTATTTATCCCAGCTGCTTTGCCTCAAAGCACACTTTTCAAAGAATATAAAGTCATACAGTATGACATTCCTCACCCATCGCCAATCCTATCATGTTCTTTTACACTAAATAGGTATCGTACCTCCAATAGTCCATAATGTTTGACAAATAGGTTATGCCAACATGTTTCGTTGCAAGTGTAACGTTTTCAAGGTTTACAAGTCGTCAAGATGTTAAAATTTAGATGATTTTTTTTCTTTTTCACAGTTTGAAAAAAATTGTGCTAATACTGAAATAACGCTGCACAGTAAGCAATATACTCGAATACTCACTCTAGCCAACTCACAGTCCCTCTCCTCAAGGCAGATCCGTTTCCTGAGAGGCAGGTCTATGTCATCGCTATCCGAGTCCGAGGGCTGCGGAGTGAGGAGGGCAGATTCCAGCCTGCTGTTGACAGCAGCACGCTTCTTCTTACCCAGGTAGCCATAGGAGAGAATGCTGTTAACAGCTTCCAGGTCTACTGGCCTCTGGTACATCTGGAACATCAGAAGTGGTTAGAGTCACTAAAGGCAGATTGCTCAAGGTCACTAACTAATTATATAATGAGTTTTTTGAACTAAAGAAGTGCAAGAGGACTATAAGATTAGCAGTGCCCTCCCATAACAAATTTAAAATCAGGTAAAGTATATTTTAACTGTACTAATTGGCAATCGTCTGTACCCCTACAAGTATTGTATTTGAAAGGATTCTTCACTTTCTCAATCGGGGTCTAATAGCGGGTTCGATTTTTCCCATTGTTAAAATCAATGACAAAGACTTTTCTCTGACGCACAAGTGTCTTCTAACAAACCAATAGAAATGAATGTGCAAGATTAATATTGAAATTCTAAAATTTTCTAAGTTTTGAATGTTAGTAAATTAAAGAGGGAGTCGTTTTCATCATCAGCACATCACATCAGGGCACATAATCGCCACAAAAACGCTTTAATCTAAATTGGTTTACAGGTATGGATGCGCAAATAGTCTTTAGTAATTGTCTATGGAGGTCAGGGATTCTATACTTTCACATAACCAAGCTGGAAAAACTTTCTGCCAAAACAGAAGTGTGGCCGTGTCGCAACGCGATGCAATGTTTATATCTTGCACGCGGTCAGCCCGTGCATCATGGATGTAAACAGAGACGGGCGGCGTCACATCGTCTGCAGCACGCCGCGAGCACCGCCTAATCACGTGATGAGCACGCACTGCCTCAGTGATCGCCGCCGCCTCGCCACGGCCACACTTCTATAAATAGCGTCGCCGCTGCCACTGCCTTCGTGATAACCTCTCGGGGAAAGTTTCGCCAGTTTGTGATCACTCTGGCCCCGCGTGATAGTGACCTTGAGCGATTACCCCCTGCGGTATTGTTATTTATGAACGTCTTATCTTTGGCGCGAAAAAATTGATCTGTTTTTTTATGAGGGCGATATAGATTGACATTTAGTTTTAAAATAATGATATAAGCGGTTCGGTATTTGTTGTAGGTTTCACATGAACATTTTTCTGTTAGGTAGTCCAACTGACTTTACCTCATCCCTTCTTATCTCGGTCGTTTTGACGTTCCTCTTTAAGGGTACAAAAATTATTAAATAATCCAACATTCTGTCATCGAATAAGAACTTAAAAGGAACTGTCAAACGATTGTGGAAATATAGTTTCCTGCAATTAGGATAGGAGGTTAAATTATTAGGACAACAATTTAAAAAAAGCTTTCAGCACGAACAGTCCTTATAACACATGTTTGTGGGTTCAGGCAAGTCCCTACTAAATTTACATTACTCCAGCTGTAGTATATAAACAAGAATGGTCTTGGATCAGGCCAGAAGATGGTATAGAGTTGGAAAGCGCAAAGGAATATAAGTAATTTATTTTTCCACAAGTAATCGGTGCACTTTTCATTCGTGCTCTATACAGCACAATAAAATTAAATATTACAAATGTAACCCTCAAAACACCTTGTTCTATAATTTGAATTTGTATAGGCATTTAATATAACTTACGTTTATAAATTAACACCAGGAAACTAAGAAGCACGATATCACCTAAATAAATGCCTTTTTTAATACATTTTCCTAACTGATGGAAGTAGTATATTTCACTACTAGTCACGAAAGTGACCTATTTTGGGGCAAGATAACATTTTAGTGCGAGGCGAAGCCAAGCGTGGAAAATGCTATCGAGCCTCGAAATATAGGACTTTTGTGACGAATAGTGAACGATACTTTTCATCACGATGCAAATAACCACACTAAACTTTGAAAAAATATCTGATATTTCATAGTCTAGTAATTTTCTATAAGTAAATACAATACGGTTTTACAACTCGTTTTAGGGTTAATGTCAGCTGTTTGAACACAGAATCGTCAAAAATAACGAAATCACACTGGTGCTCCTGTTGAGTAAAACGGGAACCTCAATTGTTTAGGACAGGAAAAGTTTTGATTGGGACAGGCATTGTTTTGGACAGGAAAAGTAATGTTTTAATGTTTAGGACAGGCAAAGTCAGCTGATAATTTTTTGTTATGTTACAAGGAAAACGATAATTTTCGTAGATCCCAGCTGCATAGTAATGGGCTATTTTCAAATACTGAGTGATGAAAAATGTGTTATCTTTAAAAGAATTTCTTGATTTTTGTTAGGCAATTTTAGACCTCTAAAAATCATATTTTGTATTCATGTTTAGTATCAATGAAAAGCTCTTAATTCTCTAGATGTGCCTTTGGCAGGCTTGAAAACCATATACATTCAGCGATTTGCTCTGCAGGCTTTCAAAGTTTCAATGTTAATCTTATGTAGTTATATTTTATTTAGTTAGTCAGCTGATTATGATGTAAATGACTTTTAAAACGTCTGGCTTTATGCCTACTAAATCCCCGTGCGGAGAACGGGACATCTGCTAGTTTTTATTAAATCGTATTCAATTCATTTCATACACTGTACAATAAGTTATTGCATAAAAGTTTTTTCATTTAAATAGTAATATTAGACACACACAGGAAATCGACACCTTACAAATGTTCAATTTGTGAGAAACCCTTCAAGTTACTCAGTTGAGGGATTTAATGTAACTTAAATTGAGACTTATAATTGGGAAAAACGAGCCTTTATTGATTATATTTTTTTAAACTGATTTTAATAGAAAAATGTAAACTTTTCGTTTGATGTAATCAGACTAAAAATGTGCATATACGGTAAGTCATTTTACATGTTTCACAAAAAATGCACATTCATTTTGTACGCATTTTAACTGAGTGCAAAATAATATAGGTATTTCATAAACTTAAACACAATTTACACAAGTTTTTATGCATTGGTCGAGGTCTAAGAAATCCTAAAATAACGTACAGTAAGTTGTCACAAAAAAGCCATAAGTTTATAAGAAAAAGTCCATCATTACAATTGACCATATTTTGAAATAATTAGACTAAGTTATATGCCGATAGTTTGGTTTAACATGACTTTTAGCCCATATATTATTAAACTGTAACAATACCTTAATCCCACATATAAAATTTACATTTACCCACTTCTCCGTAAAATTTAGTCCCAAAGAGGGCAAGCAAAGCGATTTACACACATTTATAACTAAATAATTAATTTGTTACACAGTAAAGTTTTTTTTTAAACTCTTTCATGGCACGAATAAAATTCAATGTAACTAATTTCAAGTGTTTCAATTAAATATTAATTTATTAAAAAATAAAATTGTAATTTACCTTGTATTGCAACGGGGGCGGGGTATGCGGGGGTGACAGTTGTCCTGTAGGCATTGTAAAAACTAATTAATCACCAACTCATCAGAGTGCGGAACTCAACTAACAACTAACACCACCAAGACTGACTGTCCAGGCACAAGGGTGTGCGAGGTGTTTCACGCGGTCTGGAACTGGGGCGGGAGCGGCGGCCAATGGGAGGCGAGGGCTCGGCCGCCGCAGCCAATAGCGGCGTGGCTATCACGTGATCGCGGCGTGCTCGCAGCGTGCTGTTCACGTGATCAGTGGCTGATCGTGACGTCACCGCGCCGTTACGTCAGCCGCGTCACATATTGATCTGTCGGGCCTCCGCTGCAGCTACAGCTATGTCCCTCTGCAACTCCGGGGAAAGGACACGTTTTGACAAAGGAATGGAAAATATTATTTGTAATTTTAGTACAATTTGTTAATAATTAGTGCGTGACAATTGGGTAGAATTCTAATAAATTATTGTACTTTGCTAATTTTTAGCGAATTTCCCCTATAGGGAAGAAGCTATTACCGTAGGTCTCATGTTAAGACTTAAGCCCAAGACCATGATAACTTTTTGTTTTGAGGTCCCCAGATTCCAAAAACACTATTCGTTCAAATTTATATATATATGTATATATATATATATATATATATATATATATATATATATATATATATATATATATATATATGTGTGTGTGTGTGTGCCCGTGAATGTGATAACTTGAGTAAAAAACGTCCGATTTCGATGAAATTTGGCTCAAATGTATAAAGTGACATTCATGACTTTGTTCGAAAACCAGAAAAATCGGACCATGGGAAAGGGGGTTTATAGGGGTTTATACGGTTTACAATTTTTCCAATAATCAGTTTTTTGCACTTTTCAAACTGAAATTTTTAAATCACACAATTTTTTTCAACCATGTTATAGAGCTTAAAAAACAAATAATATAGTATTTTGAATCATAAACCTAGGTTAAGTGGTTGCGGAGAAAATCCAAAAAAACGTGTTCATAAATCTCCCATGTTAACTATATGCCGATAGTTTGGTTTAACATGACTTTTAGCCCATATATTATTAAACTGGAACAATACCTTAATCCCACATATAAAATTTACATAAACTTTAAAACCCCGTCTTCACCGTTTTTTTTTTAATTTTGACTTAGGGCGTACTCGGCGAATTTACAATGCAGATATATGTATCTTAATACCACATAAAGCCAAATACCAAGTTTCATCAATATACATTCATAAATAAACGATTTATAACATTTTAATTATTCTCCATAAGAATAACATGGCAGCTGAGTATGCAGGTTTGCTGAAGCAAGGAACACAAAAAGTGGGGTTTTATACAAATATCAATATAACTCATGTAGGTAAAGCCACATACCAAATTTCATTACTTTATTTGCATAATGAAGGGAGATAACACGTTACTTTCTCCATAAGAATAACATGGGGCTGAGTACGCAGGTTTGCTGCTACGGGAGCCTTTGGTAAAAAATTTTTTTGAGCAAATATCAATGGTCCACAACCAGATGAAGCCGTATACCAAGTTTCGTCAGTATACGTTCATAAATAAGCGAGATATAAAATTTTTATTTTCCTCCATAGCAATAACATTAGACAACGTACTGTGTTTAGCACTTTCAATATCTCGGTAACCAATTGACGTAGAGAAATGATCAAAATACCAAATTGTGTATTTTTTAAGCTGAATCCAATGGGAAAACCTAAAATTTGACTATTTCCAAAATTATATGTAAAAAATTCGAAAACCCATTTTTGAACCCTACAAAACCCCCCGAAAATAACCCTTCGGATAGAGCGATCTGGCTGGTTTTCGAACACGTTTATACCAAATTTCATCAAAATCGGATAATGTTTACGAGAGTTATATATATAAAAGGTACAGGAAAAAACTGAAAGAGGTACAACAAATTTTTGTTTGATCGGCAAATGTCATCAACTTTAAAAGTTCTTCTGATATGAACCAAACACAGTAATTATACATTTGAATTTGACCAGTGCATTATATAGTAACTAATATCGACTTTAACTTGAACAATTATAATATTTTCTGTTCGAGGTCTCGTTTACGAGTTACAGGACAGAATTTAAATAAGTGCGAAAATGTTGAGGTTCATCGGCAAATTTTGTCAAATTTCAATGTTCTTTGAAGTACGAACCACATTTAGAATACTATTTTTGACCAGTGTATTTTGTATGAAATCTTATCTACTTTAAATTCAGCATGTATACAAATTTCTGTGCGAGGCGTCGTATAGGGCCTACAAGAAGATATGGACAAAGTGCGAAAAATAAGAGGTTTTTCGACTACCAAAAGTTCTCCCCAGGGCTTTCGAGGTCGCAAACTTAGTTTTACAACCTCCGTTCTATACCAAACAAGCCGGTAAAAATATTTATTTACCGGATTTAATGTAAGCTGATCGTCTCTCAATTTACCCATAGGCTATATTGGGTTATATATCTTTTATTATTATACTTTTAGCGAATTCCCCCTATAGGGAAGAAGCTATTACCGTAGTCGGCATGGTAAGACCTAGGCCCGGGACCATAATAACTTTTCGTTTTGAGGTCCCCAGACCCCAAAAACACCATTCGTTCGAAACTGTATATATATATATATATATATATATATATATGTGTGTGTGTGTGTGTGTGTGTGTGTGTGTGTGTGTGTGTGTGTGTGTGTGTGTGTCCGTGGGTGCGATAACTCTCGTAAAAAAGGTCCGATTTTGATGAAATTTGGTACAAACGTGTAAAGCAGCATTTATGACTTTAGTTCGAAAACCAGACGGATTGAGCTATCCGAAGGGGTATTTTGGGGGGGGGTTTTGTACCCCAAAAATGGGTATTTTGAGTTTTTTAAATAACATTTTTGAAAAAGTAAAATTGTATTTCTTCTCATTGGAATAAGCTCAAAAGACGCACAATTTGATGTTTTAATCATTGCTCTACGTCAATTGGTTACTGAGATATTGAAAGTGCTAAACACAGTACGTTGTCCAATGTTATTCTTATGGAGGATAAGAAAAATTGTATATCTCGCTTATTTATCAACTTATCCTGACGAAACTTGGTATATTGCTTCATTTCATTGTGGTCTATTGATATTTGCACAAAAGCCCATTTTTTGGCCGATAGTTCCCGTAGCAGCAAACCTGCATACTCAGCCCCATGTTATTCTTATGGAGAATAATTAACGTGTTATCTCCTTTAATTATGAACATAAATTAATAGAACTTGGTATGTGGCTTTACCTACTTGAGTTATATTGATATTTGCATAAAAGCCCATTTTTAGTGTTCCTTATTTCAGCAAACCTGCATACTCAGCCGCCATGTTATTCTTATGGAGAATAATTAAAAAGTCATAAATCGTTTATTGATGAAACTTGGTATGTCGCTTTATGTGGTATTAAGATAAATTAATATGCATTGGAAATTCGCTGAGTATGCAGGTTTGCTGCGACGGGGGTATTTTAATTCCACTATAAGTCTAAATTCGATGAAATTTTAAAATCAATCACAATAATGCAGGTATTAAAATTCACAGTTAATTGTTTTTACTTTCGTAAACAATGCACATCTACGATTTAAATGAACTTTCTCGTTTTTTTTACCGTTTTAATAAATACATACATATAACGCTCACCCCGACCCACCGGAATTTCACGACTCACGGTTGTGAAATTACTTGTGTTTTTAGTTGCTGGAGGGGCTGCCAAACCACTGGCGTATCTGCCATTTTCCAAACAAAATACAATGTAGCCTAAGTATAATTAAATTGCTATATATCAAAAACATATATTATTACTGTACGATTATAATAAGTCAGCTGTACCAATTTGATCCGATATAGTTATATTGAAATATCGAAACATTAACGTATACCGATATTTTATATAGATTATTTTCATTTGATTGGTCCACCGGTCGTCTGCGGAACTGCAACCAAATTAACGATATTTTTATATTTTTTTTAATTAACGAAATTAACCATCACATTTTTACAACTTTTCAATGATCATCATCCCTTTTAGCGAATTTCCCCTATAGGGAAGAAGCTATTACCGTAGGTCTCATGGTAAGACTTAAGCCTGAGACCATGATAAATTTTCATTTTGAGGTCCCCAGATGCCAAAAACACCATTTGTTCAAATTTGTATATATGTATATATGTATATGTGTGTGTGTCCGTAAGCACGATAACTCTCGTAAAAAAGGTCCAATATTATTTAAATTTTGTACAAATGTGTAAAGTACCATTTATTTGAACGAGGTTGAAAACAACCAGATGAATCTACCATCCAAAGGGGGTTTTTAGGGGGTTTTGTACCCCAAAAATGTGTTTTTTGGGGTTTTCCCATGTAATTTTTATTTAAATCCAATTTTAATTTTCACCAATGAATTAAGCTTAAAAAAGCAAACAATTTGATATTTTGATCGTTTCTCTACGTCAACTGGTTACCGAGATATTGAAAATGCTAAACACAGTACGTTGTCTAATGTTATTCTTATGGAGAAAAATAAAAATTGTATATCTCGCTTATTTATGAATATAAACTGACGAAATTTTGTATATGGCTTCATCTGGTTGTAGTTCATTGTTTTTTGCACAAAATCCTTTTTCGCCTATGGTTCCCGTAGCAGTAAACCTAGGTACTTGGTCCCCATGTTATTCTTGTGGAAAATAATTAAAATATTATATCGCTTGATTATGAATGTATATGGATGAAACGTGGTATGTGACTGCACTAATATGGGTATATTGATATTTGCATAAAAACCCATTATTTTGTGATCCATGTTGCAGCAAACCTGCGTACTCATTCCCAATGTTATTCTTATGGAGAATAATTAATATTTTAAATATCGCTTGTTTGTGAATATATTTTGTATGAATCCTGTTAAGTGTTTTAATGTGTTATTTTATGTATTCATTAGAAATTCGCTGAGTATGCAGGTTTGCTGCGACGGGGGTATTTTTAGTTGACGAGGAAGGACTGGAAGAGGAAAAACATGATATTGAGGTGGGACCTTATAAATTTTTAGGAGATGAAGGTCCTCAATTTGGTTTGTCAAAACGAAGAAGAATGTAGTTGTATGTAATTATTGTCAATACTTGTAAAATCCATAATTTACTAGGTTATAATTATTGGAAATCTAGTTGAATTTTAAACTGTTAAATGAAAGCATCAAAATTTTAATAAAAATCAAGTTTAATTGACTAGGCCTTTCGATATGAAAGATACCATAACCATTTTCGTTACAACCTGGTGTTTTCAAACACATATCCTTTTGTAAAACCTCAGATTTATTGCAAATTAAATGCTTTTTATATTGGTGTTAAGTGGAATTGGGTAGAATAACGGGTTACAATTTTATAGCTCAATTAATAAGGCCAAGTCAAGGTAGTTATAACAAATTCAAAATTCCAAATTACAGCCAAACTGTTGAGAATCGGACATGGGTCTATAGGCAAATTTTTGTTCCTTTTAGTGAGTATAACTCACTGGCAAAGTTAATGTAGCGAGTAGAAACTCACCCTGTATACATCTCTGGAAGTAAACTGCCGAGTACAGAAACAGCAACGCCGATTTTCCTTTCTTTGCAGGAAATATTCGTTTTGATGCTACCTGGCCCTGAACTTGTCTCTTGGCACTGGTATGATAAATGCGTATAGACTTAGAGACTACACCAATTTTTATAATACAGCAAGAATGATATGCCAATTGGTTTACTTGAAAAGAATTGGAGCTATTAACAAATGTGTTGCACCTGTCATATGGACTTTTGGTTTTGTATTGTGGTGAAGGAAATTATCTCAAATACAAACCCCACTTTGTTGGCTTGAATTTCTCTTTAACGTAGTAAGGAGACAAAGGCAGCCGTATAAATATTCAATTTTTTAACATTGGAAACATAATGTATCTCCAAAATGTAAACACAAAATTACATTACTAAGAATAAACATGTCTGGAATTGACATTTTATTTAGGTCTACGTGTCTTTCATAAGGAAAAAGCAAATTTTTTTAAATAATAATAAAAGACAGTTTTGGAGATTAAATTATGTTTACCCATAAGAATGTCTAAAGATAAGTAAACAGTATTAGAAAACTGACAATTTTCTCCCGTTTTAACCCACTTTTATATAACCCATATTGCTTTATATTTTACTGCAGGGTTTCTACTGGGTGGTTTATAAAGTACGATATCTCACACAAAAAATCAAAAAAACACTACAAACTGCAAAGTTTAAATCAAGTTTTTGGAGCAGATTTTAAATTTTTTTAGTTATTGTAATGTTTTAAGTGTTTGTTTTTGTATTAATTGTTTTCTTTTTTGGTGGGAAGTATCTTTTAAAATAAAAAATAAAAAAACATCAGGAGACACCGTAGACCAGTACCTATGGTTCATATTTCATCATATTTGGCCCTAAATAATTTGACATCGATTGCTTCTATAAACCCAAATCGCCAAACACAATTTACAGTGACTAGTAAACCCGTTGCTCGAAATCGAGCAATATTTTGCTGTGATGAGCATGAATTTGATCAATATTATCATCTATATCGCTAATTCGGTCCTTCTTGTCTCAGGCTATTAATAGATGGATGTGTGGCAACTCAGGTTTTTGGAATTCCGATTGTGTATAAATGTGTCAAATATTTTCCAAATATATGACAATTATTCTTTTCTAAAACTCATTTTTTTATTTTTTTACTTGATATTTGATATTTTGCTTTGCTGGACGTACTCTCAGGTGCTAACTCTCTAAGTTCTAGGTTTTGACTATTTTAACACAGTTTGGGTAAAATGTCATTATGAATAAGGAAGGTGGAGTAACATTTTGCACAAAATTGGTGGCATACCAATTTCGATTCACATTTGATGGGCACTCTGAAAATAAGGATGGGATAATTTATCGTCTTCCAAGACGCTCATTCTTATTCTCAACTTGTTACATCTGATTGACCCATTCTGATAAAGATCTGCTTGAAGCTGGCTTTGGTAGTTTTCTACTAATATTATTTTATTCCCTTAATTCTAACATACAATTAAAAACCTGCGAATTATGAATCCTTTATTTTTATTTGTTTTATTCTACCCATTTAAAATCAATGTTTTTTTGATCGATGGCTTCCCCATATCCCCCATTCCTTAGGCTTATGTAGTCCGAAATAATTTGTATTTCCCGTTCCGGAAATGTTTTAGGGCCTGCCCTCTTAGCATTCAAAAACTCATTCCAATCATCTTGCACCTACTACTTGACTGACAAAACTAAAATTCAGTAGGAAGATAGTTGACAGCTAAAGGCAGATATAGATCTACCTCTGGTATTATTGTACAGTAGTTTAGGATTTCGCCCCACTGGCCTGTTAATATACCCAAGTTAATCATTATACACCAAGACTGAAACAATGAGCTGAAATCTGGTAGGGAAATAAATAATACACCAGGAATCAAAGCAGACATTCCCTCAATCCAAAGATCCTTTGGGACCCCACCCCAATGTCAATTAAAGTTATGTTTACCATCTAGCAAATACTACTGGGATGAAGTTCGGTAGAAATATGGCTAACTAACTCAAATCAGAATAGGCCTACGACTGATAAAAATACTGTTTAGGGCTCCGCAACACAGACCTTTATTATTACCACGTTAACTATCGCAACGCCAACTACTGAACTGATAAAATATTCCATACTTTAGTTTCAAATGTTGTGCTACTTCTCTTCTAAAACTCATAGAGGGTTCCACCCCACTTGCTTTTAAATTGAAGCTTATCACCTCGCTCCTACTACTGGACTTATGAATTTGAAGTTTAAGTTGAAGGTAGTTAATATACTCAAACCAGACATAGCCCTACTCCTGATCAAAATATGATTTAGGGTTCCACCCCACTGGCATTTATTATTCTCATGTTAACTATCACAACCAATTACTGAACAGATGATCCTGAAGTTCCACTCAAACCACGTCATTCTCCCGTTCCAAAAGTTCTATAGGGCTCCAACCAACCCACTGGAATTTATACTATGTTTTGTAACAAAGATTCTGGAATGATGGAGCTAAAATTTGGCAGGAATATACATGAGAATATAACCTACAGACTCCATACTGAAAATATTTTTGGGCTCCACCCTACTGGCATTCAACATTTGCATAATTAAAAATTGTCAGAGTTAACCTCATAGCAGTGATTTAATTTTAGTTTCCATGGTACAATATGTTTACCAGCGGAAAAATAAACGTAAATAAACGATAATAAAGAATGGTCATGTGAACAAAGTCGCACCGGGTACCAGCTAGTGCCATATATATAAAAAAAAACTTCCTTGAAAATAATTTACACTGTGCTATTACGTTTGATTAAATATTTAAAATGGCAGTGTTTTAAAAATGATTGGTATTATTAAAAAGTAAAGTGTGATTATTTAGAATAATTCATCCTTAATAAAATATTGATTATTATTTAACATGAAGTTTCATATGCTGCACTCTGGGATAAACGTTAAAAACTCACTATATGATTTATGCTAACTTTCATAATCAAAATGATGTACATATTGCATTACCTTTCCAGTATTGCGTTACCTTTCCAATCGTGAACATGTTTAAGCTGTGTTTACTCTATTCAGCTGTTGATCATACATTCAAAACAATTCTGTCTTAATGTTAATCTTATGGACAAAGTACGAAATATAAGGGCAGCTAGGGCCCTTCCCTTAAATCCGTTCATTATGAAATTTGGCCACAAACAACTTCAGACCAAGATCTATCCAAAAACACCAAAATTATCAAATCGGTTAAAAACCGTAGGAGGAGTTCCAGTCACAAAAAACCCCTAGCGTATTAAATAAGTATAATATTTCAAAGAGGACAAAATATATGTCACTTATTTCATGATAGAATTTGTTTGGAATTCATTTTTAAGACTATTAAGAGTCATAATCGAGAAGAGTTAAACTTTTGTCCGCGGTTCAAGCCCACATTATATTTCTTGAAACCAGAACTTCACGCGACAGAAAATTTTGGATTTGGTATTTTTTTAAATATTTTTTTTACTATTGCAGTGATCATTGTGCAATTGTTAGCATATGTGCTGTACAACCACCTCTGACAGGGCATCGAGATCCCTTGTCAGGTTCTCGATGACACAACCACAAGTGACTCACGCCTCACGCCTATCTTTGTTGTTCAATACGACTGTATTGCACCTCGGCCTTGCTTCCGACTGCACAGTTTACTTTTCAATGACTCTGCAATTAATTGTTCATAAATATATGTAAATAAAGCAGAGTTCTTGTCTGTGTGTGGATCGCCGTACGGCTAAACTACAAGGAGTTAAGGATGAAATTTTCAGGGTAGGTTCCTATAGGTTACAGCTGTTGTACCTGACTCAGTTTCCTCTAAATCCTCTATGGCTACTCCCCGTGTGACATCCAAAATTCCAATGGTAATCAAATGAGACCATATGAATACAGTTTTCTGCTATTTATTTAATATTATTCAAATAAACAGCTGACATTAGTAATTTACTTTTACTTTCTCCCCTTATACATAAGTATATGGAGAAAGTATTGTTTTTGTCAAAATTTTCGAATTTGAGTTGTTAGTGGTAATATTCGTTTTGGTGCTCCCTGAACCCAAAAAAGTGTTTTTCGTGATGTCTGTCTGTCAGTCTGTCTGTCTGTCTGTCTGTCTGTCTGTCTGTCTGTCTGTCTGTATGGATGTGTACAGAGCTAGACCCCTAACCAATGGTCCAATTTTTATGAAATTTGGTATGTATGTACTAATTCACGATATCTCCAGGCATTTTTTAATTTTTTGAATTTTTTATTTTTAAGGGTAATTATCCCCCAAAAACCGCCAAACAACATGAAAAATCAAAATTTCTCAAAAACGGCTCTAACGATTTTGATTAAACTTTATTAGTTTGTTGAACTTTAGTTTCAATAAAATGACACCACTCGCATTTCTGTAAAAATTTGAGTTCAGAAATTATAGGGCTTAAAACATACAAAATTAGGTTTTTTGGATTTTACATAAAAAACATAAATATACAATATATTACTATTCACCATTAAAAATAGCTCAAAAAACTAAATAATTTAGTATTCTGAATTACTATTCTACAATTGATGGTTGCGGAGAAATATTATTTTTTTTTATTTTGCAATAAACGCAGTACGTTGTCCAATGTTATTCTTATGGGGAATACAAAAACTACTATTTCTCTCTTATTTATTGATCAATTTCGTTCAAACTTGATATGCTTGTCAAGTTAGCATTGACCAACAGAGGAAATTCGAAATATGTTGCCCCTTAACAACCCTGGGGGGGGGTTGGAATAGGGGGCATTTCCCCTCTTAAAACCACGTGTGTAGCAATGGATTCTGTAGTGCATCCAAAACAGGGATTTGGGTGGTTGTTTTTGGAAACAACTTGCTCACAAGATTTTCTGTACATTCAACCGTGCTTTGCATTCTATATTTAATAAATAAAAAGTAATTTAATCATTAAAGTTGGCCTAAAAGGGAGAAAGTATGTGTCAGTTTCCTGATAGCGTTTATTTTACTTTCTCCTCCTTATACGTAGTATATGGAGAAAGTATTGTTCTCGCCAAAATGTTAGAATTTGAGTTGTTAGTGGAAATATTCGTTTTGGTGCTCCCTGAACCCAAAAACGTGTTTTTACGTGATGTCTTTAGTCAGACCCCTACTGTCTTTGTGTCTGTCTGTCTGTCTGTATAGATGTGTACAGAGCTAGAGTCCTAACCAATGGTCCCATTTTTATGAAATTTGGTATGTAGGTACTAATTCAGGATATCTCCAGGCATTTTTTTCATTTTTTGGAATTTTTCATTTTTAAGGGTAATTATCCCCCCAAAACCGCCAAAAACCATGAAAAATCAAGATTTCTCAAAAACGGTTGTAACGATTTTGATTAAACTTTAGTCGTTTGTAGAACTTTCGTTTTCCAACAAAATGACACCATCGGCATTTCTGTAAAAATTCGGGTTCAGAAATTACAAGACTAAAAATATAAAAATTCAGTTTTGGATTTTTTATAAATAAACGGTACCAGAAAACTGACACATACTTTCTTCCTTTTAGCCAAACATAAATAAAAAAATTATTTTTTATTTAATAAATATATAATATGAAGTACAGATGAATATACAGAAAATTGTCTGAAATTGTTGTTTTCAGAAATATCTACCCAAATTCCTTTTTTGGGAGGCACTATAGAATCCATTGCTACACACAGTGGTTTTGAGAGGGGAAATGCCCCCTTGTCCCCCCCAGGGTTAAATGGCATCATATTTCGAATTTCCTCTGTTGGTCAATGCTAACGACCTGCATATCAATTTTTTAATGAAATTGATCAGTAAATAAGAGAGAAATAGCAATTTTTGTATTCCCCATAAGAATAACATTGGACAACGTACTGTGTTTACTGCTAAATGAAAATTTCAATTTTCTCCGCAACTAGCAATCGTAGAATAGTAATTCAAAATACTACTTTACTTAGTTTTTTGAGCTCGTTTTGATGGGGAACAGTAGTCCTTTTTAACATTTATGTTTTTTTATGAAAATTCCAAAAAACTGAATTTATTATTTTTAAGTCCTGTAATTTCTGAACCCGAATTTTTACAGAAATTAGGGTGGTGTCATTTTGTTGGAGAACTAAAGTTCTACAAACGACTGAAGTTTAATCAAAATCCTTAGAGCCGTTTTTGAGAAATTTGGATTTTTCATGTTTTTTGGCGGTTTTTGGGGGATAATTACCCTTAAAAATCAAAAATTCAAAAAAATGAAAAAAAACAGCTGGATATATCGTGGATTAGTACCTACATACCAAATTTCATAAAAATCGGCCCATTCGTTAGGGCTCTAGCTCTGTACACATCCACACAGACACACACACACACACACACACACACACACACACACACACACACACACACACACACACACACACACACACACACACACACACACACTCACACACAGACAGACATCACGTAAAACCACTTTTTTGGGTTCAGGGAGCACCACAACGAATATTTCCACTAACAACTCAAAATCGAAAATTTTGACGAAAACAATAATTTCTCCATATACTATGTATAGGGGGAGAAAGTAAAAAACATAAATATAAAAAATATTACTATTCACTATTAAAAAGAGCTAAAAAAACTAAATAATTTAGTATTTTCAATTACTATTCTACGATTACTGGTTGAGGAGAAAATTTAAATTTTCATTTTGCGGTTAACGCAGTACGTTGTCCAATGTTATTCTTATGGGGAATACAAAAATTACTATTTATCTCTTATTTATTGATCAATTTCGTTCAAACTTGATATGCTTGTCAATTTAGCATTGACCAACAGAGGAAATCCCAAATATCTTGCCCCTTAATAACTCTGACGGGGGGAATAGGGGGAATTTCCCCTCTTAAAACCACGTGTTTAGCGATGGATTCTGTAGTGCCTTCTAAACAGGGATTTGGGTGGATATTTTTGAAAAAAAACTTGTTTACAAGATTGTCTGTACATTCGACCGTCCTTTGAATTCTATATTTAGTAAATGAAAAGTAATTTATTCATTAAAGTATAGGGCTAAAAGGGAGAAAGTATGTGTCAGTTTCCTGATACCGTTTATTAACTACATTTTATACCCGGTGAAACCGGTAAAATCAGCTAGTCTCCATTATAACTGAAATTTTGTGTGAGTTTTATTTTTTCCTGACAGTGGAAAATGAAGTAATGGGGTGAACTGCGTGGTCTTCGGAACCTTAACCACGCGTGGCAGCGGCCCTGTCGAGGGTTCGAATCCCTGGCTTGTAAATTGTATCAGTCCTGTCTATATAGCTTGCACTACTGACTATATAGTATATATATACTGAATAGTAGTATCTTTAGTCAACGCTTAAACTGTATCGGCTCACACCTTGCTTCGCTTTTGAAAAATTTAATACGTTCCACACTTAGGCGCAACCCATTTATCACCCGCAAAAGATCATTTTGAAGCTGAAATGCATAACCTAATACAGTACCAATAAACTTTTAAAACTATTCATGTTAAATAAAAAATATATAAGTTAAATATTTTATTTTTTATTTTTAGCTATTTTAAGAGTATATTTTGCTGTCGTTATCTCTTATTTAGGCTACATTTGATCTGCCATAATTATACAAAAATCTTATTATCTTTTGGTAAGTATTCAGTATGTATTCAGGGTCTTGTTTGTAGTCAGCGTAACGATAAAAATCCTACGTGAATCCATTTCTCTTCTCTTATTCAAAAACCCAATAATTTATAATATTTTCCTCAATCGGGCCTTTACGTAAGAAAATACCCCCGTCGCAGCAAACCTGCGTACCCAACGAATTTCCAATGAATATATATATCTTAATATTACATTAAGCCTCTTACCAGAATGCATGATAAATATATTCATAAATAAGCGATATTTAAAATATTCATTATTCTCCATACGAATAACATTAGGGATGAGTACGCAGGTTTGCTGCAAAAAGGAACAAAAAATAGTGGATTTTTATACATATATCAATAGAAACCATCTAATTCAAGTCACATACCAAGTTTCATCCATAGGCATTCTTAAATAAGCGATATATAACATTTTTATTATTCTCCATAAGAATAACATGGGGACCGAGTACCTAGGTTTGCTGCTTCGGGAATCATAAGCGAAAAAATGGTTTTTTTGTTCAAACATCAACAAACCACAACCAGATGAAGCGATATACCAAGTTTCGTCAATTTATGTTCATAAATAACCGAGATATCAAATTTGTCTTTTTCTCCATAAGAATAACATTGGACAACGTACTGTGTTTAGCACTTGTAATATCTCAGTAACCAATTGATGTAGAGCAATGATCTAAATACCAAATTGTTTGTTTTTTTAAGCTGAATTCAATGGTATAAATTAAAATTTGATTTAAAAAAAATTACATGTGAAAACCCCAAAAAAACATTTTTGGGGTACAAAACCCCCTTCGGATGGTGCGATTTGTCTGGTTTTCGAACTCGTTCAAATAAATGGTACTTTACATATTTGTACCAAATTTTATTAAGATCGGACTATTTTTACGAGAGTTATCGTGGTTACGGACATATATATATATATATATATATATATATATATATATATATATATATAATTTGAACGAATGGTGTTTTTGGCATCTGGGGACGACCTCAAAATGAAAAGTTATCATGGTCTCGGGCTTAAGTCTTACCATGAGACCTACGGTAATAGCTTCTTCCCTATAGGGGAAATTCGCTAAAAGGTAAATTCTGGTCAGTTGTCCTATGGTGCGTCCTTACGTAATTCTCTAATTAAAAATAAATATATTTGGTCCGGAAAACTAGCTCGTTTTTCTTTACTTAGATATGTTGTTTTAAAAGCGAAATCAGTCAACCGACCCAATGATCATATTTGTTTTGCAACGATTGTCTAACATCAAAAATGTATAATATAATAATCGCTGTAGTTTATTTTATTTTTTTTAAATAATTGCTTTATGCTTTATCATAACTTGACATTTTTGATTACGCCGTCAGGGGCTGGGATGCCGATGATATTTTTGGCACCATCTCAAACTTGTCCGCCCTTTTCATAGCGCCAGTCCACCCAAGGATACTGATTTGTATTGCTTCTTGGAAAATAAGTTGTTTTTCCAAAAGGAAGTAAAACTGTTCTTTGTTTCTCCGAAATAATCTCTAGTTAACAATAGCTTCTGCGTCAATCTTCGAGCTCCGGTCAGAAGGTAGGAGGCTCGGCGAAAACAAGGAACGTCCTTGAGTGGATGAGGGAGGAAACACAAACAAGTCGTTAGGCCAGGTCCGGGGTGTAAACGCGTCGACTGTCAACGGCTGGGCAATGGTCGAAAACAGAAGGAAACCACGACAAGCGAGCTGCGTGCTTAGTAGTAGTAGTTTGTATAGTATTTGTGAATTCTAGCAAACTTAATAGTCCCTTTAAGAAAAGGATGTTAATTCTATAATCGATATACATACGGATTTATTATTCGGTTAAAATAATTGAAGTATCGTTAGATTTGTCATAAAATGTCTTAAAATGTATTTTTTTTGTAATACGCCTGATTTTCGAGCCAGCTACAACCAAACAGTTAACTCAAGTTTAATGAAATTCAGTTCAGAAACATAAACATTAATGTAAAAAATACCCCCGTCACAGCAAACCTGCGTAAACAGCGAATTTCCAATGCATAATATATGTCTTAATACCATATAAAGCCACATACCAAGTTTCATTAATATCAAATCATAAGTAAGCACTACTGTATATAACATTTTAATTATTCTCCATGGGAGCTGAGTAAGCAGGTTTGCTGCAACAAGGAACTAAAAAAATGGGTTTTTATGCAAATATCAATATAACTCAACAAGGTAAAGCCACATACCAAGTTTTATTAATTTATATTCATAATTAAGGGAATCATTACATTTTACTTATTCTCCATAAGAATAACATGGGGGCTGAGTACGAAGGTTCGCTGCTACGGGGATTATCAACAAAAAATAATTTTTTTTGTGAAAATATACTAGTACTACGTGACGCCACATGCCAAGTTTCATCAATATACATTCATTAATAATGGAGATATCAAATTTTATTTATTCTCCATAAGGATAACATTGTACAACGTACTGTGTTTAGCACATTGAATATCTCTGCAATGGTTGGACGTAGAATCACAATTTAAACACCAAAATGATTGTTTTGTGGAGCTGAGTTGATTGGTAAAAGCAAATGTGAAGTTTACATTAAAATTAAATTAGGGAAATCCAAAAACCTTTTTCCCATAAGATTAACATAGGAGATTTTATGAGCAGGTTTCTTTGGATTTTCTCCGCAACCACTTAACCTAGCTTAATATTTCAAAATACCATATTATTTGTTTTTTTAATCTCTATAACATGGTCCAAACCAAAATTAAGTGTTTTAAAAATTTTAGGGTAAAAAATGCAAAAAACTGATTTTTGAAAAATTTAAAACCTCCATAAACCCCCTTCCCATTGTCCGATTTTTCTGGTTTTCAAACTTAAATTCATAAATGTCACTTTACACATTTGAGCCAAATTTCATCGAAATCGGACGTTTTTTACTCAAGTTATATATATATATATATATATACATATATACATAAATATAAATTTTAAGGAATAGTGTTTTAGTCATCTGGGGACCTCAAAAAAAGTTGTCATGGTCTCGGGCTTAAGTCTTACCATGAGACCTACGGTAACAGCTTCTTCCCTATAGGGGAAATTCGCTAAAACCAAAAAGAAACACCGGACAAACGTAAATCTACCTGTATTAGGTACAGGATATCTTGACACGAGGAATAATGCTATGTACCTGTGTCCTGTGAGTTACGGAACACTCTGAATCTCAATATTGTTTAGAATGAAACATTGTTATTTGCAACAAAAGCAATTTTTACCGATTGTTCCCATAGCAGCAAACCTGCGTGCTCACCCCCATGTTAATCTTATGGAGAATGAGTAAAAGGTTATATATGGCTTATTTTATGAATGCATATTGATGAAACTTGGAATTTGGCTTTACCTTGTTAAGTTATATTGATATTTGCATAAAAATCAATTTGTTGTGTTTCTTGTTGCAGAAAACCTCCACACTCATTCCCCATGTTATTCTTAAAGTGAATAATTAAAATGTTATATATCATTTATTTATGAAGAATGTAATAGATGAAACTTTGTATGTGGCTTAACCGAGTTACATTTATATTTGCATAAAAACCCATATTTGATGTTTTTTTTGCAGCAAACCTGCTCACTCTGCCTTCATGTTATTCTTATGGAGAATAATTTAAATGTTATATATCGCTTATTTATGAATGTATATTGACGAAACTTTGTGTGTGGCTTCACCTAGTTAACTTCTATTGACATTTGCATTAAAACCAATTGTGTTCCTTTTTTCAGCAAACCTACGTACTCATCCCCAATGTTGTTTTTATCAAGAATAATTAAAAATTGTATTTATCGCTTGTTTGTGCATATATTTTTTATGAAACATGGTAAGCGGCATTATGTGGTAGACATAAATATATGTGTTGTAAATTCACTGAGTACGCAGGTTTGCTGGGACGGGGGTATTTGTCAGTTAAATTATGAAGTTGATTGTATCTTTTAGAGATAATTTAAAAACTAGCGAATAAATATGCAAGGAAATTTTCCCATACTATATAGAGTATAGGATTAGGTTATTGTGATTTGTTTTACATTAATTTCCTAACATACTGATTACGAACGTGCACAGTTATTTATTTTTTCATGGCTGACGTCATTGAAAGCGTACTCTCTGGATAGGAAGAGACCTTTTAATACTGGTTGAATTTTCATTGTATATCCATACATGAGGATGGATTGTAAATCTACTCCCAAAGTCCTGGATTGTTTCTCTTTTACAACCCGAGGACTCCCGACTGGTCAGTTTGTCGGGCCTGGGTGAACGGCGGCGTCTCGCCGACTTGTTTGGCTGCCGCTGTGCTGTTTGCTATTCCTAGAGTTGTGCGTAACTTGTAAAATTCCACCTCGGCCACGTCGCTATCACGTGATCCACCGGTGTCACGTGACCTTGAGCCTCCGCACGTCGAGCGTTGCCCTCCTGCCTCCTGCCACACCTCTCGCCTCTCGCACCTCTCGCCCCCGCCACAACCACAACCTCCCCGCCACGCCACGCGTCGTCTCGCGGGTGTGTTGGGTCGTGTTGTTGCGCAATACCGCAGGATTGGAATGTGGTGTCCAAAGTCCAGAGTGTCGTGACCATCCTGCGACTGTATACTGTATTAATGCAGCTCCTATAAACTATTTGAGGAAGTCGATTTCCATAAGTTGAAAATTAAAATTAAAATTGTGCAAAATATTTGCGTAAATAATGTGGGTAATAGTGGGTAAATGCAAATGTAGTGTAAAAGTGTATATATTATGGGTAAATTCAGCTAGTCTAATGGTGTACTAATATTTGAAATTTGCTTAAGTTTTGAAATTTAATCGATTATTAGTTAGTTGTTTTGAAATTTTACAGCCATGATCAATATCCTAAAGCCTAACATCATTTGAAAAGTTACGAAAGTTAACGTATTGGTTTTTTGGGTGGAATCGTGGAAGTGCTCTTAATCACAAAAGAATTTGTATTGATCATTTTAAAGATTTAAAAAATTGGGATGACCCTCCCTCCCTTGGAAAAATTATGATTGATTGAATGGTAAAATGAAGTAGCCTAATCTGTTCGGTAAAATATTTGACCTTTTCTTATTAAAAATGCCAAAAACAAACTAAGTACGCAGGTTTTCTACGACGGGGTAGTTTTGATTTTTGACATGCCTGGCTCTGTGTAAAATATAGTTCGTTGTGTATCAGTGTATGAGAAATTTGTTTACAAGTTCCACGGACTGGTTAAAATGTACAAATAATCTTGATACAAGTTAGTTTCTTAAATAACGTGCTTCAAATATTTCCGTTCCCAAACAACTTCTATTGATAGCTTAATTTATCATTAGTGAATTTCCTATGGAAAGTGAACTATTAGCATGACCCGCACGGTGAAACTTAAGCCCGGGACCACCATAGAAGTTCCTAACGTGACCCCCTGAACACGTTTTGGGGGTTCGTTCAAAATTGTATATATATATATATATATATATTTGACATATATTATATATATGTGTGTGTGCAGGCACTCTAGCGGTCGCATTTTTTGTCCGATTTACTTCAAATTTGGTAGGGACGTTCCTTTCTTTAATCAGTTGGACAAGTTCATTGGGCAAAACAATCGGAAAACTCTAAACCCCGTTTTTGGGGATTAATCTTTCAAATTTCAAGTCTTTGGGCCCAAAAAGGGTCAGAAAAGCCCCTGATGTGAAATTAACGATTTTAAAAATATGGGAATTAGTGTGGCGAAACTTTTAAGCCCTGTCTCGTTATTCTAGCTTATGTATTTACCGACTTATTAAAGGAAATGTGTATTTACCAAACACATTACATTGTCTTATGGGTGTTTTACATTAGAAAAGCCTGTTAATCATTTTTTGGTGTACTTTTATCATCCCCAACAACCTCACGCCTACTTTAAAGCCTGACTGGATCTCCTCCTAACCTTATAATGCGCAAAATTGTATTCCCAGCATTGCAGGTAAATAGAACCAGGAGTATCAGAACAGCCAAAAATCAATATTTTCAGATATGAATCAAAATTGGAATAATTGTATATTTTTAACTGATTTTGAGTTTTAGCGAATTTCCCCTATAGGGAAGAAGCTATTACCGTAGGTCTCATGGTAAGACTTAAGCCCGAAACCATGATAACTTTTTGTTTTGAGGTCCCCAGATGCCAAAACACTATTCGTTCAAATTTATATATATGTATATATATATATATATATATATATATATATATGTGTGTGTGTGTGTGTGTGTGTCCGTGAATGCGATAACTTGAGTAAAAAACGTCCGATTTCGATGAAATTTGGCTCAAATGTGTAAAGTGACATTCATGACTTTAAGTTCGGACACCAGAAAATCGGACCATGGGAAAGGGGGTTTTAAAATTTTCCAAAAATCAGTTTTTTGCACTTTTCACCCTGAAATTTTTAAAACGCACAATTTTTTTTCAACCATTTTATAGAGCTTAAAAAACAAATAATATAGTATTTTGAATCATTAACCTAGGTTGAGTGGTTGCGGAGAAAATCCAAAAAAACGTGTTCATAAAATCTCCCATGTTAATCTTATGGGAAAATGGTTTTTAGCTTTTCCTTAATTAATTTTACTGTACACTTCACATTTGCTTTTACCAATCAGTTTAGCTCTACAAAACAACCATTTTGGTGTTTAAATTGTGATTCTACGTCCAACCGTTGCCGAGATATTCAAAGTAGTAAACACAGTACGTTGTCCAATGTTATCCTTATGGAGAATATTTAAAATTTTATATCTCGATTATTTATGTACGTATATTGATGAAACTTGGTATGTGGCTTCACCTAGTACTGGTATATTGATATTTGCACAAAAAATTGATTTTTTGTTGAATATCCTCTTAGGAGCAAACCTGCATACTCATCCCTAATGTTATTCTTATGGAGAATACGTAAAGCTTTATATCTCCCTTAATTATGAACATAAATCATTAAACCTTGGTATGTAGCTTCTGGTTGAGTTATATTGATAATTGCAAAAAACCCACATTTTTATCTTCCTCGTTGCAGCAAACCTGCGTTCTCGGCCTTAATGTTATTCTTATGGAGAATAAATAAAATGCTATACATCACTTATTTATTTAAGTATTTTTATGAAACTTGGTAAGTGGCTTTATGTGGTAGTAAGAAATATATTCATGCATAGGAAATTCGCTGAGTACGCAGGTTTGCTGCGACGGGGGTATTTATAGTTTTTTATGTGGAAATTCACTTCCCTCACGTCAGCGTGCTGCGTGCGAACTCGTTTCTCTATGACAATAATAGTAACGAGTTCGCACGCAGCTCGCTGACGTGAGGGAAGTGAATTTCCACATAAAAACTTGTAAAACTCAAAATAAGTGTAAAAACATCCATTTGTCCAATTTGTATTGAAATTTGAAAACATTGATTTTTGGCTGTTCTGATACTCCTGGTTTCATTTACTTGCAAAGCTGGGAATACAATTTTGCGCATTATAAGGTTAGGAGAAGGTCCAGACAGGCTTGAAAGTAGGCGTGAGGTTGCTGTGGATGATAAAAGTACTCTAACAAAGGAATAACAGGTTATTCTAGTGTAAAACCCCCATAAGACAACGTACTGTGTTTAATCGATACACATTTTCTTTAATAACTCGGTAAATATTTACGCTAGAATGACGAGAGAGGGCTTAAAACTTTCGCCTCCATAATTCCCATCTTTTTACATCAATTTATTTTACATCTGGGGCTTTTATGACCCTTTTTGAGCCCAAAAACTCGAAATTTGAAAGATTAATCCCCAAAAAAAGGGATTTAGAGTTTTCCGATTGTTTTGCCCAACAAACTCGTCCAATTGATTACAGAAAGGAACGTCGCTACCAAATTTGAAGTAAATCGGACAAAAAATGCGAGCGCTAGAGTGCAAACACATATTTATATATATATATATATATATATATATATATATATGTCTAAATATATATGTATTTAATAGACACACACATATATATATATATATATATATAATTTTGAACGACCCCCAAAACGTGTTCAGGGGGTCACGTTAGGAACTTCTATGGTGGTCCCGGGCTTAAGTTTCACCGTGCGGGTCATGCTAATAGTTCACTCTCCAAAGTAAATTCACTAAAAATCTTTTGTGTTCACGTTATCTTCATATCCGCTTGTCATGGAAAAATAAACTCCAGGAGGATTATTTTTCACTTTTATAACGATGCAAGATTTTGCTGTTTGATAAAAATATCCACGGTTTTAGCCTCTGAATTGTAGGTTTTAGGCCCATATGAGTACGGAACGTAAGTAAGTATTTAGTCTTACATGTTTGATAAAACACTATAGGCTAATTTTGAGAGCGTCATAGTTTTTAACACCCAGTAGGGCCTACTGTATATTGAAAATTGTTTCAACCCAACCGCGTACAGACAGGTTTTAGCGAATTTCCCCTATAGGGAAGAAGCTATTACTGTAGTCTAGTCGGCATGGTAAGACCTAGGCCCGGGCCGTAGGCACGATAACTTTCGTAAAAATGGTCCGATCTTGATGAAATTTGGTATAAACGTGTAAGGCAGCATCTATTTTCATGAGTTCGAGAACCAGTCAGGTCGCTCTACAGGGGGGTTTTGTACCCAAAAATGGGTTTTTGAACTTTTTACATATAATTCTTTTTAAACCCAAATTTTGGTTTGCATCATTAAATTCAGCTTAAAAAACAAACAATTTGGTATGTTGATCATCGCTCTACGTCAATTGGTTACTTAACGTCTAGATGTGCCTTTTGGGGGTCTCAAGTCAGTGTGTGGAACCAGAAACCCTTGGGAAGCCCTCAAAGTACGGTTTTGGCCCATTTAAATAACATTGGACTGCAAATCAAAACAAAAGAAGCAGAACAGCTGGGATTAAAGATACAAACATATGGTTTGCTAGTTTATTGCTTATTTATCAACTTATCCTTACGAAACTTGAAATAATGCTTCATATCGTTATGGTCTATTGAAATTTGCATAAAAACGATTTTTTGCCGATAGTTTCCGTAGCAGCAAACCTGCGTACTTAGCCCCTATGTTATTTTTATGGAGAATAAGTAAAATGTTATCTCCCTTAATTACGAACATAAATAAATAAATCTAGGCACCGGTATGTGTACTAGGTGGCTTCAACTAGGTGGCTTCACCTAGTTGAGTTATATTGATATTTGCATCAAAACCTATTTGTTGTGTTCCTTTTTTCAGCAAACCTGCATACTCAGCCGCCATGTTATTCTTATGCAGAAAACTAAAATGTCATAAATAGTTTATTTATGAAAATATTGATGATACTTGGTATGTGGAATTATGTTGCATTAAGATACATACATATGCATTGTAAATTCGTTGAGTACGCAGGTTTGCTGCTACGGGGTATTTATTTATAGTAAGAAGGAAATCTAATGTATAACATTTGACAAAGCGATGATACATATACTTCGTGTTAGGAGTAAAGCAGAATGAATATTTATGGGCAAAGGGGTAAATGGATTAATGCTTATGTTGAATTAAATCAGAATTATTTACATTATTTGAGATCCGGCTTTCAAATCTATTTGTCAGCTGTTAATTTCTACAAAAGGAGTAGATGCTAAAAGTAAATTTCCTGTAAGCACATAAACTTGTTATGCTGCGAGTAAAAAAGTGAAGTGATTGAAGAAAGCACAAAGAGTAACTCTGTACATGCCCATGCAGCAGGGGCGTGTGTTCACGTGATCACTGATAACACTATCTATTTATCAGGCGGGTATCACGTGACCATCCACGTGACAGATCGAGCCCCCTCCCCCTCCCCAAACAATCATCGCACCAACTGGCCTTGTTATACACCAATAGCTCAAACAACTGAACAATTTTTGATTATCATCCCACTCAACCTTATTTTTATCTTCTAAAACTATATTTATACGAGTATCATGTCATGCCACTCTTCCTGATTTATTGTAGTGAATTTATTTATAGATTTTTAACTTCGAAAATTGTATCAGTGCACAGATGTTTTACTGGAGTGAATTGGATCTTGTCAGAACTGATATTTTGACATCCATGGCAGGAACTGGACGTGAAATCATTTTCGTTTCCTAGCTGAAAGTTAAATTTAGACACAGAATATTTCTCGTTATTAATTTTAAATTATATTATACGGATGTTCAAATTTCAATAAATAGCATTTAGGGTTACACTTCTAGGGTTATGAGGAGTATAAATTTATATAGATAAAACAGAGTTCTTGTCTGTGTGTGGATCGCCGTACGGCTAAACTACAAAGAGTTAAGGCATGACATTTTCAGGGTAGGTTCCTTTTGGTAACATCTGTTGTACCTGACTCTCAGTTTCCTCTAAATCCTCTAGGGCTACTACCCGTGGGACATCCAAAATTCCAATGTTAATCAAATGAGATCATACGGTTACAGTTTTCTGCTATTTAGTTAATGTTATACAAATAAACAGCTGGCATTAGTAATTTAATTGTTTAACTACATTTTATACACAGGTGAAACTGGTATAATCAGCTAGTATACAATATATTAAAGAACGACTTTGACAAATAAGTTTAAAATATGTTTACATAACGAACACGAAGAAAGTAAATGTACTAGAATTTCCTATGCGCAGCTTGCGCATCCCGTTTTGAGAAGCGGGAATATTGAATAGATATAAATAATAAACAAAATACTTACAGTCTGAAGTTAGATATATGTAATCCTTATAACAGCTGATTATTTAATTGAATTAAAATCCTACACTCTAATATGAGTAGGTTTGCTTGCTTGCTTGCTTGTGACACTGATCTCAAAAACGGCTCCAACGATTTCCTTCGAATGTTCGAAATAACTAATTTCTGGGATAAAAATAAGTTATAGACAGGCCTCATCCCCAGGATAAATCAAATAATGTAAAAAAACTAAAATGAAAAGTTAAAAAAATTAACATTGGGCTTATGGAGTTTCAAATCAAAACAAAAGGATTGTAACAGCTGTTCATAATGAACTAGGGAACTGTCAAAGTAATACTCATGTTGTATATGATTATTAACATGTGGTTTCCTGAGAGCAGAGATTAAAAGATTTGAGTGAAGATTACATATATAGAGTATTAAAATAAATCAATGGCACATTGAGCTATAAATAACAACTGGAGTGACCTTAAAAATGTAGAAAAGAGGCAAATGAGTTATACAGATCTGATTATCAGTAGGAGGAAGTGGTGAAATATTACTCCAACTCATCTGAACAAACTGACTGGCCTTCCCCCGAGCAAAGCTCGGCCCCCCAGGTACTAAGAAAAACACAACCAAATAAAGCTCTCCTCCATATGAATATCATGGGAACTTTAAAGTCTCATGGGACAATGTCCTGAGGCCTAAATCGAAAATCTAAAGCCAGTTTGCACATCTGCACATCTAGACGCGCGTTTTAGTGTATAATATGTGGGGATAAATCTTAAAACAGAAAAACCTTAATGTTAACAACGATTGCATGTAGCGTATTAATAATATATATATATATATATAAATATAATATATATATATATATATATATATATATATATATATATATATAGATTATTTTATGTGCATGACATTAAAATCCTATGGTGCAAAAATAAAAATATAACTCAATGTAGTGATGGATTTTAATTTTGATTTTGTATTAGATTTGCTTGGAGCTTATATTTACATAATTACAGTGGAACTTCAATAGTTAAAACCTCAAAAGACCGGTAAAATATTCGAATTAAAACAACATTTGAATTAAGGAAGTTGTTCGAATAATGTTTAAAACGTTTCGGGAGGTAAGGACATTCCTCCTGTTATCACTTGAACTCTACTTGCATTGACATTCTACTTATTTTTAAATGACAACTTATTAGTGAATTTCCTTTGGAAAGTGAACTATTAGCATGACCCGCACGGTGAAACTTAAGCCCGGGACCACCATAGAAGTTCCTAACGTGACCCCCTGAACACGTTTTGGGGGGTCGTTCAAAATTTTATATATATATATATATATATATGTATATATATATAAACATATATATATATGTGTTTGCACTCTAGCGGTCGCATTTTTTGTCCGATTTACTTCAAATTTGGTAGGGACGTTCCTTTCCGTAATCAGTTGGACAAGTTCGTTGGGCAAAACAATCGGAAAACTCTAAACCCCTTTTTTGGGGGATTAATCTTTAAATTTTTGAGTTTTTGGGCCCAAAAAGGGTCAGAAAAGCCCCATATGTAAAATGAATGCATGTAAAAAGATGGGAATTAGAGAGGCGAAAGTTTTAAGCCCTCTCTCGTCATTCTAGCATAAATATTTACCGAGTTATTAAAGAAAATGTGTATTGACCAAACACAGTACGTTGTCTTGTGGGGATTTTACATTAGAAAAGCCTGTTATTCATTTGTTGGTATACTTTTATCATCCCCAACAACCTCACACCTACTTTAAAGCCTGACTTAACCTTCTCCTAACCTTATAATGCGCAAAATTGTATTCCCAGCATTGCAGGTAAATAGAACCAGGAGCACCAGAACAGCAAAAAAATCAATATTTTCAGATTTGAATAAAAGTTGGAATAAATGTATGTTTTTAACTGATTTTGAGTTTTTATAGCTTTTTATGTGGAAATTCACTTCCCTCACGTCAGCGTGCTGCGTGCGAACTCGTTTATAGTTGTTGTAAGTAGGATTAATTTTATAGCGGCAGGAGTTTCCTTACCTCCCAAAACATAGTGTAGTTTTAAATACTAGCGATAGGATTTGGGCGATAGTTAAGCCCAAACAAATGTAATCAAATATATCGGTCAAACAAGGAAAGTACAGGACTCCCTAAATGGCGACAGCAAATATGCTTTATTTCAATCTACTTATTTAAACTAAGAGTACGCTCAAATATTCGCTTAATGGGATGACCGAACTCAGAAATGGTAGACAAAAGTTTCGTAAGTTCTAACCTAAATTTCATCACAAAATATTAAATAAATAGCCCTGGGGACTCTGTAGGAAAATATCTACTTTTCTTTTGGTTAAATTTAGGTCATAGGATAAATTATTCTTAAATATTAAATTATATTATATTAAAGGTGCAAATTCTTCAACAAAAAATAACACGGTAAGTTTCTTATGCAGTGAAGTAAATTGGAAATCAGCTAAGTTCGCAGGTTTGCTATGACGGAGGTATTTAATATCATAAACTGACAAAAGAACACAGTGGCAGAAGTAAATACGAAATAAATGGCTGCTGCAATCTAGCGGATAATCTATTAACTCACTCACATTACTCACATTATAAGGAGAACGTTACCTTTATTATTTGTAAAAACTTGTATTCTTTATTTAAAATACAAATTATAAAAACCTTGTATAGATTGAATTAAATCATGTTAAACGGACAGTACTTTATTTATTTAATCATAAAACATAAGAATACAACTTTTTTAGTAGTTTTTTGTAATTACAAACAATATTGTATTAATATCTCGTATTAAAACCAGTAATTATTATCCAATGCTTTACCTTATGAAAATGTTATAAATTTTAAATGCAAATTAATAAAAACTGTTTAACGAATGTGTTTCAATTTTTGAACTGGAAGTGTGAAGGTACTTAAAAACATTTTTGTAAAATTTGAAAACGATCTGTGCAGCCGTTTTCACGTTATTGCATTCCGAACACACACGACCCACGACCTCACACTGACGGACACCGAATCATTGTCTCTGCTAATACATAGATTCCTTCACTTCATTCCGTCTTCAATTAGTTTCCAACCAAAAGTAGTCAATTGTTACTGTTACAAATCCGTCGTTATTTCGTCAAGCTTTTATAGATAAGATCAATGAAGAAAATTTGGATTAAAAGTTTAGAGCAATCGCAACTCGAGGACACGATAGACTATCGTGGAAGTTGCGTGCAGTGTTATCTTCACATTTCGTAAATAAGATTACCTCCTAACCTTATTTTTATCTATGTATGTTTATGAATTAATAACCAAGCACGTATTTAATGGTTTTACTAGAGAAACAGTTTTTACAATTTATATTTGGTTTACTAAAAGATTAGCTTTGTAAGAATTAAATAGGTGATTTTAAAATAACATACGCTAAAATCAGCTTTAAAGGAGACATCGTTTGAAATAGAGGCGTCGTCGGCGTAGTGTTAGACCAACTATTCCATGAGCCAAACCTGAAAACAACCTCACTTGGTACCAACTAGGGTGGCAAAGGCTGACTATATTTTCATTGTTCACTTTTATGTGTAGATCAAGAATATATGTCATAGCAATGTCTAGGTAGTAGCTTTATGTTGAAAAAGCAAGTTTTTATACAGGAAAATTGAGTTTTTCCTCATAAATTTGTAAAATGGTACCAGTCAAGGTGGCACGTGCTATCAATGGTTTTTTATTGAGTTTTGTATGTAGATCACGAATTTGCATGATACAGTAGTATGATCTATGAAGTAGCTTATTCTGAGAAAATTAATTAAAATGTAGAATCTTCAATAAAAAATGTTTTTTTTTCGCCTGTAATTAAACAAATATTACATATCGATATTTTTAAATTTAAAAGTAATTTTCTCAGAAAAAGCTACTACATAGATCATGCTATCATGCAAATTCGTGATCTACATACAAAACTCAATAACAAAAATTATAGCACGTGCCACCTTCACCTCACCGTCATCTTCACGTGCTTTTTACAAATGTATGAGAAAAAATTAAATTGTTCTGTATTAAAACCTGCTTTTTCACATAAAGCTACTACTTAGGCATTGCTATCATGCTATCACATATTATATACTCTTGATATACACATAAAACAGAACAAGAAAATATAGCCATTGCCACTCCAGGTCGTACCAACAAATTCATTTGCTCATGGACTATACTAACCATCAAAAATGGGAGGAACTTGGTCATATTTCATGAGGAATTTCAAGATCAGCTGGATTTACTAAAGCATAGTAACATTTTCACCAAATATGTCTTGATACAAAATAACACAAACTCAATTAACCAGAGTTCAAATTGTGCGCTTTTATTCACAAAAGTTTAGTACTATAATAAGTAAGGTTCGATGTTATTGTACATGAATGATGTTATTGTACGGATGAGCGTATAATGATATACGCTCATCCGTCTCAGCATTTGATTTGTTTTTGCTTTTGACATGAACATTTCCTGGTTTTTACTGAATATTTAAATTTTTGTCTCTTTTGCTGTTTAAAGCTTGAAGAAGGGTTTATTTGTCGGGGGAAATGAAATGCTGGTATACATTTTTCAGACACTGAACGACACTTTCCAGATAATCTGTCCAAAGAGGGGATTTCAATCTGTCAAGATTTGTTTTCTATTTCCTTCTTCTATAAGAGTAATGCTAACGTTTGAATCCTATACCTTCCTAACGGATTATCCGAACGGTAATCCGTCAAGGAGGTAGAAACAGGTAGAAACAAAAATCCGTTTGGGACTGGTGCCCCTTACAAAAATGTCCTCTTGATTGATGAACACACGTGGGGAACATTCAACGCTGCATTGTACATTGTGGTGTGCGGAAACAGCCTTGACCCAGACTGTAGGGTGCCGCCTCCGCCCCGCCGTGTGTCCCAAATTGGCCCACAAGGACGAAGCCTACACTCCAGCCCGGTAGGCCTACACTCCTATACTCTTTCGTTTTCGCATGGCGCCTATCGGGGCTATAGAATACTATTCTAGCGCCTATAAGGGATTGGGAGACCCACCCACACACTTGCAGCCCCTCCCGGCAGGTATATCTATCTATATATCTATAATTTTACAAAGAAGAGGTGGCCTGCCTATCTGTCTGACTGTCTGTCTGTCTGATGTTCCGGGTAAACGCAAAAACTACTGAACCGACTGGGCTGGAACTTTACACAAAGGTAGATCTTGAACCCATGCAACACATAGGCCTATTCACTTCCTTAAAATCTCCTCGGGCTACGCCCCGTGAACGTCCTAAGTTTCAATGTTTACATTTCAGAAGAAAGTAAATATTCAGAAACTGTAATACGAACAGCTGTGGATTTGACAGCTTAAAGAGCGGAAGCAAGAACAGCTGTTTCAAGATCTCAAACTTTCTAACCCGTGCGAAGAATGGGTACATCAGCTATTGATTCATATGCGTTCGTGCGCTTATCAGTTGTGTGATTACAGCTATTAAACACTTTTGCAAGTTTTTAACGTGATATTAACTAATTTGAAATCCAAAATATTCACCGTTACAGTATTTAATAATTTTAATATTTTATTTGAAATGATGAGTTTTGGTAAATGTTTTTATTTTCAAAGCAGTTATCAAACCAATACTACGGCTTATCACAGCAGACTAAATTTTAGTTATTATACCGGCATATTTGCATTTATTTGTGAAATCAAAAGAAAAATACACCAAACACGACATGACTATGGTAGTACTGTATACAACAACGAAGGATTTTATTTTATTTTGGTTTTCCTATTAGAAAAAAAACTCCCTCAATCATATTTCTTTCATGTTAATACCTCTTGCAAGGATTCATTTTTCTCATAATTTAGCTAAGATTTTTTAAATACACTATAATTGGGATTATAGGACTCAATAGACATATTTCTTAGTTTTTAACTGAGATATGCAAACATATACCTGCACCGCGCGGGTCTATAATCATGTCCGGGTGCCTGCGTGCGCGTGCGAGAAATAGTGTAGTCATCCCACAGGATCCGTGCAAAAACGGAGTATAGCACAGAGTATGTATATTATATATTATTTTGTTTTAGTGGTTTTAGTTTGTTTTTAGAAACTAAATTGTCAGTGTTTAGATACATTTTACAGGCGATCGGGATTTTTTAATTTCAAACTTACGTTCACAAAGTACGAGGTAAATGTCTGTTCAACAGACTACCCGGATCACATAAAATCAGAAAGCAGTTGAAAATTACTTAACAGTGAAACATTAAACTAACCGATTAATAATTAATTATAAGACTTACGGCATGGCATATCAGCAACACATTTTTGTATCGGTATAGGCATAAACTCGATTGACCGAGTATGTTACAGAGGTAAGCTACCGACTATACATACGGTATGTCGGTGTGCAGCATATCGTAGCTGTACTGTTGCGTACGCTCAGCTCATTTGAATACATTATGTTTTGCTTAAATTAACGATTGAGTACAGAAAACCCTTTCATAATTCAAAGATCTTAGAGAATTAGACTTTATGTAGTCGTTTCAGTACATCACAAATGGAGATAACACCGAAGAATATCCTATGAATCAGGATTGTTTAAATATAAGTGAAACGTGATGAACTTTGGAATAGTAAAGATAAGTATCAGATTGCGTTAATTTGGCAGCACTGTGCGTACAGAACTACGTCATTTAGTGTTTATTGTTTGGTATAACTACCATGTACTTTGACCCATACGTGAAACGAAATTCTATGTCCAATGTCGCAGTTTCACTTGTAAAGCAATACTCATCCGAGCAGTAGGTATGTTTGAAACGCTAATTTTGTGAATATATATAATTCAAAGGTAAAACTTGAAGGCATTGTCGTGACGAACCCCAACAGAATACATGTTAAACCTTTCGTTAGGATTCCAAGATGTGTTAAAATTCAGAAATTAATCCTCGAGATTCGTCCCGATGATGGCCTTAAAAGTTCCAATGTTTATATATGATAACAATGAATTTAAATATTATCTATGTCAAAGTTATCTTAAAAATTTAATGTTTCTAAATCTATATCGCTGTTCATAAAAAATGAACATGAAATGCATTACATTATTGGTAATATAGTGTTGCAAGTAATGCACGCAAAGTGATGTACCTATTTTATCTGAAGCAATAATATCGCATTCAACTGTAAAGAAACTGTGTTACAAAAACATTAAAATAAAAGCATTTCACTATCAATGCAAATAGTTCAAATTAAAAATTTGTCTTGCTATCCCAGCTTTGTATCATAAAATGTATCTTCTTAATTAAAATTGGAGCAATTTCTTTCAACGTGAATATTTCTACTGCCATTGCTTCTTCTCATTAAAATGATTAAAAGTATCTTGTAAACCCCCGGGGTTGTTGGTGCGGTTCAATCAACATACAAAGACGCGTTGTTGGTGTGGGTTGAGGGTGGGCGGTAGGGGTAGGTTGCTCCAGGGTCGTGATATAAATACCCGGGTAGGTGGTGTGGGTAGGGTGGGTTTATGTAGGTCACGGCTGGGACTGTCGAGGTCATCAACACCACCCCCTATCTCTACCCCCGCACCCCTTCCACTTCCCCCTCACCGCTACCATATCCCCTCGCGACGTCTTTGTATAGAAAAATGACTGTGATTAAATAGTTATTGTCTCATATCTTCCTGTAATTATTTATAGGCATTAAACCTCAGACTTCGTTGAGCATAGTCTGTTATGAAGGGGTAATAAATAGAAAGAAAACAGTACCCTTGATGGGGAAATAACAGTACAGGGTATTTAATTTCACATGTTCATCAGCTGATAAGCTCTTGGTGAGTAAACATTTAAAACAAAAGTTGAGGCATTTTATGAACGTTTTTAACCATGACGTGTTAGTAAAGCTGCATAGGATTAGGGTCTACGTAAAACCCATAGTAATAAAATGTGGTATGCCTCGTACAGAATTTGTATGTTTTACTCTAGTTTTTCGTGCACTAAGCAATTGTTAAAAAGCACGGTGAATTTAAGAATATTTTGCTGCAAGTGTGGCCTAATATGCAGGGCATATGTTTATTCTTGGTCATTGTTATCTCAGAAACCAAAGGACTTGCAGAAAACATTAAATGGGGAGTCTCTGGTGCTTTTTAGTGTCCATTGCAACGTGAACATTTAAAAATCAATCATTTACTTTTTATTACTTTTTGGGTCATTTGATTATGGGAGTTTCAATTTAAGTTTTTAATTCGGCCACCATAAAAAATAGCGGAGGAACTTTGAAATTCTGAATTAATAATTTTAATAGACACTAAAGAAACAGTTGTGGTTTCCGAAATACCAATCGTGGCCCAAATAAAATGAACACTAAGTATTTGATTCGAGTGAAATAATGTTATATTTCGAGATTCCTGGCCAGAAAGATCCAATCAGTATTACATTTAGCTACTTAATATGCAATAAGAACATATTATTTTACTTATGTTGGAATAAATAGTTATTGTTTTTCAACTTCTCATCATGACTAACAATAAGGACAACTTCGGTCTACGCCATAAAGTACACAAAACGAAGATGTCGCCGGAAGTAGATATTTTGCTGTTTATTATGATAAGCTGGTTGGGCTCAGCGGATAGCATGGTAGACTCTACCCTAACTGAGCATGCGCACCGAGTCACGTAGTCCATGACGGATAAGCCCCCCGTTGAGGGCTGAAGGCTGATGAGGATCATACAGATAACAGTTAAAAGGGGGCTCCAGTCACGTAATACTTCGTTTCTAACTGCTTCTCCCATGATAACTTTCAAAACCCGTCCCTCCCCAAAGAATTAATTATTCGAAATTGTTGATTCATGGCTTATTTTAGAGAAAGAAAATACCTAGTGATAATAGTGAGTAGAATTTTGCTATCACAAATAAATTTAGTTCAATAAAATACCAAATATTCAGTATTTGCGATTTATTTTATTTGTTACCACGTTAGCATCAAAATCCTGCTTGCTTATTGAAATCACTAGGCATTTTTTGGCTCTATACATAGCCATAAAACAATAATTTTGGATAATTCTTGGGGAGGGTCAGATTATTGGTGTTATGAAAAAACAGGTAGAAGAAGATGACTGGAGGCTGAACTGGTTTATTCTCTTCCAGGATTTGTTGTACTTCCACCCAAACATCTCTGATGGCCCTGTTTTTATTTTTGGTTTTTCAGTTCCTGTCGTATTATTTTTATATGAGCTCAATTTTAACCCAACGAAGTCCTACTGTCGCCTATATTTAGTTGCCAGCAAGGATGAGCTCAATACTGTCTATACTGTACACGAGGCCACGAGGCCCCGCGTGGGCGCGTGGATAGGTTGCCGCGTGTTGCTGGCGCGCGTCCACGAACGGCGCCCGCTACTGTACTGCGCGCTTCTCGGCTACCAAGGCTGCGCTTTTTACAATCAAGGACACTCATAATAATAATAATAATATTCTTTATTGCTTAATGCAATATAACAACTGTGTAGCAAACATCAAATTAAATGTCACAATAAATTACCAAACATTATTTTTGTTATGGTTATTAACATGTATTTCTAAATGTCATAGTTTTTACCAAATTCCATTTTTTATATTTTAAAAACGAAATGTAATATAAGTTTTGATATTCCTCGGCACTTAGATTACGAGGTTTTAAGTGCAGAATACTGGCTGTCGTTGTGCTGTTAGAAAAGCCATGGAAATCCAGATACAATGATCTTTGGTCTTAATATCGTTACAATTGGCGGACTAACTACTCCCAATCTGTTGATTTGTTATGAGTGAAGTCGGATGAAAGCGCATAAGACCCCTCTTTGACACTACAGTCACAGAACATTAATTTATATCGCATGGCAAGTTGAATTGAAATGAACTCGGTTCTGCTTTAATTATACACTCAGTATTCATCGAAATTTGCAAAGCGGTCGACAAAACATTAAAATAATCGATCAATACAAATCAGTGTAATAACGTAAAGGTATGGATTTGCTCGTTTGAGTCACCTTGCCTTCCATAAACAAAATAGAAGAATAGAAGAGGATATTTATCATTACATTGATGTCGCCACACCTTCCAACTCTGAGGCTCCTGACGTCATAGGTCTACGACGCCCAATGCTCTACCTGCCTCTAGCAAAGTCTTTTTACACAGTTCTATTTTGGTAAGCTGTCTTCTTTGATTACCATAAAATATAAAACGCATCATTCTTGACGGGTTAGCAACAGCTAGTAAATTAATCTTTGCTTGACATTTGAATCGGGAATTAGGATAACAAATTTTCTCCCTAAGTGCCAGGTTAAACTTTGAATACCTTGAATATTTGTTGTTCGTGGCACTGAGATCACACCCAGTTAGCTGTTTCAGAGCTTTAGTGCTGCATTGAAATATTTGTCGAATGTTTCCAAGTACATTATATATGATTATAAATGTATTTTAAACCGATAACATTATTTTTGGGCCTAATAAGTTCAATATGTTTTCAGTGTTCCTATAATATAAATTATTTATTTTTTCAAAAAGGTTTACAGAATGTTTTAACTACTTAACAATTATGCATGACATTAATTTTAAAGATATCTCTTACTGTTTTTTTATGAAATTCTTGTTTACTTTGAAATTCGGATTTGATTAAACTATTGTGCCCTTGCTCACTGTTTTTAGTCTAAACAAAATAAATAACAAACTACTATTATGCTAATTCCCAACTATTACCGAAACGGCCCACTGGGAGTCGCATACATAACATCAATTCAATACAAACTAAAAATATTAGCAAAGCTGTATGCAGTTAGTAAATAAAAAAAACTTGTTTATTGAACTTTAGAAAATATTTATTTCTTAGGAATAACTTTGGAACTTTGAGGGCCAGTGGGGCGGAGTCGTGAGAGAAATGAGGGGAAAGTAAAAATCAATTATTTTTGAAGAGAAATATGTCTTTCTGACACCTCGGTCAAATCGGTCATGAAATAAAATCGTATTCGACTACACAACAAATTCCTCAGGAGAAAAATTAGTTAAAAAATTATTAACCCATAAATTAGTTAAATAATTACAACTAATCACTATTAATTAAACACCATCGTGGGATCATTTACTGTGTTTTAACAATTTTCTTTGTTTGATTTTTGAATTTAATGAAATGTTTCAGTTGCTGCAGCGCTTATGGTGGAGAGTGCGCGAACTAGATGAAGGAGTCGGTACTGTAGATTGCGCTGCGATACCCAGAACCTACCAACATTCCACTATTGGAGGGGGGGAGGGGGCAGGTGAATTTATGGATGGTAGCACAGAGAAAAGTGGTAATTAAAATCGTAATGAATAGGTATACGGTTCCATTAGCAATCTTCATTAAATTTGAGCTCAATAAGTTCAGGAGTGTGTTTGCATTAAAATGAAACAGAGATGGAAAAATATGGGACATACCAAATGTTATTAATATATGTTGTGCAAATATCGAAAGACCACAACCAGATGAAGCCATCTACCAAGTTTCGTCCGTATACGTTCATAATTAATCGAGATATAAAATTGTTCTTATGCTCTATAAGAATTACATTGGACAGCGTCACAGATTAAGCATACTCCTAAGGACACAGTATTCCTGAGGAGTATGCTTAATCTGTGACAGCGTATCGTGTTTGGCACTTTCAATATATTATCGAGAACCAATTTATGTGTTGTAATGATCAACTCACCAAATGATTGTTTTTTAAGCTGAAATTATGGTGCAAACTAAATTTTGATTTAAATTAAAATTATATGTGAAAAAACTTCCGATACTGTAGTGCGGTCCAACTCAATTTCGAACTTGCTCATATAAATGCTACTTTACACTTCTGTACCAAATTTAATTAAGATCCGACCTTTTTTACGAGAGTTAGAATGCTTACATCTGCATATATAAATGACATATTTATATACAAATTTGAACGAATGGTGTTTTTGTAATAGGGGGGCCTCAAAAAGAAAAGTTGTCATGGTCTCGGGCTTAAGTCTTACCATGTCGTTCTATACAGGTGAATAATCTACGATAATAGCTTCTTCTATATGGGCAGGCCCGGTGTGAAGGGGGGGACAGGGGGGGGGGCAAAATCCCCGGGGCCCAGCAGCCTTAGAGAGTAATTACTGCTAGTCGTATAATAATGGAACAAAGAATTAAAATTTCAGATTTTGTTGTAGGCCTATCAAGTTTGAAAATCATCGGACAAGCGATAAACTTAAAACTACTATTTTACAAATAAAAGGTGTAAAACCAGTAAAAGACTAAAGTATATTATAATTATCGAGTTATTAATCATCTAATTAAAAGGACTGTTGTCCCAGAGTTATCTAGCGGCGAACGACAGAACTATTAAGATCTACTTTACTGACGTTCTACCATTATGATAATGGACTATATTCTAAGGGAATAACATAGATTAAAGAATAAAAACTGATTTCTTTAGTATATGCACAGAGAAGTAAATCTATAAAATCCTTTGTCTGCGACGGTGCAATTCATTACTGGGCATAAGATTTTTCGGGTTAATTTATTGTGTTATTGTTAATGTACGAATTAATTTAACAACTCTGCATGTAATAAAGTATTAAGATATCTCTGACAGTTTTTTAGCAAATTTCCCCTATAGGGAAGAAGCTATTACCGTAGTCGGCATGGTAAGACCTAGGCCCGGGACATGATAACTTTTCGTTTTGAGGTCCCCAGATGCCAAAAACACCATCCGTTCAAAACTGTAGATACATATGTGCCCGTGGGTGCGATAACTCTCGTAAAAATGGTCCGATTCTGATGAAATTTAATAAAAACTTGTAAAGAAACATTTTTGACTTTAAGTTCGAAAACCAGCCAGATCGCTTCATCCAAAGGGGTGTTTTGGGGGGGGGGTTTGTATCCCAAATTTTGTTTAGTTTTAGCTAATTTCCCCTAAAGGGAAGAAGCTATTACCGTAATCGGCATGGTAAGACCTAAGCCCGGGACCATGATAACTTTTCGTTTTGAGGTCCACAGATGCAAAAAACACCATTCGTTCAAAACTGTATATATATGTGTGTGTATAGGTGTGTGTGTGTGTGTGTGTGTGTGTGTGTGTGTGTGTGTGTGTGTGTGTGTGTGTGTGTGTGTGTGTGTGTGTGTGTGTGTGTGTGTGTGTGTGTGTGTGTGTGTGTGTGTGTGTGTGTGTGTCCGTGAGCACGATAACTCTCGTAAAAATAGTCCGATTTTGACAAAATTTGGTATAAACGTGAAAAGCAACATTTATGACTTAAGTTCGAAAACCAGACATATCGAACCATCCAAAGGGATATTTTGGGGGGGGGGGTTTGTACCCCAAAAATAGGTTTTTTGAGCTTTTATATATAATTTTTGAAAAAGTCAAATTTTAGTTTTCTCCATTGGAATCAGCTTAAAAAGACGCACAATTTGGTGTTTTGATCATTGTTCTGCGTCAAATGGTTACAGAGATATTGAAAGTGCTAAAGACAGTACGTTGTCGAATGTTATTCTTATGGAGAATAAGAACAATAATTGTATATTTCACTTATTTATCAAATTATCCCTGATGAAACTTGGCATATTGCTTCATATCATTGTGGTCTATTGATATTTGCACTAGAAAACATTTTTTGGCCGATAGTGCCCATAGCAGCAAACCTACGTACTCAGCTCCCATGTTATTCTCATGGAGAATAAGTAACGTGTTATCTCCATTAATTATGAACATAAATTACTAAAATTTGGAATGTGGCTTCACCTAGTTGAGTTATATTGATATTTGTATAAAACCCCATTTTTTATGTTCCTTGCTTCAGCAACCCTGCATACTCAGCCGCCACGTTATTCTTATGGACAATAGTTAAAATGTCATAAATCGTTTATTTATGAATGTATATTGATGAAACTTGGGATGTGGCTTTATGTGGTATTAAGATATATACATTGGAAATTCGCTGAGTAAGCAGGTTTGTTGCTACGGGGGTATTTTACATATAATATTTTAGAAAATCTAATTTTCATTTTAGCGAATTTCCCCTATAGGAAAGAAGCTATTACCGTAGTCGGCATGGTAAGACCTAGGCCCGGGACCATGATAACTTTTCGTCTTGAGGTCCCCAGACCCCAAAAACACCATTCGTTCGAAACTGTATATAATAATCAAATGAAACATTTTTCAACTGAGTACCCTTAAGGAATTTCTTATTTTTTATTTTTATTTTTAAGACTACATGTTTCGGGACATAAGCCCATCATCATGGTCAACAAATACCTAACCTAGTTTTATGAAACTAGGTTAGGTATTTGTTGACCATGATGATGGGCTTATGTCCCGAAACATGTAGTTTTAAAAATAAAAATAAAAATAAAGAAATTCCTTAAGGGTACTCAGTTGAAAAATGTTTCATTTGATTATTATAATATTAGTAGCCCTAACAAATGAATGCAATATAAATATATATATATATATATGTCCGTGGGTGCGATAACTCTCGTAAAAAAGGTCCGATTTTGATGAAATTTGGTACAAACGTGTAAAGCAGCATTTATGACTTTAAGGTCGAAAACCAGACGGATCGACCTATCCGAAGGTGTGTTTTGGGGGGGTTTTGTACCCCAAAAATGGTTTTTTTGAGTTTTTTACAGACAATTTTTGAAAAGGTAAAATTTTATTTTTTCCCATTGGAATCAGCTTAAAAGACGCACAATTTGATGTTTTAATCATTGCTCTACGTCAATTGGTTACTGAGATATTGAAAGTACTAAACACAGTACGTTGTCCAATGTTATTCTTATGGAGGATAAGACAAATTGTATATCTCGCTTATTTATCAACTTATCCTGATGAAACTTGGTATATTGCTTCATTTCATTGTGGTCTATTGATATTTGAACAAAAACCCATTTTTTGCCCAATAGTTCCCGTAGCAGCAAACCTGCATACTCAGCCCCATGTTATTCTTATGGAGAATAATTAACCTGTTATCTCCTTTAATTATGAACATAAATTAATAGAACTTGGTATGTGGCTTTACCTAGTTGAGTTATATTGATATTTGTATAAAAGCCCATTTTTAGTGTTCCTTACTTCAGCAAACCTGCATACTCAGCCGCCATGTTATTCTTATGGAGAATAATTAAAATGTCATAAATCGTTTATTTATGAATGTATATTGATGAAACTTGGTATGTCGCTTTATGTGGTATTAAGATAAATTAATATGCATTGGAAATTCGCTGAGTATGCAGGTTTGCTGCTACGGGGTATTTACCATTGAATTCAGCTTAAAAAAACAATTTGGTGTTTTATCATTGCTCTACGTTAATTGTTTACAGAGATATTTAAAGTGAAATACACAGCAAGTTGTCTAATGTTATTCTAATGGAGAATAAGAACAATTTTATATCTCGCTTATTTATCAACTTATCCTGACGAAACTTAGTATATTCCTTCATATAGTTGTTGTCTATTGATATTTGCAAAAAAGTTTTTGTCGTCAGTTCCCGTAGCAGCAAACCGGCGTACTCAGCCCCCATGTTATTCTTATGGAGGATAAGTTAAATGTTATCTCCGTTAATTATAAACATAAATTAATCAAACTTGGCATGTGGCTTTACCTAGTTGAGTATATTTATCTATACTTATTAGTGAATTTCCTTTGGAAAGTGAACTATTAGCATGACCCGCACGGTGAAACTTAAGCCCGAGACCGCCATAGAAGTTCCTAACGTGACCCCCTGAACCCGTTTTGGGGGGTCGTTTAAAATTTTATATATATATATATATATATCTAGCGGTCGCATTTTTTGTCCGATTTACTTCAAATTTAGTAGGGACGTTCCTTTCTATAATCAGTTGGACAAGTTTGTTGGGCAATACAATCGGAAAACTCTAAACCCCTTTTTTGGGGATTAATCTTTCAAATTTCGAGTTTTTGGGCCCAAAAAGGATCAGAAGAGCCCCAGATGTGAAAGTAATGCAAGTTAAAAGATGGAAATTAGCGTGGCGAAACTTTTAAGCCCTCTCTCGTCATTCTAGCATAAATATTTACCGAGGTATTAAAGAAAATATGTATCGACCCAACACAGTACTTTGTCTTATGGGGATTTTACATTAGAAAAGCCTGTTATTCATTTTTGGTGTACCTTTATAATCCCCAACAACCTCACACCTACTTTAAAGCCTGACTGGACCTTCTCCTAACCTTATAATGCGCAAAATTACATTCCCAGCATTGCAGGTAAATAGAACCAGGAGCATCAGAACAGCCAAAAAATCAATGTTCTCAGATTTGAAAAAAATTGGAATAAATGTATTTTTTTAACTGATTTTGAGTTTTTATAGTTTTTATGTGGAAATTCACTTCCCTCACGTCAGCGTGCTGCGTGCGAACTCGTTTAATAGGCGAGCAGGTTTTTTGTGACGATCACTCCTCCTGAACTACTGAACCGATTTTCATGTTTTTGGTGTAATTGGAAAGAGCCTAACGTGAAGTTGTTCAGGAAACTTTTTTTATAGATAAATAATTTGTGAGTGAGGCCCTGGAGCCCTTTAGAGTTGAGTTTTTTTCCATAAGCTTAACATTGGGAAATAACTATAAGTTTTAAGCAATCAGCTGGATAGAGTAAACACAGTTAATCAGCAGGCCAAGTTGGCTTTTGAATGGTAACACAATATTTATTGCTCGGATTCGAGCAACAGGACAACTAGTATTTGTATAAAAACCAATTTTTTGTGTTCCGTGTTTCAGCAAACCTGCATACTCAGCCGCCATGTTATTCTTAAGGAGAATAATTAAAATTTCATAAATCGTTTATTTATGAATGTATATTGATGAAACTTGGCATGTGGCTTTATGTGGTATCAAGATACATAAATATGCATTGGAGATTCGCGAAGTACGCAGGTTTGCTGCTACGGGGGTATTTGATTATACAGTATACTTGTCCGCTTTGCGATTCGGACCCAATTAAGTTACTAGGCTCACTCTAATCATTGTTCACGGTTTTTGTACTAAGAAAAATAAGTATAAAACTACGATTAATTCATAACCTTGGCTTTTACACTTTGAGACTTAAAAATGCTCTTGCTTTGTCTGGCTAAGGAATTTTAAATCAATAAAATGTTAGTCAAACTCAGTTAAGTTTTAAAGATATAAATGCTGGATAAAACACAAATGACATACACTTAATCAAATATGAAATCTGATGAAAATTCAAACATCTGATCTTTATTCGTAGTACAGTAGACTTAACCGTCTTGGCTTTAACCGCCCATCGGATTAACCGCCCTCTTTCCAGGAAATAACTCACACCGGCCGCCGCAGCCGTAGTCCCGATACTGTACCGTAAAAAATGTTCAGGTCGTAACCAGTCAATTATATGTTTCCATCCTTAGCAAGTATTGCATCTTGGCACCTTTCCTATTTTGTGTACTCTTTTTTGACAGCTCAATCGTCAAAATTAAGTCGTACTTGACCATACAAAACATTTCTTAGGAAGAAAATTAGTCAAACAATTTAAACCCATAACAACTAATCACTTTTAATTAATAATTAAATACCACTGTTAAATCTCACTTTTTAATAATTAAACACCATTGCGGTATAATTTTTTACGTTTAAAACTTTTTAATTTGTTTGATTTTTGAGTTTAATGACATGTTCCTGATGCTGCAGCATGGATGGTGTTTCATTAAAGGTGGCTATGTGTTAGCTCTAGAGATCATCAGCTTCGGCGTTGCGGTAGCGCTTGTGGTGGAGAGTGAGCGAACTACGTAAAGGAGTCGGTGCTGTAGATTGCACGACGTTAACATAACCTAATGGTTGCATTCCACTATGAATTCACGGATGGTAGCACAGGGAAATGTGGCATATGGTAATAAAAGGCGTAACCAATTGGTATACAGTCATATTAGCTATCTTCATGCAAAATGTTAGCTCAATCGGTTCAGGAGTTTTTGCATTACAAATCTAACAGAGAGGCAACAGACACCTCATTCTTTTCATAAAGGCACCTGGGGAACCAAGCTTTGTTCGGAGAAGGTAATTCAGTTTGATCAACTAAGAGTTACAGAATTAGAACCATGACCTCTTCTTTGCATAGTGAGTTCTAGCAGTTGTTATTAACCTAATCGAAAATATCATCAGGTGTAATTTATTACCAACCAAAAAGTATTACTAATCTTTAAACATTCGCGAATTATAATAAGTTATGGTTATTAGCTAACAAACACATAACCTACAAAGTGAGGAGTTGATTGGTTACCTGAGGAAAATGGTGGTCTCCGTGTAAGATTAACTTTTTTTACCCCAGACGAAAACTCTAGATGTATTAACCTCGTTGTTCCATATCAACTACTACTACATTTTCCAAACAGTATTATTTTTTACGTGTTAATATTTGGCGTAGATTTAAAAGTAGCGATAGCAGCTCGGACAAGCGGGGACAATGGGAACTTAAACTACAGTTGCTAAACTAGTTGTACCGCATTACCGACTGTACATGTGACGTCCTTTGAAATTAGGTTATATCCAGATAAAAAAAGGTGATCTTTATTGGTATTGGTGAAGTTAAGCCTAACGAAATCACCTTTGAGAAAGCCATACCTATAAAAGGCGAAGTCCTCACTCACTCATCGCTATCTCTTCAACTTCCCGGCATGCTAGAGTGGTGAAATTCATTTCGTTGATTCTTTAGGTCTAAAATAGGAAAGTTAATGAGTTCTCAAACCGATTCAACTATAGGGATTAGTCCAACGGGGTTTTAAAGTTATCATGGACTTAACCGTCCTCGCTTTAACCGGCCATCGGATTAACATCCCTTTTTCCATAAAATAACTCACATCGGCCGCCGCAGCCGTAGTCCTACATACACAGGTTTGAAGCGTCGGGGTTGTTTTTTTATAATTTTTTAAAAATAAATAAAAAAATACACAACATTTCTGAACTTGACGACTTGTCCTTACAATTGACCAAAACTGCACACAACACCATTAAACATGATTCAATGTTAACGCAAGAAGGATCATACTATAGCTTATTTTGTTTACTTTAATATAGGTCCTTTGCGAGCACTCTAGTGGCGTTATTATCACAAAATCGCATCACAAAATTGATAAGGTTCAAAGTCGTTTGTTATTTAGTTGTCTTTAATTTAACACCGGGCACAATAGGCTGTATAATAAACGGTAAACGAGATATATAAACAAATACCCCCGTCGCAGCAAACCTGCATACTCAGTGAATTTCCAATGAATATACAGTATAACATAACACATTTAAACACTTAACAGGATTCATAAGAAATGTATTCACAAACAATCGATATTTAAAATATTAATTATTCTCCATAAGAATAACATTGGGGATGAGTACGCAGGTTTGCTGCAACAAGGCACACGAAATAATGGGTTTTTATGAAAATATCAATAGAACTCATCTTAGTGAAGACACATACCAAGTTTCATCCATATACATTCATAAATAAGCGATACATAACATTTTAAGTATTTTCCATAAGAATAACATGGGGACCAAGTACCTAGGTTTGCTGCTACAGGAAACATTGGCGAAAAATTGTTTTTTGTGCAAACAGCAATAAACCACAACCAGATCAAGCCATATACCAAATTTCGCCAGTTTATATTCATAAATAAGCAAGATATACAATTTTTCTTTTTCTCCATAAGAATAACATTAGACCAATTGACGTAGAGCAATGATCAAAATACCAAATTGTTTGTTTTTTTAAGCTGAATTCAATGGTATAAATTAAAATTTGATTTAAATAAAAATTACATGTGAAAACCCCAAAAAACACATTTTTGGGGTACAAAACCCCCCTTCGGATGGTGCGATTCATCTGGTTTTCGAACTCGTTCAAATAAATGGTACTTTACACATTTGTACCAAATTTCATTAAGATCGGACCTTTTTTACGAGAGTTATCGTGCTTACGGACACACACACACACATATATATAAATATATATATATATATATATATATATATATATATATACATACATATACAACAATTTGAACGAATGGTGTTTTTGGCATCTGGGGACCTCAAAATGAAAAGTTATCATGGTCTCGGGCTTAAGTCTTACCATGAGACCTACGGTAATAGCTTCTTCCCTATAGGGGAAATTCGCTAAAATGGACTTTGGTCTCATTTTTTACGGGTTTTCCAAAATGGCGGCTTTTGTGGCAGTTATATATTCACGCAAAGTTTAAACTTGGATTCAGCAGCCAAAAATACATAACAAAAACAGCAAAAACAAGACTCCCATGAAACCTTCCAGGTAAAACTCCCATTCGCCTGGGTTATTTAGGACGTTACCAACCGAAGGAGGTTAATCATTATCATTAAAGACTAGGAACTTATATACCCCAAGTATTATTTTATTTAATACTGTACTTACACATCATCATTTACGTAATGTTTCTTTAACACTTCAGTTACTGCTCAGCCTCACTACGACCGCCAACGCGGCGCGGCGCCGACAACGGGCCTACGTTCAGCCTCACTGAGCCTCCCCCCTTTGGACTATTATTTATTTCAGAGGAACTGTGTGAAATAATTCGGTTAACATTTTAAAAGCTTATATAATATTACGCGTATGCCTGTACAGTCATAAACTGAATATACCCCTCATCAATCCCATAATGCTTAAAAAACTATCTTGATAATTAGTATTTATTTAATTACTATATAAATACCCCCGTCGCAGCAAACCTGCATACTCAGCGAATTTACAATGAATATATAAGATAACACATTAGAACACTTAACAGGATTCATAAGTAATATATTCACAAACAAGCGATATTTAAAATATTAATTATTCTCCATAAGAATAATATTAGACAACTGAGTGTTTAGCACTTTCAATATCTCAGGAACCAATTGACGTAAAGCAATGATCAAAATACCAAATTGTTTGTTTTTTTATGCTGAATTAAATGGTAAAAATTAAAGATTCGTCTGGTTTTCAACTCGTTCAAATAAATGGTGCTTTACACATTTGTACCAAATTTCATTAAGATCGGACCTTTTTTACGAGAGTTATCGTGCTTACGGACACACACACACACACAGACACACACACACACACACACACACACACACACACACACACCCACACACACACACATATATACAAATGTGAACGAATGGTGTTTTTGACATCTGGGGACCTCCCAAAATGAAAAGTTACCATGGTCTCGGGCTTAACTCTTACCATGAGACCTTCGGTAATAGCTTCTTCCCTATAGGTGAAATTCGCTAATAAAACGCCTTTTACTCAGTTAAGTTGTATATCACCATATATTTTCTTATAGTAAATCTAACGGGCAATAAAATAAAGTAAAAATTGCCATTCTACGTTACGTTTGAGCCTTACAATATGCATTTAAATAAAACCTTACATATATTCAAAATGGCGGATATTTGTCCAAAATGGCGTAAAACCCGTAATGGGATTTAAAAAACAACAGTATTTCTGTATTAGGGACATACTTAGAAAAATATTCACATATTCTCGGCCTGATTTTTCCAGATTGGTTGTGGTGGTTTTAGTAAATCCATGCAGGAAAACAAAAGATATGGCGGCCATTTTTAATGACGTCATCATGAGAAAACGTGGGCGTTAGGAAATGTCCACCCAAGTTTTTCTACCTTCCTATACACCCAACTAACTAGTTCAGCAGGAATTTTCTCTGTGCGGGTGTTTGCACACAGAAGTATTGTCAGCTGCAGGACTATATGGGGTTATTACTAGTTTACTGGTAGCATTTTAGAAATACTGGTATTTTCTCGAGTCCCTGGGATTAAGACCTTTAATTTGAGCCGTCTCCCACAATCCTGCGATTTGCCAAACTCTACAATTTTGACTTAAAAATTTCGCTTACATTATTATAGTGGCTTAAAGACTAGTGGCTTGAAGGGGCCAAAGCCCCTAACTTTGCTCAAATACTCTGTCTTATCTGATTTGAACATATATGTCATTTCGTAAACAAAGTGGACTCTTAATCACATGTTTTAATGTAAACATTACAGACGTTTATAAAACCCCACTCTTTTCTTATGAGGCATGTTTTACGTTATTAGCGAATTTCCCCTATAGGGAAGAAGCTATTACCGTAGGTCTCATGGTAAGACTTAAGCCGGAGACCATGGTAACTTTTCATTTTGAGGTCCCCAGATGCCAAAAACACCATTCGTTCAAATTTTTAAATATATATATATATATATATATATATATATATATATATATATATATATGCGTGTGTCCGCAAGCACGATAACTCTCGTAAAAAAGGTCCGATCATAATGAAATTTGGTACAAATGTGTAAAGTACCATTTATTTGAACGAGTTCGAAAACCAGATGAATCGCACCATCCGAAGGGGGGTTTTTGGGGGGTTTTGTACCCCAAAAATGTTTTTTTTTGGGGTTTTCACATGTAATTTTTATTTAAATCCAATTTTAATTCATACCATTGAATTTAACTTAATAAAACAAACAATTTGGTATTTTGATCATTGCTCTACGTCAATTGGTTACCGAGATATTGAAAGTGCTAAACACAGTAAGTTGTCTAATGTTATTCTTATGGAGAAAAAAAATTGTATATCTCGCTTATTTATGAACATAAACTGGCGAAATTTGGTATATGGCTTGATCTGGTTATGTTTTATTGTTGTTTGCAAAAAAAAAAATTTTTCGCCTATGGTTCCTGTAGCAGCAAACCTAGGTACTTGGTCCCCATGTTATTCTTATGGAAAACACTTAAAATGTTATATATCGCTTATTTATGAATGTATATGGATGAAACTTGGTATGTGACTTCACTAAGATGAGTTCTATTGATATTTGCATAAAAGCCCATTATTTTGTGTGCCTTGTTGCAGCAAACCTGCGTACTCATCCCCAATGTTATTCTTATAGAGAATAATTAATATTTTAAATATCGCCTGTTTGTGAGTACATTTCTTATGAATCCTGTTAAGTGTTTTAATGAGTTATGTTATATATTCATTGGAAATTCTCTGAGTATGCAGGTTTGCTGCGACGGGGGTATTTTTTGTTTGCTAGTAACCTTTTGGAAATACTGGTATTTTTCCTGAGTCCCTGGGATCAAGACCTTTAATTTGAGCCCCCTCCCACAATCCTGCGATTTGCCAAACTCCCACAATTTTGACTTAAAAATTTCGCTAACAGAATTATATATAAAGATTGATAGTTATATTTTTAAAAACATTAATTACAATTCGTGTTTAAAACAAAAATAACCACCAATATAAACTCATCGGAACTCTTTTTTCTCAGTGGCAATTGTAAATTGACTAAACATAATACGTTGCCTTTTGGGAATTTTTCATAGGAAATGACTGTTTCATAGGAGCGAATTTCCCCTATAGGGAAGAAGCTATTACCGTAGTCGGCATGGTAAGACCTAGGCCCAGGACCATGATAACTTTTCGTTTTGAGGTCCCCAGATGCAAAAAACACCATTCGTTCAAAACTGTATATATATATGTGTGTATGTGTGTGTGTGTGTGTGTGTGTGTGTGTGTGTGTGTGTGTGTGTGTGTGTGTGTGTGTGTGTGTGTGTGTGTGTGTGTGTGTGTGTGTGTGTGTGTGTGTGTGTGTGTGTGTGTGTGTGTGTGTGTGTGTGTGTGTGTGTGTGTGTGTGTGTGTGTGTGTGTGTGTGTGTGTGGTGTGTGTGTGTGTGTGTGTGTGTTGTGTGTGTGTGTGTGTGTGTGTGTGTGTGTGTGTGTGTGTGTGTGTGTTTGTGTGTGTGTGTGTGTGTGTGTCCGTGGGTGCAATAACTCTCGTAAAAATGATCCGATTTTGATTAAATTTGGTACAAAAATGTAAAGCATCATTTATGACTTTAAGTTCGAAAACCAGCCAGATCGCTCTATCCATAGGGGTATTTTGGGGGGGTTATGTATCCCAAAAATGGGTTTTTTGAATTGTTTACATATAATATTTTAATAAATCCAATTCTAGTTTTAACTATTAAATTCAGTCTAAAAAAACAAACAATTTTGTGTTTTGATCATTGCTCTACGTTAATTGGTTACCGAGATATTGAAAATGCTAAACACAGTACGTTGTCCAATGTTATTCTTATGGAGAATGAGAAAAATTGTATATCTCGATTATTTATCAACTTATCCTGATGAAACTTGGTATATTGCTTCATATCGTTGTGGTTTATTGATATTTTCACTAAAAAACATTGTTTTTGCCTATAGTTCCCATTGCAGCAAACCTGCGTTCTCATCCCCCATGTTATTCTTATGGAGAATAAGAAAGTTGTTATCTCCCATAACTATGAACATAAATTAATAAAATTTGGTATGTGGCTTCACCTAGTTGAGTTATATTGATATTTGTATAAAACCCCATTTTTAGCGAATTTCCCCTATAGGGAAGAAGCTATTACCGTAGGTGGCATGGTAAGACTTAAGCCCAAGACCATGATAACTTTTTGTTTTGAGGTCCCCAGATGCCAAAAACACAATTCGTTCAAATTTATATATATATATATATATAGATATATACACATATACACATAAATATGTGTCCGTTACCGCGATAACTTTTGAAAGAAACGCCCGATTTTGATGAAATTTGGCACAAATGTGTAGAGTAACATTTATGACTTTAAGTTCGAAAACCAGATTGATCGGACTATGGGAAGGGGTTTTATGGGGGTTTTAATTTTTTCAAAAATCAGTTTTTTGAATTTTTCCCCTACAATTTTAAAAACCCTCAATTTTAGTTTTAGCCATTTTATAGAGCTTAAAAATACAAATAATTTGGTATTTTGAATCATTAACCTAGGTTAAGTGGTTGCAGATAAAATCCAAAAAACGTGTTCATAAAATCTCCCATGTTAATCTTATCGGAAAATGGTTTTTTACTTTTCCTCAATTACGTTTACTGTAAACTTCACATTTACTTTTACCAATCAGTTTAGCTCTACAAAACAATCATTTTGGTGTTTAAATTGTGATTCTACGTCCAACCGTTGCCGAGTAATTCAAAGTGCTAAACACATTACGTTGTCCAATGTTATCCTTATGGAGAATATTTAAAATTTTATATCTCTATTATTAATGAATGAATATTGATGAAACTTGGTATGTGGCTTCACCTAGTACTGGTATATTGATATTTGCACAAAAAATTGATTTTTTGTTGATTATCCTCTTAGCAGCAAACCTGCATCCTCATCCCTAATGTTATTCTTATGGAGAATACGTAAAGCTTTATATCTCCCTTAATTATGAACATAATTCATTAAAACTTGGTATGTAGCTTCACCTGGTTGAGTTATATTGATAATTGCAAAAAAAACATATTTTCATCTTCCTTGTTGCAGCAAACCTGCGTTCTCAGCCCTAATGTTATTCTTATGGAGAATAAATAAAATGCTATATATCACTTAGTTATTTATGTATTTTTATGAAACTTGGTAAGTGGCTTTATGTGGTAGTAAGAAATATATTCATGCATAGGAAATTCGCTGAGTACGCAGGTTTGCTGCGACGGGGGTATTTGTGTTCCTTCCTTCAGCAAACCTGCATACTCAGCCGCCATGTTATTCCTATGGAGAATAATTAAAAAGGTCATAAATCGTTTTTTATGAATGTATATTGATGTAACTTAGTATTTGGTTTTATGTGGTATTAAGATATATATATATATATATATATATATATATATATATATATATATATATATATATATGCATTGGAAATTTGCTGAATACGCAGGTTTGCTGCTACGGGGTTATTTTCAAACCTTGAAGTACTTCTATCACCACCAGAACCCTCATACCCACTTCCACTCCTCCTAACCTTGTCCCACAGATAAAGGACCTACTCCTTTATCCTACTCCTACTCCTACTCCTACTTTATCCTACTCCTTTATCCTTTAAAGAGTAGGTCCTTTTTCTGTGCTTGTACCCAAAGCATTGTTATCTCAACATTGCAGATAAATAGAACCAGGAGCATCAGAACAGCTAACAAAATATATTAGTGTATGTTTTAACACTACATTTGATTTTTGTTGTTGTTTGTTTTGCGGAAATTACAACTCGTTGAAGTTCTTCTACACAGTGTGTTCTTAATATGAACAGATGCATTTATAGCGGAATTATGCTGTACTTTTGAACTGCACTCCCAGTTATCGACAGTTAATAATTGGAAATTTATTTCCCTCGTTTACAACTAGAGCTCATCATTACACTGTGTCGGCAACTGAGAGTGCAGTTCACTAGTACAGCATAATTCCGCCAGGCCACGCAAACGTACAGATTCTGAACATCATGTACAGCTAACTCCAATAATTGAGACATGGGCCTGTTTCGGGAAAGAGTTGTTTCTTCGCTTTACAAATCTGAAGTAATGCTTCACTACACCTCTTTTAGAACATTTCCCCTATAGGGAAGAAGCTATTACCGTAGGTGGCATGGTAAGACTACTATTCGTTCAAATTTATATATATATATATATACATATATATGCCCGTTACCACGATAACTTTTGAAAGAAGCACCGGATTTTGATGAAATTTGGCAAAAATGGGGGGAGTAACATTTATGACTTTAGTTCGAAAACCAGATCGATCGGTTTATGGGAAGGGGATTTTAAGGGAGTTTAAAATTTTCCAATAATCAGTTTTTTGAACTTTTTACCCTAAAATTTAAAAAAAACACTAGATTTTGGTTACAGCCATTTTATAGAGCTTAAATAAACAAACAATTTAGTATTTTGAATCATTAAGCTAGGTTTAGTGGTTGTGGAGAAAAGTAAAAAAATGTGTCCATAAAATTTCCTATGTTAATCTTATGGGCGTACGGTTTTTAGATTTTCATCAGATAATTTCACTAAAAACTCCATATTTCTATCTACCAATCAGTTTAGCTCTACAAAACAATCATTTTGGCGTTTTAATTGTTGTTTTACGTCCAACCGTTGTAGTGACATTCAAAGTGCTAAACACAGTACTTTGTCCAATGTTATCCTTATAGAGAATAAATACAATGTTATATTTCGATTATTTATGTATGTATATTGATGAAACGTGGTATGTGGCTTCAACTAGTTGTGGTATATTGATATTACCACAAAAAAGGTTTTTTGTTGATTTTTCCCGGTAGCAGCAAACCTGCATACTCGGCCCCCATGTTATTCATATGGATAATAAGTAAAGTTTTATATCTCCCTGAGTTATGAACCTAAATTAATAAAACTTGGTATGTAGCTTCACCTGGTTGAGTTATATTGATAATTGCAAAAAAAAACCTATTTCTTATCTTCCTTGTTGCAGCAGACCTGCGTACTCAATTATAATGTTATTCTTATGGAGAATAAATCAAAAGCAATATATATCACTTATTAATGAATTTATTTTTTGTGAAACTTGGTAAGTGGCTCTAGGTAGTAGTGATGCCCAAATATATGCATTGGAAATTCGCTGAGTACGCAGGTTTGCTGCAACGGGGGTATTTGACATTTATTTTGCAGAGGACAAAAACGTAAATTAATAAAACCACACGAACTAAATAAAATAAAAACATTGTTTTACTTTGATGGATCATTTATTTAAAGCTTTTATTATCTTTTAAGTCGAAATATTTAGTTTTGCTTAGAAAGTTAAAGCTGCAGATTAATATTTATGTGTTCGAATTGTTGAGTATGTGCATTTCATATTCTATGTTTACTAAATTAAGAAGTAATGTCAAAATATATTCTGTTAGTTATGATCAGCTGTTTGTATAAATAAATAAAAAATAGTGTGTTGTTATGGTACAGTAAAAATGAAGTTATCATTTCTACCTAAAAGTAAAAACTATGGTAAAAACCTAAATCCATTTCAGGTTATGGGCCCAGACACAAATATTAATTATTAAAAATTTTAGAGTATAAAAAGTAAAAGTAAAAATGTCTGGTGGTGAAGCTGATTTAAACTATATTCAGAGATTACAAGATGTGGACACTTACACTATGTGGGATTTTGAGATCAAAGTTGTACTCAGAGCTAAAGAAGTTATGGACATTGTTGATGGATCGGAAACATTGTAGCAACAAAGAGCAAATGAAAGTAAAATCAAGAAGTGAAAGCAAAAGATGCTAAAGCTCAATATTTAATATTAATGACTATCGATCATTCAATAAAACCTCACATTATGACATGTTTGACATCTAAAGAAATGTATGATAATTAATTAAGATATACAAAAGAGACACACACCAACAGAAATGTACCCTTCTCCAAGAATTCTACAACTACAAGTACATTCAGGATAAAGACATAATGAGTAATGTTACAGCCATAAAAAATATTGCATTCAAGTTAAATCGCCTAGATCAGAAAGTTGACGATATGATGCTGATGACAAAAATCCTGAGCATTCTACCAGAGCAGTACAAACATTTCTCCAGTGCATGGGACTCAACAAATACAACAGAGAAGACCCTGGAAAATCTTAAGACTAGGCTTATTCAAGACGAAGCGAAGAAAACTAACGATAGTGAACTTGTAGCTTTGAAGATAAGATCACAGGCACAAGGTAGGGCTAGAGAAATAAGATGCTATTCTTGTAAGGAGTTTGGCCATATGAGTAAGAACTGTCCAAATACGAAATCTAAGTACTGCAATTATTGCAAGAAAACAAATCATTATGAAGCAGATTGTTTCTTAAAACAAAAATCGTTGAAATCACTTTGCACAATCTGTAAAGAGTAAAATTATGAGGAGAAAGATTGCTATTTCCGTAATAAATAAAGTTTTAGTGTCTCAAAGCCTAAAAATGTAAGTAAGACAGTATTCTTAGCACATAGTCCTAGTAATGGAACATACTCACCAGTAATTGTAGATCTAAATGGAAATAGGTTTGAGAGTAAGTCTAGTAAAACTTTCATTGTCGATAGTGCTTGTACTAATCATATGACTAATGAAATATCTATTCTTGAGAATGTAAAATCTTGTAAACAAAACATCTGTGTTGCTCAAAAAGATCAAGCTATGCAATCATTAGCAATAGGTTCTGTCATCTCAGAGCAGGACATTTTGAAGAGCTTCCAAGTATAACCAACATTCCAAGTATTTTGAAGAGCATATCCAAGTTATAACTTAATGTCAGTTAAAGTAATTACTGATAATGGAGGTAAAGTGTTGTTTACTAAAAATAAGGTTGGAGTATTTAAATATGAAGGTCATCCATGATTAGTCATGGAAGGTAATACAAATAAAAATGGATTGTATGCAATAAATCTAAGTAGCGAAGAAACTAATGAAAATAATAGGTTGGCAGGCATTAGAAAATCGGCAAAAGACGAAGAGCATGACAAATCAAATTGTACCAGTAAAAATTTAAATCCAGTAAAAAGAACAATTTTTGATTCAAGAGATGTAGTGTAGTATTCAGTAAAAATACGCCAAAACGAAAGAAGGATCAACTACCTGAAATTAAAGTTTCAACTTCTGAACAAGGAACCAAATAATTTGTAAGAGAAGAAAACAACACAGGCCTAGAAGATGAAAATCAAATAAGCTTAAGAGAAAATTAAGGTGCTAATAACCTACTTAATGAGGAACAAGAAAACCAACCACAACGAGAAGAAGAGCGAAATCATTTAAGACCGAGGCAGAACATTAAATGTCTCAGTAGATATAATAAATCTGTTGGTGGGCAAGTTATGTTGACTTACGATGCATGTATGAAAAATGTTGTTAAGGGAAATGGAAAGCTGCAATTGATGAAGAAAAGGAATCTGTAAAAAAGTATAATACTCGGGAAATAGTGGACGGAAAACAAGCATCAGGAAAAGAGAATCTGTCCAGCAGATTTATTTTTAGGGTAAAGGATAATGGCACTTACAAGCCAGGTTAGTAGTGAGAGGGTATAAAAAAAATGAAATTTGGATTTCAAAGACACTTTTAAAGTACAGTTGTGCAAGGCGCTGCATTAAGAGTATAAAAAGCTGCTAAAGAAAATCTGCATATATAAAGACTACATTTATATACGGAGAATTAGAATCTGGAGATGAAATTTGCATGCAAATAGCAGAAGGATTTAACGAAGAAATATTTCTAAAGATGAAGAAGTAGATCTCATGTTGATTGAACATTTTTGGCGTTTGTTGTGACCTAAACTAATTGAAAGATATTTTGACATTAAGGGAGAGTGTTGAGTATGTACATTTTATATTCTATGTTTACTCAATTAAGAAGTAATGTGAAAATATATTCTGTTAGTTATGATCAGCTGTTTGTATGAATAAATAAATAAATAAAAATAGTGTGTTGTTATTGTACAGTAAAAATGAAGTTATCATTTCTACCTAAAAGTAAAAACTATGGTAAAAACCTAAATCCATTTCACGAATATCATTTAACTTTTAAAGTATGGTTGAATGTCGAAATACATCGCCATTTCTATGACACTTAAAAAGACAATTTGTGAGGAAGAACACAAATAAAAAAAACTGTAATTAGCATATGAATAATACCATATAAACTGTGCAATACAAAGTTGAAATGTAAAAATGCATTGGAAACATATAAATAATGCAACCAAATGAGGTAGCAATTTATTGAAATTATATCTGACTTTCGGTGGTCTTGTGTTTCATCTCAGGCCGGCCATGCTGAGAAGAGTTTGGATGGTTTCTCAACTCACCAAGGCAAATGGCGGAGTGGTTCCCAGAAAGGGCCGTACCTCACCAGGAAGAGAAATATAGGACTCAATCCTTACCTGGTTTAAAGATTTCCCCAAAAATCAATTTGTTGTAAAATCCGGTAAATTTTTAATTATTATCATGTATAACATTAATTATTATTACTTCATTCTACTTTTGTGAATTAGTGTGATTTTTACATAATTATGATGTGCATTCGATGTTTTGCCCGTTTTAAATATTTTAACTTTGTCGCAAATCGAATTATTACTTCCTGTTGTGTGAATTGCACATTACATCAGTCGAGTAAGCCTAAAAATAAGTTTAACAAGTCAGTTTAATTGTTTAAAATTTATTTTTTTGCTACATACTTTACAAAATTTTGTACTTTACGGTTACTGTATTCCTAGATAAGTTATTGAACGATAGTTAGTGCAAATCCGCCAGGAATTTTGGAATGGGATGTAATAAAACAAAACGTACAAATATGTTTACACTTATACTGTATTCACATTTCAGACGGTAAACATATATAAAAGATTTTTTGAAATAAACTTAAACGACTACAACAAAAAACGAGTTCGCACGCAGCACGCTGACGTGAAGGAAGTGAATTTCCAATATAACAAACTTTTAAAACTCAAAATCAGTGTAAAACATACATTTATTCCAATTTATATTGAACTCTGAAAACACTGATTTTTTGGCTTTTCTGATGCTCCTGGTTTCATTTACCTGCAATGCTGGGAATACATTTTTGCGCATTATAAGGTTAAACAACTTTTTTATTAGCATATTACGTGTTGTTATTACTTAAGGGATGTAATAAAAGACGTCTTACAACACTTAAGATGTTGTAAGACGTCTTAAGTGTTGTAAGACGTCTTTTAAGTTATAAGGTTAGGAGAAGGTCCAGTGAAAGTAGGTTCCAGTAACCTCAGGCTTGAAAGTAGGCGTGAGGTTGCTGGGGAGGATAAAAGTACACCAACAAATGAATAACAGGCTTTTCTAATGTAAAAACCCCAAAATACAAAGTACTGTGTTAGGTCAATACACATTTTCTTCTATAACTTAGTAAATAGTTATGCCATAATGAGGGGAGAGGGCTTAAAACTTTCGCCTCACTAATTCCCATCTTTTTACATTGATTAATTTTACATCCGGGGCTTTTAAGACCATTTTTGGGCCCAAAAACTCAAAATTTGAAAGAATAATCCCCAAAAAAGGAGTTTAGAGTTTTCCGATTGTTTTGTCCAACTAACTTGTCCAACTAATTACAAAAAGGAATGTCCCTACCAAATTTGAAGTAAATCGGACAAAAAATGCGACCGCTAGAGTGCAAACACACACACACACACACACACACACACACACACACACACACACACACACACACACACATAATTTTGAACGACCCCCCAAAACGTGTTCAGGGGGTCACGTTGGGAACTTCTATGGTGGTCCCAGGCTTAAGTTTCACCGTGCGGGTCATGCTAATGTTCACTTTCCATAGGAAATTCACTAATAACCTATTATGTACAGTGTGCCTTGTTATCGATAGCCAGGCATTCCCAGTACAGTGGCGTGGTGAGGCGGCGCGGAGGTGCTTGGAACTAAGAACAGCAACCGCTCGACGTGTTATCAGAGTACGTGCTTATCAGTTGTTTATCGTGTTTGTTCCTTATCTCCCATCCCCTCCCCCTCCTCAGAGCTCCATCGATAACCTTGTTTGTTCTACTTTGACTCCGTCTGACATATTCCCGTCCTCCGAATGTTAACCAAATATTTATCTCGGCTTACAACACATTTGTAGCTTCTGTGTCTCAGAACTCTGCGATGAGGAATAAATTAATTTTGTTTCTTTATAATGAAACATTAATCGTAACATTTTAATTTAGTTTAAGCCTTGAGTTATTCAAAATCTTGTTGCCACAATCTTTATTTGACGCCGAGTTACCAAAATGTGTCCTAAAATGAGTTTCTGTTTTCAGTTGATAACCTCTTACACTTGTTGAGGTCGCCAATTGGTTAAATATATTTTGTTGTTGGATTTAATTGTTGATTTGGCATAACAAGGAGCTGTTCACAGTTTAGATGTGAACCTCCTGAAATGTCGACGTGTTTCTGTGCTTTGTTTGTCCGTTCCTTTGTTGCGTCCCAACGGGTATATTCGTTTTTAAGAGTTTTGGCAGTGAAATTCGCAGCATGGATGTCTGGTAGAGGATTTGTTGTTGAAGATGGTTGCTGTCACCAGCGAGAAGAACTTGTCTGGTTTTAGCCTAAAATCGTTGATCGGATTACTCGCTCTATCTATTACCTTCAACTTTTCCACGGTTTCCACAACACAGTACAGCACACCGAGGTATCCACAACAAAGTACAGTGAATGCGTCCAAATTTAAACGAGCAGTACCTAGACCGAGCGCCATTCGTCGCTACAAAAGCAATATTTTCACCATAACAATAACATGGCAAAATTTAAGGCCACTGTGGCGGAGTCCTAAGGTTGGAAAATCGTGGTAAAGCGACAACACGACGGTGCAATAAAATTGACGAGGGCTCTCAGTTTACCTGGTTTGCAGGGCTACGACTACACGGCCAATAAAATTGACGAGGGCTCTCAGTTTACCTGGTTTGCAGGGCTACGACTACACGGCGCACAGAGGGGTATTTGCATGAATTAACTGGACAACATTTTTCATTTTATTTAAGTGAACCCAAAAATGTCTTAGTCGTAAACAGAGTGTCATACAATGTCATACAAGTTGTATTTGAGCCAATAATTGTCTGTATTCAATTATTGTGTCCTCCATCTCGATGTATAATAGAAGTCAGTGTTGCGTTTGCACACACTGGGCTGATAATAAAACACGGTTGTTTGATGGATATTATTTATTAACGTAATGTATACAAAGAAGACATTACATTAAATATTTTTGTGAGGTTATGTGTAGCAAAAATCTTGCTCAATGCTTTAGAGTTTAATTGTTTAACATTTCGTATTTATTAATAAAACCATAATAGAATAAATATTAAATCGTGTAACTAAAATTCCAACCATACAGATAAAATAATGTAGTTAAAAAGTTTACTTTTCAGGAACTTCTCAAAGTGAAATTAAATCATGTGTTACCTATATAAGGGCATTAATATGTTTTAAAACATGACAAATAAACTTTAAACTTATTTATTATCCGTTATTAAAATGCTACATGAAAAGTGTTTGCGCGATTGTTAACTTTTTCTTGAAGTCATTTAATTTAATTAAAAATCGTTAAGACCATCCGCAAAAATCCGCAAAATAAATTAACATTTTCTAAAAGTAGACTCTATTACCTATAAAACAAGATCAAAATATGTGTCAGGAAACCTCGGGAAGTACATTAAAATCTATATTGCTTTTTAAGGTTCACATGATTGAGCTTTATAAATCTATCTTCATTATTGGCGCTTTACGCCCCTATATATATTTTAATTCTAGCTTCATACATTACTGGTGTGATTTTAATTACCTGAGGAATAAGGATCCATAGTAAATATCCAACTAATTTCGACTACAATGAAACAGAAACCTTTAATAACAGTGTATCGAAGAAGACTGTGCTGATCAGTTAAAAACTGCAGATAGATTATCAGTGGGATTTCCCGTGACGCGGCCGGCTAGGGAACAATACAAGGGGAGGTAATAGGTTATAGTAGAGCTGCTTGACTATTTGGCTTTTCAAAATTGATTCCTTGTTAACCTGCTGCAACTTTCAAAAAATTACTTTTGTCCAGCTAAATTGGCAAAATATCCCACTGTGCGGCGGTGGTGCAGCTGCGCGTGAAGTCTCAAGGCTTTTGATGAGGATCCCACACAGCACACAATGTCTCAGTTATGTTTCAGATACATTGCAATATTGCAAAGACATAACATAACTAATTTAACCTTTCAGTTAGGTTTCTGGAATATACATTTTTTATATTTTTATATTTTTTTACATTTCACATATAACTATGTAATGTATCGGAAACATTTAATTTGACATCATAACAAAATTAATGTTTTACGAAGGTTTCTGAAATATAGTATTTCAATGTTTCATTTACTTGATCATGTAATGTCTCAGAAATATTTAATTTGCTATCACAACAAAATTAATATTTCAGAAAGGTTTCTACAATATAGTTATAGTATCTTATAGTATATCTAAGGCAAAACTTTGTAACTTCCAAGAAACATTTTATAATAATAATGATCTTATTGGTTTGATTCATTAGACATTAAAATAAATACAATTTTGAAATTGTAATATAAAATACAATATATAAATTTAAAAATTGTATGTATTTATTTTCATATTGCTATAGGTATATACTTCTATCTATTTATGTTCTTGTTAGATAGAAGAGATATTCAAGAAACACCCAACTATGCCATGATTATTTATACATATGTTTTTAATTTAATTTAATTTTACTCTGATTTTATTTGTTTACATTTTACTATTATTTCTTTTATTGTATAACTTAAACCAAACTATGTGAAATTTATCAACCTTGAAAATGGCCTTTGAAATGCCGAAACATGTTGGTTTAAATATAAAACTCATAAACAAGGGTACTCAGTTTTTATTTTATTAATTTTTAATATAATAGTAGCCCTTGCCCGTGAATCGAATACAAATTTCACAATATATGTGTGTCCGTTACCGCGATAACTTTTGAAAGAAACACCCGATTTGGATTAAATTTGGCACAAATGTGGAGAGTAACATTTATGACTTTAAGTTCGAAAACCAGATCGATCGCACTATGGGATGGGGGTTTACAATTTTCCAACCAATCTTTTTTGCAAATTTGACCCCAAAATGTTAAAAATACTCAATTTTGGTTGTGGCCATTTTATAGAGCTTAAAAAAACAAATAATTTAGTACTTTTAATCATTAACCTAGGTTAAGTGGTTGCGGATAAAATCCAAAAAAATGTGTCCCATGTTAATCTTATGGGAAAAGGGTTTTTAGATTTTTCTCAGATAGTTTTACTAAAAACTTCACATTTATGTTTATTAATGTGTTTAGCTCAACGAAACAAACATTTTGGTGTTTTAATCGTTGTTCTACGTCCAACCGTTGCAGAGATATTCAAAGTGCTAAACACAGTACGTTGTCCAATGTTATCCTTATGGAGATTAAATAAAATTCTATATCTCGATTATTTATAAATGTATATTGATGAAACTTGGTATGTGGCTTCAAATAGTTGTGGTATCTTGATACTAGCACAAAAAACAAGTTTTTGTTGATAGTCCCCGTAGCAGCAAACCTGCATACTCGACCCCCATGTTATTCATATGGAGAATAAATAAAGTTGTATATCTCCCTTAATTATGAACCTACATTAAGATAACTTGGTATGTAGCTTCACCTGGTTCAGTTGTATTGATAATTGCAAAAAAACCCATTACTTATCTTCCTCGTTGCAGCAAACCTGCGTCCTCAACCCTAATGTTATTCTTATAGAGAATAAATAAAATGCTATATATCACTTATTTATGGATGTATTTTTGTGAAACTTGGTAAATAGCTCTATGTAGTAGTGAGTCACATATATATGCATTGGAAATTCGCTGAGTAGGCAGGTTTGCTGCGACGGGGGTATTATTAACCTATTGTTTTATTACAACCATTGACTATAGATACTGAAACTTCAGTATATATAGTCAATGTTATAACACAATCTTGATAGTCTGACAAGGTCTGTAATACAATAAAACCACGACGGAGGCGTCTCTTGCCAGTACGAAAGGTCCCGCACACTACATGCAGATTTGAGTGAGGGCGGGTTGATGACGACTCATCTATCCGCCATCATAACGCCAAGTTTGCTGTTTGCTTATTGTAGGCCCTAACTTACCTACTGTTGCAATGGTGTAATGATTTATTTTTTTAAATACTGATGTCTACCTTGGTCTACTCACCGATGAGGTTATTTAGTATCCTTTTAATAATACCATCAGTAATTCATAACCTAGGAAGATCTACTACTCCCTCCAAGGACTTGGACTAGACTGGGTATCCAGGCTCAACTGGGAGTCAGGCCCCCAGAAGAGACAAGGAGGAACCAAGGAAGGGAAGTTGTCACACTGGATAGCCAAAAGACTTACCAATACTGTGACAGCTTCATTTTGCTGTACCCAATGTCGACCTCTGTACTAGTATAGACCAGTTAGAGAGCCGTCGGGTGCCTGGGAAGAAGGGCCCTTACCCGACGGTCTTCGGTCTGCCAGGCTGGGGGACGAACCGTCCTGGGGCCACCCGACACCTGAGAGGTTGGAGGCTCTGTGCGATGGCGGTCCCTGTCTGGTGGACTTAGGGGGACGTCGGGTTAGAGGGCGAATCGTCCTGGGGTGTTGTCACCCACAGAGCCCGGGAGCTTGGTAAGGATCTCTCTCCCTTTCTGGAGCGAGGCAGATTGACCCCATCCTACCACCTTTCCCATCCATCTTTTCCCTCTTTCCGGTGGCTGTACAATAACCAACAGCCATTAGTGCCTAGCCGGCTTTGCTGGGGCCTCCTACAATCCCCCAATAAACAAACAAACAAACAATTCATAACCTAAATCCAACAGTGTCCTGAGTCATATGTGTCGTATTATTGAGAGTACTATAATTCAAACGTGTGTGTATGTGTGTGTGTGTGTGTGTGTGTGTGTGTGTGTGTGTGTGTGTGTGTGTGTGAGTATATATATATGTATGTATGTATAGCAAAATTCCAATTATTGGCATTTTCAGATTCTACGAGAGTACGACATCTCGAAGTTACAGAAGTTGACTACGGGGAAATTGTTGCCAACTATGTTTGACAAGAGAAATTAGTAAAGAGGAGTAAGTATTTGTGTGGTAAAAGCTTGTTGCTTATACAGTCAACTCCCGATTATCCGTGCTATAACCGGTTGGAAGGGCACGGATAACCCAAAACCACGGTTAAAACAAAGGCCTTAAATTGAAAAATGTTACCCCTATAACAGTATATTTACTGAAACTTTATGCCTTTACAGATGGTTAACTGAAAATGTAAATACATTTAACCCTTTTAACATATATTTTATTAGGTATTTAAAACCACCATTTTCAAATCAGTAATATAGTAATAATGTTCCAGGAAAAAAACAAATAACTTGGAAAAATAGCCTAGTCATCGGAATTTAGAAGATAATCAACATTTAGAAACATTGAAAATAATCAGTTAAAATCTTCTTGCTGACTTCGTGTTCTCCTATTATAACTGAGTTTTTTTAAATATAGACATTTCTCGAAGTGGACTGTGACAGCCTTTCATGGTAATTAATTGCAAATCATGATTTATAGTGAGGCGCATCATTGTTGCCAAACTGCATGCATTACTTTTTATAAATATTTCAAAGAATTAAGATAATTATTTATATACGGTACAAAAAAAATTTGCCATATATAAAAAAAGGTTATTCAGTTGATGTTGGGTCAATTTGAGTAGGCCTAGGCCTACATCTGTATTTCCAACAACTTTTTAAAGTCTAATCATAATCATCTTATTAAAAAAACGAGTTCCACGCAGCATGCTGACGTGAGGGAAGTGAATTTCCACATAACAACTTTAAAAACTCAAAATCAGTGAAGAAAACATACATTTGTCCAATTTTTATTGAAATCTGAATGCATTGGTTTTTTGGCAGTTCTGATACTCCTGGTTTCATTTACTTGCAAAGATGGGAATGGAATTTTGCGCATTAAAAGGTTAGGAGGAGGTCCAGACAGGCTTGAAAGTAGGCGTGAGTTTGCTGGGGATGATAAAAGTGCTCTAACAAAGGAATAACAGGCTTTATTCGAAATTTGAAAGATTAATCCCCCCAAAAAAGGGGTTTAGAGTTTTCCGATTGTTTTTCCCAACGAACTTGTCCAACAAATCATAGAAAGGAACGTCCCTACCAAATTTGAAGTAAATCGGACAAAAAATGCGACCGCTAGAGTGCAAACACTTATATATATATATATATATATATATATATATCAAATTTTTAATGACCCCCCATAACGTGTTCAGGGGGTCACGTTAGGAACTTCTATGGTGGTCACGGGCTTAAGTTCCACCGTGCGGGTCATGCTAATAGTTCACTTTCCAAAGGAAATTCACTAATAAGACGATTTTATGTGATCGGGCTACCGGCGAAACTATTAAGTTTAAAATCATGGTTGATATTTTATTTGAATGCCCTTGACATCTAAAAGTTTGGAAGGCGTCCATCTTCAGGACTCTGCCCCTTGGGCTTTCAAAGTTACAATGTTAATGTTATGGAAGAATAGAAATAAATGTAATTGAACATTTAACAGCAGCTGATGATACTATTAAAGAGTACAGAAGTAAGATAAGCTGTTTTAAGAAAAATTCTAGAAAGGCATCTCAATGTAAACTAATAGGACTGTAATTTGAGCGGGGCCCACGATAACTAATGGGCCTGCATACTTACCCCTTCCACTAAAGTCACGTAACTCTGTGCGGCTGATCAGTAGCCGAATATCACATTAATCAACATTGTAAGAACACGACCCACCACACTTATTTTTGATCTCCTCGAATCAAATTTTAAATTAATTAAATATACCCAAAATATATGAATTTGGGTAAAACTGCGAACAAAATTATTCCGTTCCCATCCAATTTCAAATTATTTCTTAATACATTTACTGAAAAAGTTACGGGTTAAAGTGAAATATTTTACGCATTTTGAAACGTTGTCATTTGATTACACTTTGCAGAACGTTATAAAACTCAATCAGCTGTTTTAGCGAATTTCCCCTATAGGGAAGAAGCTATTACCGTAGTCGGCATGGTAAGACCTAGGCCCGGACCATGATAACTTTTCGTTTTGAGGTCCCCAGATTCCAAAAACACCATTCGTTCAAAACTGTATATATATATATATATGTCCGTGAGCACGATAACTCTCGTAAAAATTGTCCGATTTTGACGAAATTTGGTATAAACGTGTAAAGCAGCATTTATGAAGTTCGAAAACCAGACAGATCGACTTATCCGAAGGGGTATTTTGGGGGGTTTTGTACCCAAAAAATAGGGTTTTTCAGTTTTTTACATATAATTTTTGAAAAAGTAAAATTTTAGTTATTTTTAATTGAAATCAGATTAAAAAGACGCACAATTTGGTGTTTTTATCATTGCTCTAGTCAAATGGTTACAGAGATATTGAAAGTGCTAAAGACAGTACGTTGTCCTATGTTATTCTTATGGAGAATAAGAAAGATTGTATATCTCGCTTATTTATCAACTTATCCTGATGAAACTTGGTATATTGCTTCATATCGCTGTGGTCTATTGATATTTGCACTAAAACACATTTTTTGGCCAATAGTTCCCGTAGCGGCAAACCTACGTACTCAGCTCCCATGTTATTCTTATGGAGAATAAGTAACGTGTTATCTCCCTTAATTATGAACATATATTAATAAAATTTGGTATGTAGCTTTACCTTCTTATGTTATATTGATATTTGAATAAAACACCATTTTTTGTGTTCCTTGCTTCAGCAACCCTGCATACTCAGCCGCCATGTTATTCTTATGGAGAATAATTAAAATGTCATAAATCGTTTATTGATGTATATGGATGAAACTTGGTATTTGGCTTTATGTGTTATTAAGATACATATATATGCATTGGAAATTCGCTTAGTGCGACATTGGTGTCAATGTATTCGTATTTTAATGCAGTTTAGAATGAAATACATAACTTATATATTTTGCAATTTTTGTGTCGAAGCGGTGGGAAATACTGGTGTTAGGTCAGGTTTTTGCGAAGCTTAACAGCTGCAAGTCGGCCGTAGAGAGTCACGTGACCAAAAATGTATGCAGGCCCGTTAGTTATCGTATGTCCCGATATGAGCTAAATATTCTTAAAATAACAAAAAGTATTTGCTCAAATTCGAGTATCTGGATTTGCTAGTTTAAATTAAATATTTAACTTAAACTTTTTTAAATTTATTGTCAATGGAATCTTTGTTTAAATATTTGTTTTAATAATATTTGCAGGAATATTTGTTTTATGGGCTAGTATTTGTTTTATTAACCCATTCCTTCAGGGTTAATGTACACGTTAAGATGCATGCAAATTAATCTTCCTGTTTAGATTTCTTTGCAGGAAAGAGAAGCAGTTAGAAGCAGAAGCATGTCACAGATGTTGTAGAATAAAACTGATTTAATATCAACGGTTTCACTGAAAAATCAACTTTGTATTTATTTGTTCACTACTACTTAAACCTTTCCATTCTCTTTTTATTGTTTTCCATCCAGTAATTTTTATCTGTTTTAGACTGCTAATTAAACTTTTTACTATAATGACTTTCACAGTATGCTATTGTAATTGTTATTAATCTTTTGGAGATTTTCTTGAATTTTACAACCTTAGACTCATTTTATGTAGTCTTTAGGGTGGAGCAACTGGTTAAGTTGCTTATTATAAACAAATATTTATAATTATATCTATATTCATAACAAACAAAGTTGGATTTACACCATTCAAACACTACCTTGTTCTTGCCACTAAATTTCCATTTTTATGACCTATGAAGCCATTTAAGAGAAACTAATGCTGAAGGAAAATCCAGACAAGTTCTGCAAAGTAGTGGTTAATTTACTGTGAAATACTTTGCTCCTGTATGGATTATATTGGTATCTAGGTACATTTGAGATATTGATACTTAAATAGTGTGATCTTTGTGGTCAGGTGATGTTTTAAGAAATACTGCAGTACTATATTTTATATATTGTCATAGTATGTTTTAGACACATACTGATACAGATGTTTTTCAGCGTAATACTACAGATTCATAACATAGTTATGTTCCAGTGTATGGCAGTTTATAGTTTCTGGAACATTGCAGAAACAGTACTGGTATGTCTCAGAAAATTTCAGTTGTATATTTCTGAGACATTGTGCAATAGAATGTTTCAGAGACTTTCATGTTGTATGTTTTAAAGAGATTTCCGTGGCATGTCTCAGACAGATTGCCGTGATATGTTTAAGACATATGGCAGTGGTATATTTCAGGCTTGTCGCCGTGGTATGTTTCAGAGACATTACAGTAGTTCAATGCAGAAATGTTTCAAAACAACGTTCCAGGGACATTTTAATGTAATATTACAGGTTCATAATATTGTTATGTTTCTGTGTATGACATTTTATAGTTTCTTGAATATTGAAAAAACATAACATGCAATGTCTCAACGTTTCAATAAAACATTTCTGAAGCGTGTCTGAAACTATTTTGTGCTATGTGAGGTTTGGCAGCCAGTGCTGATAATTAGCCGGTATTGAGAATGGATATGGAATGCACGATAGATACAATGTTGAACAGTTATATGGAGTTATTCTGTTTAAAATTAATTTGAAACTAGTATAAAGTACAGCATAAACGTCAAAAGGGAAGAGTGACGTGAATTAGTTTTTGGAGAAATCAATAACTTAAATCACTCGTTTTCTCTAGTTTATTCTTTGAAAAATATTAGCTTATTATAAATAAAAAAATAATTTTTGTTATATTGGAAGTTGATCAACTGTTTAGTTTTATTTAACCAAAAAACTGAACTCTGGTGATCAAGTGAAAATGTTGGGCCCAGCTAGTATGTTCAAACCAAACAATCACTTACCAACTGCAACCGTCACCTAGCTACTTACAATAGAAACAAATCGGGGAGAGAGAGAGAGAGAAAATTCTTTATTTCTAAATTTCTAAATCATTAAGACCTCAAATGGCATACATAAATCCTAACAAATAAAATAGTAAATTATAAAGATATGTTATGATTCATGTAGACATCATAACGAGCATTATAATATGCTGCATGATGGGTTCTGAGGTTGACTACACCTCAAATGTGGTACTACGGATTTCCCATTTCATTGGCCTTAATTTATTTCAAAATTAGTGTTTAAATTTAGATGAGAAGGAAGTGTTGTGTTTTTTCCTGAATCTCTTTCAGGACAGATGATAATTTGGCTCACTGGATGTGATCATTGTCGAGGATCGTAAACAGCAGTTGCTTGTGCCATTTTTTCTCCACTATTCATGCACTGTTTATTGAAACAGCCACCAATAACTACTGCACGGAAGTGATTAGTTGGCCAACAAGTAAACATAGAGTTAAGGAAAGTTACCCCCTCCACTATTCATACCACTGGTAATTAACACAGCTAATCAAGAACTACTGCACGGAGGTGATTAGTTGGCCAACAAGTAAACATAGAGTTAAGGAAAGTTACCCCTCCACTATTCATACCTCTGATAATTAACACAGCTAACCAAGAACTACTGCACGGAGGTGATTAGTTGGCCAACAAGTAAACATAGAGTTAAGGAAAGTTACCCATCCACTATTCATACCTCTGGTATTCTACACAGCTAATCAAGAACTACTGCACGGAAATGATTAGTTTGCCAACAAGTAAACATAGAGTTAAGGCAAGTTACCCATCCACTATTCATAACTCTGGTAATTAACACAGCTAATCAAGAACTACTGCACGGAGGTGATTAGTTGGCCAACAAGTAAACATAGAGTTAAGGAAAGTTACTCCCTCCACTTTTCATACCTCTGGTAATTAACACAGCTAACCAAGAACTACTGCACGGAGGCGATTAGTTGGCCAACAAGTAAACATTGAGTTAAGGAAAGTTACCCCCTCCACTATTCATACCGCTGGTAATTAACACAGCTAATCAAGAACTACTGCATGGAGGCGATTAGTTGGCCAACAAGTAAACATAGAGTTAAGGAAAGTTACACCTCCACTATTCATACCGCTGGTAATTAACACAGCTAATCAAGAACTACTGCACGGAGGCGATTAGTTGGCCAACAAGTAAACATTGAGTTAAGGAAAGTTACCCCCTCCACTATTCATACCGCTGGTAATTAACACAGCTAATCAAGAACTACTGCACGGAGGCGATTAGTTGGCCAACAAGTAAACATAGAGATAAGGAAAGTTACCCCCTCTACTATTCATGCACTGTTTATAGACAAAGCCAACCAAGAGCTACTGCACGGAGGCGATTAGTTGGCCAACAAGTAAACATAGAGTTAAGGAAAGTTACCCCCTCCACTATTCATACCTCTGGTAATTAACACAGCTAACCAAGAACTACCACGCGGAGGTGATTAGTTGGCCAACAAGTAAACATAGAGTTAACGAAAGTTACCCCTCCACTATTCTTACCGCTGGTAATTAACACAGCTAACCAAGAACTACTGCACGGAGGTGGTTAGTTGGCCAACAAGTAAACATAGAGTTAAGGAAAGTTACCCCTCCACTATTCTTACCACTGGTAATTAACACAGCTAACCAAGAACTACTGCACAGAGGCGATTAGTTGGCCAACAAGTAAACATAGAGTTAAGGAAAATTACCCCTCCAATGTTCATACCTCTGGTAATTAACACAGCTAACCAAGAACTACTGCACGGATGCGATTAGTTGGCCAACAAGTAATCATAGAGTTAAGGAAAGTTACCCCCTCCACTGTTCATACCGCTGGTAATTAACACAGATAACCAAGAACTACTGCACGGCGGCGATTAGTTGGCCAAAAATTAAACATTGAGTTAAGGAAAGTTACCCCTGCACTATTCATACCGCTGGTAATTAACATAGCTAACCAAGAACTACTGCACGGAGGCGATTAGTTGGCCAACAAGTAAACATAGAGTTAAGGAAAGTTACCCCTGCACTATTCATACCGCTGGTAATTAACACAGCTTATCAAGAACTACTGCACGGAGGTGATTAGTTGGCCAACAAGTAAACATATAGTTAAGGAAAGTTACCCATCCACTATTCATACCGCTGGTAATTAACACATCTAATCAAGAACTAGTGCACGGATGCGATTAGTTGGCCAACATGTAAACATATGGTTAAGGAAAGTTACCCCTCGTCTATTCATACCACTGTTAATTAACACAGCTAATCAATAAACTATATGGAACATAAAGGTCAGCTAAGGTGGTATTTTGCAATAACAACAAATCGAATCACCTGCAATGGTAATAGTAACTGCTAGGTTTACGGCGGGAGTAACTTCCACTTTGTTTACTTGCTGGCGATCAAGTCATCTCCACACAGTATAAATAATACCTCCCGACGCAGAAAACCTGCATACTCATCGAATTTCCAATGCATTTATATGTTTCTCACTCCTACATAAAGTCACTTACCAAGGTTCACAAAAATACATTTATAAATAAGTGATTTATTACATTTTATTAATTCCCCATAAGAATAACATTAGGACTGAGTATACAGGTTTGCTGCAACGAGGAAGATAAGAAATGAGTTTTGATGCAATTATTAATATAATAGATTAGAATAGATTTATTTTCTCAGAAATAAAACATTTCTCGGTAAAAACAATTTCACAGTAAACAAAATAAATAAACATTAATTTTCTTGCTCTCAGTCCACAGTTCATAATTTAAACACAATATCACTTATTGTCTTGCCAGAACTGACCATCTGACCACCTTTGTTCCTGAAATAATATAGTAAAACTAAAGTTATATTAACAAACAAAAAAACAATATCACGTACATTCTGAGAAAAATAGGACCTCTAAAGGCTAAGCCTATTTTAGAGATTCCAACAAAAAGGTGTAATAAAATAAAATACGCTCAAAGAAAAATTAACTGAGTACGCTATGGAATGTCTTACATCTAAATACTTAACATAATTATCTTAAAATCAATCTCTAAATTGCATTAGAACATGTCAAAAACAAAAGTTATGAATAAAATGACTGAAATATACCGTCTTGTGGAAAAAAACAAACAATATAACTGAACCAGGTGAAGCTACATGCCAAGTTCTATTAATTTATGTTCATAATTTAAGGGAGATATACAACTTTACTTATTCTCCATAATAATAACATTAGGGCTGAGTATGCATGTTAACTGCTACGGGGACAATCAACAAAAAATTAAGTTTTTGTGCAAATATCAATAAAACAGAAAAACGGGAAGTCATACACCAAGTTTCATCAATATAAATTCTTAAATAATCGAGTTATCAAATTTTATTTATTCTCTATAAGGATAACATTGGGCAACGTACTGTGTTTAGCACTTTGAATATCTCTGCAACGTTTGGGCGTAGAATCACAATTTAAACACCAAAATGATTGTTTTGTGGAGCAGAAATGATTGGTAAAAGCAAGTGTGAAGTTTAAAGTAAAATTAACTGAGGAAAAGCCAAAAACCTTTTCCCATAATATTAACATGGGAAATTTTATGAACAGGTTTTTTGGATTTTTTCAGCAACCACTTAACCTAGGTTAATAATTCAAAATACTATATTATTTGTTTTTAAGCTCTATAACATGGCCAATACCAAAATCAAGGGTTTTAAAAATTTTAGGGTGAAAAAATCAATATACTGATGTTTTGAAAATTTAAAACCCCCATAAAACTCCTTTCACATGGTCCGATATTTCTGGTTTTCGAACTTAAAGTCATTAATGTCACTTGAGCCAAATTAATGTCACACACACACACACACACACACACACACACACACACACACACACACACACACACACACACACACACACATAAATTTGAACGAATAGTGTTTTTGGCATCTGAGAACCTCAGAAGAACAAAGAGTTATCATGGTCTCGGGCTTAAGTCTTACAATGAGACCTACGGTAATAGCTTCTTCCCTATAGGGGAAATTTGCTAAAACGTAAATCCATTAGTGAATTTCCTATGGAAAGTGAACTATTAGCATGACCCGCACGGTGAAACTTAAGCCCGGGACCACAATAGAAGTTCCTAACGTGACCCCCTGAACACGTTTTGGGGGGTCGTTCAAAATGATATATACAGTTTGTAATAAAACTCCGCCCCCCCTTTAATTTTTTTGTTTGTTAAAACAAACAAAAATTACCTTTGGGGAACGATACTAACCTAACCAAAGTATCTTTTGACGCTATCAGAAATTTTGAGTTTCCCCCAAAAATGGGGGATTTTGGGGGCAACTCAAAATTTTAAAATGTAAACCCCTTTTAAGTGAACCTTCATTTTAAAGAGCTTTTAAAAATAGGCGAATGGTGGAAGTTGGAGGTCTGTAACGTGTTTATATTCAAAATTGCAGCTTGTCAAAGTTTTGAATACAACTCATTCTTGAAACCTGGCATCTAAGAAGTTTGGAGTTTTAATTTCACCTTTGGTGACTTAAAACTGGAACGACTCTTGAATAAATGCTATTAAATGAAGAATTGGGCTCTTTTGATAATATTTAAAATCTTGAGTGTCCCGCACAAATGGGGGATTTTGGGGGCAACTCAAAATATTCAACTGTAAACCCCTTTTGAGTGACCCCTCATTTTAAAGAGCTTTAAAAAATAGGCAAATGGTGGAGGTTGGAGGTCTGTAACGTGTTTCTATCCGAAAAGGCAGCTTGTCAAAGTTTTGAAAACAACTCATTCTTGAAACCTGTCGTCTAAGAATTTTGGAGTTTGGAGTGATATTTACAATTTTGAATGTCCCGCAAAAATGGGGGATTTCGGGCGCAAATGAAAATTCTCTGACGTAAACCCCTTTTGAGCGACCCCTCATTTTAAAGAGCTTTTTAAACCTAGGTGAAGGGTGACAGTTAAAAGTAAATTTAACCCCTTCAAAAGGGGTTTACATTAGGACATTTTGAGTTGCCCCAAAATCCCCCATTTTTGCGGATTCTCAAAACTGTAAATATTACCAAAAGAGACCAGTTCTTCATTTAATAGCATTTCTTCAAGAGTTGTTTCAGTTTTAAGTCACCAAAGGTTAAATTAAAACTCCAAAAGTCTTAGACGCCAGGTTCAAGAATGAGTTGTATTCAACATTTTGACAAGCTGCCATTTTGAATAGAAACACGTTACAAACCTCCAACCTACACCATTCGCCTATTTTTTAATGCCTATTTAAAATAAGGGGTCACTCAAAAGCGGTTTATATTTGGAAATTTTGAGTTGCCCCCAAAATTTCCTATTTTTGGGGGACACTCAAAATTTCCAATTACGTCAAAAGATACTTTGGGTTAAGTTAGTATCGTTCCCCAAAGGTGATTTGTTTGTTTTAACAAACAAAAAAATTAAAGGGGGGGACGGACTTTTTTTACACACTGTATATATACATATATATATATATATATATATATATATATATATATATATATATATATATATATGTGGTGTGTGTGTGTGTTTTAGCGGTCGCTTTTTTGTTCGATTTACTTAAAATCTGGTAGGGACGTTCCTTTCTATAATCAGTTGGACAAGTTCGTTGGGCAAAACAATTGGAAAACTCTAAACCTAAAGTGTAACAATGTGTAACTCTAAAGTGTAACAATGTGCGTGTTCTCTTTGTGGTGTACGTGTTTCTCTTTTAACTTTCGACAAAGTCTTCTGGACAGCTTCATAATCACAGCTTGAGTCTCGGACGACTTCCACGTGATCTTGGTACAACTTCGTACCGAAACCTGGTCGTGAAATAAACGATACTACAGAACTGGTGACGGAAAGGTCCACTAATATAAAACCACTATTTTCATAAACTCTAAACCCCTTTTTTGGGGATTATTCTTTCAGATTTCGAGTTTTTGGGCCCAAAAAGGTTAGAGAAGCCCCGGACGTACAATTAATGCATCTATAAGATGGGAATTAGTGAAGCGAAAGTTTTAAGCCCTCTCTTGTCATTCTAGCATAAATATTTATCGAGTTATTAAAGAAAATGTATGTCGGCTGGGGTACATTACCGTTGTCTTATGGGGTTTTTACATTAGAAAAGCATGTTATCCATTTGTTGGTGTATTTGTTTCATCCCTAGCAACCTCGCGCCTACTTTTAAGCCTGATTGGACCTTCTCCTAACCTTATAATGTGCAAAATTGTATTCCTAACATTGCAGGTAAATTAAACCAGGAGCATCAGAACAGCCAAAAAATCAATGTTTTCAGATTTCAATAACATTGGCATAAATGTATGTTTTTACACTGGGTTTGAGTTTAAAAAATTTTGTATGTGGAAATTCACTTCCCTCACGTCAGCGCACTGCGTGCAATTTAGTTTGAAGATCATACGATAACTTTTTGCAATAAGAATAAATACAATCACTTTGTCCGAAGGCATACGTAAAGATGGTTTTTGGTGAGGTAACTTTCCGATCACCACTTTGTTCACTGGCTGGCCATTATATATAATACTGACGAAACTTGGTATATTGCTCCATCTGGTTGTGGTCTATTGACATTTACACAAAGAAAAAAAATTCCCGCTGGTTCCCGTAGTAGCAAACCTGCGTACTGAGCCCCCATGTTCATCTTATGGATGAAAAGTACAATTTATGTCTCCCTTAATTATTAAGATAAATTGATCTATCGGTTTGTAGTATGTACTAAATATTATAAATGAAATATTCGATTTAATTATGACTTTACATGTTTGTTTCCAGAAACTACTGTACTTTTTACTGGCCTAGAACTCTATATTATAGTTTTTTCGTTCTCTTTGGTGTTAAAACAGGGATGTTTTAAAAATCGATATTTTGGGTTAGATATTTTTGTGACATTGATTTCATTAGCTCGATACATGGATATATCGAGATATCGATTTTTTTAGAAATTTTGCCTACACTACTGCGGTGGAGGTGAATGCTTCTATAAAAACTATAAAAAGACGAATTGAGACGTTTTTAATTGAAATTCATTGTTCTTTAAATATAACTATCAAAATAAAGTCATCGGAATAAGATAAAAATGTTTGAAAAAATTTGCTATAAACGTGTTTAAATTAATATTTCAATAACATTTATTGGAAATTTCTAACCAAAAAGTGTTTTTCTTTATGAAAAATAATGTTTGGTCGCCGCGCGGCCGCTCCGCCAGACACTTTCTTTCGATAATCGGTTTATGGTGGCAACCACCTGTTGTTAAGATATCCACGCATGCGCAGATCGCCTATAGCTACAACCCCTTGCCGCCAGCTGAGGCCGGAGACCGTGAATTCGCACCAATTAAACCGCTGCCTCACAGAACCTATAATACAGATCTGTTCGTAGTTTTCGTGCCGCTGCCCGCTCACTGTTGTCGTTGTATCGATATTTTCTCTCGTGCACTACGTTTATAATAATTAAGATTAGTTAATTTGTTCATATTTGTTTTCATTTCGGGAGGGAGGGGGTGTGTCCCCTGGGCCCCCTCATATACGCCCCTGTTTTTGAATCCCGGTAAGTGGTTTTCTGTGGTAGTGAGACATATAGTTTATCCATTTGAAATTCGCTGAGTACGCAGGTTTGCTGCGACGGGGGGATTTTATTTGTTTTGTTAAAACAGAACACTAAATTACTTTAGTTACTTTACATGACATTTGGTACAGTATAATTTTGTAAGAGCTGCGATTTTTAGTTACTTTCGGTAACCGATAGTAAAGTAATTTACATATATATATATATATATATATATATATATATATATATATATATATATATATATATTTACATAGATAGTAAAGTAAAGTAACATTTGTTACAACTTTATGAGCTGATTGACGAAGGTAATATTTTAATTTAGTCATAGGAGCAGCTCAGGGGCTAGAAAAATGGACTTTAAAGTAATTTGTTAGATTTTAACAAATCATGTTTCTGCCTCCAATATAAATTTTGTTTAAACCCCAACATCACTTTACATTGTGGCATGATGAAATGTGGTATCTAAAAAAAATCTTTTTAAGAGTGCATAAAGGGGGAGAGAAGATGGGAGCACCCTTTCAAAGATGTTGATGGCATTTCAGATTAAGAAAGTTATAACAAGAAGTAAGCGGAGTCCACGGAGAGGGCGTCTATCTTAATGAGAAGTCTTATCAGTTGCCTTTATCAGCCCGCCAAGACGTCCGTGAATGGTGATAAGGATCTAGTGTGAGAGGGATGGGGTGGGTGTGCTTGGCGCTTACACAGGGAATATTTTAAAATCATCTTGGTCTTTGCTCCATCACGAAAGATGGTGTGGCTTCCAACTAGTAGGGATAGTGGAAAAAGGGTTGCTATTACTTTTTAAGTTTTCATGTTTATAATTGCTTGCATCGACGGAATGAGAACCAGAGCTTTTAATTCAGTCGAGATTGTTTGACTAACATTCATGATGGAGTAAGGCCTTGTTTTCAAGATAATTGTTTATCATAGACTAGAAACGCATTTGAAAATTATAAATTATTTCGTATTAAAAAACAACAATAAATCAAAACATATCAATTTTAGGAATTTGCTATATATTACCACAGCATATTCAGAATCAGGTACACTATAACTTTTTGTTTGAGGCACATGGAAAACCAGTCTTAAAATGAATATGTGTACTCGAACAAAATATCACAAGTTCTTTTGTGTTTAAAACGTGTGTATTAAAGATTGAATCAACCCATCGAGGGGTTGAAGGATGGGTTGGGATCTAGATTACAAATAAAAGAATCATAAACACGTCAAGTGATGGAAGACCATGCTGTCCTGGGGTCAAATAATCTAATTACCTTAGTTTACCTTTATAAGTAGAGAACATAATTTAGAAACATTAGTTGAATTATTTGTATACAAATCCATCCATACATTTTATATTTATTTATTTTGGAGGTTTATAAATAATTTATATATATATATATATATATATATATATATTGAATATTTCTGATTGATTAGGGCTGCTGAGAATAATAATAATATTAACATTTTAAAAAACAAACACCCTTTTTTAAGATCTTTATTATTTTATTATTTTTTGACTAGTCAAAAAATAATAAAATAATAAAGATCTTAAAAAAGGGTGTTTGTTTTTTAAAATGTTAATATTATTATTATATATATATATATATATATATGTGTGTGTGTGTGTGTGTGTGTGTGTGTGTCTGTTAACACGATAACGTGAATAAAAAACGTCTGATTTCGATGAAATTTGGCTCAAATGTGTAAAGTGAGATTCATGACTAAGTTCGAAAACCAGAAAAATCGGACCATGGGAAGGGGGTTTTATGGGGGTTTACAATGTTCCAGAAATCAGTTTTTTGTATTTTTGACCGTACAATTTTCAAAATACTTAATTTTGGGTTTGACCATTTTATAGAGCTTAAAAAATCAAATAATATGGTTTTTGGAATCATTAACCTAGGTTAAGTGGTTGCGGAGAAAATAAAAAAAAAACGTGTTCATAAAATCTCCCATGTTCATCTTATTGGAAAAATGTTTTTGGCGTTTCCTCAATTAATTTTACTGTAAACTTCACATTTGCTTTTAGCAACCAGTTTAGCTCTACAAAACAATCATTTTGGTGTTTAAATTGTGATTCTACGTCCAACCGTTGCCGAAATATTCAAAGTGCTAAACACAGTACGTTGTCCAATGTTATCCTTATGGACAATATTTAAAATTTGATATCTCAATGCTGTTGCTTCTTTACTGTATTTTGTCAGTGGCGGATTTAAGCAATTGCCGCCTTAGGGCTATTAGGAAATCTGCCGCCCTCCCCCCCCCCAATAACCTTAGGGGCTTAGTGAATCTGCCCCGACATTTTTTGTACTTTTGAAACAATGAAACTGCCCCGCTCATTAAAGAGGATTATAGGAAGGGTCGCCTCGCAAGACTAGAAATGCTGAAATTGCCCCGAGCGCCCGGCCAGGTAGTTGCTCCGGGACTGGGGGAAAAAGGGAATTATTTTTGTCCCTGCGCCCTGTCAGTGACTGTAGTCTTCTAAAACTGCCGTCGACTGCTTTTCCTGTCACACCCATTAACATGTGGTAACATCCTTAACATGCTTTCAAAATTATTTTCTGAAGTAAATAACCAGTCATAGACGTCATTTTTCTTCTCTTATTTGTTTAGTCAAATTGTTATACAGGCTTGGCCCTTAATATTCCGTGTTTTTTAAACGAGTTATATTAGGTTTCGGAACAAAAACATTTAAATTTGATCTAAGTTTATTTCTGTAAGTGGAAATATGGTTCGGTTTGCGACTTTCTTTTTTATTTGACAATTAATTGCTCCTGAGTTCCTAAGTTTAAACACAGATTGTATCACTATATTGTTTATAAAGCCCAGCGAAGCGGTAGTTTATCAGCTAGTAATTCCTGATATCGGTGGCAGTTATTAGAAGACTAGTCACTGACAGGACGCAGGGACAAAAATAATTCCCTTTTTCCCCAGACGCGTAGCGGCTACCTGGCCGGGCGCTCGGGGCAATTTCAGCATTTCTGGTCTGGCGAGGCGACCCTTCTTGATCCTCTTTAATTAGCGGGGCAGTTTCATAATTTCAAACGTACCTAAAATATCGGGGTGGTTTCATCGTCCCCAATCTTTATCCTTTTCGCCACCCAGGTTTACCCACATGCCACATGTTATGTATCTTGTTTGGTTATTTTGTGACAGTATCTAAAGAAGTTACGAATTTACTGAATGAATAAGTTAAAGAAATTTCTGTTATTTCAGGTAAAGAAAAAAAACAAAAAAAAAAACAGTAAAATAATGTATAATGGACTTGACTCACATTAACACAGTTTAATATTCATTATAGCCTACTCAATGACAATCAACCCTAGATAGAGACAAATGTTGGTTTAGAAGCAGTGAAGCAGCACTACTTTGAATAACAAGAAAATCCTTCAACTGGGAACTGGGAAATCTCCGTTTCAAAAATTGTGATGGCGTGTCATGCTATGCAAATGCAGTTTTGCAATGTATTTTGAACTGCCCACCAATCGTGATGTCAATTAACAATAACGGCGCCAATTCTCTATACTACAAGAAGTGGTAATATTCTACCAAAGAAATTACCAAATTTTAAATTCTATATATATAGAATTTAAAATTTATCTATAGAAAATTTATCTATTTATTTATATATATAGAATTTAAAATTTGGTATAATTTTGGTATTTGGTAGAATTTAAAATTGTATATATATATATATATATTAGAAATCAACTGGGACCACCATTTATTACAAATGAACAACAAGACTGTGTAGAATTTTTAAATTGCCTTATTTCGAATCATCAACCCCTGGAATTTCAATCCAGGCACTCAATAGAATTAACCACAAAATGTTCAAACTGCAACCACAGCACAACCAGCTACGACAGTAATTTTATATTCCAAATTTTCATTCCTAATCATCTTAAAAGAAAAGGAAATTTCGATGAACTACTCAACAGTCAATGTAATGCCTGGTACCCTATTGCTGATTCTATAATCACTTGTGAAAATGGTCACTATATTAAAAATACCCCCGTTACAGCAATCCTGCATACTTGGCGAATTTCAAATTTTACTTCACTAAGTTATGAAGCCACTTGCCAACTTTATTCAAAGCATGTTGATAAAGAAAAATAAAGTGAGAAACACTTAATACATTTTATTTATTCCCTATAAGAAACAAATTAGGACTGAGTATGCAGGTTTGCTGCATCAAGAACCACAAAATCTGGTTTTTATTTAAATACCAATGGATAACTTCCAGATGAAGCAACATACCAAGTTTTATCAATTTGTGTTCATAAACAAGCAAGATATCATATGCTTATTATTTTCCATAAGAATAACATTATAGCTGCTGAGTACGCAGGTTTGCTGCCATGGGGACCACAAAAAATGAATTTCGTCGCAAACACAGCATTAAAACCCAACCATATAAAACCACATACTAAGTTTCATTAATATATGTTCATTAATAAGCAATATATACAACTTTACTTATTCTCCATAAGATTAACATTGGACAACGTACTGTGTTTAACACTCTCAATATCTCGGTAACCAATTGACGTAGAGCGATGATAAAAATACCAAATTTTTTAAGCTGAATTTAATGGTGTAAACCAAAATTTAAGTTTAAAAAGAATTATATGTACAAAGTTCAAAAAACCCATTTTTGGGGTTCAAACACCCCCCAAAACCCTCCTTAAAGTAGAGCTACCTGTGTCTGGTTCTCAAACTCATGAAAATAGATGCTGCATTACTCGTTTAATTTAATCAAGATCGGACCATTTTTCCGAAAGTTAGCGTGCCTACGGACACACACACACACACACACACACACACACACACACACACACACATACATGTCCCTAACTTGCTATGGGGTCCTGTCCTTAAACCCAATTGTGGGGTCCTAAGAGTTATATACAGTTTATTAACGTGTAGATGGAGACAAGTTTTAGTACATGATTTGTTTCTCTAAACACACCATTTTAATAACACAACCTTGCATGAAACCAAATATCGGGGCCAAACACATCTGTGCACTATCCCAAATTATGGGGCTATACACACTGTGCATCAGACAAGACTGGGGGGCTTAACACCCGTCCCAAATTATGGGGCTATACACACTGTGCATCAGACAATACTGGGGGGCTTAACACACGTGTTCCTCGAACCAAATCTAGGGGACTTAAACAAATGTGTTTTAAAACATTGCATGGGGGTTCAGGGCCATTTTTATATAGGGGCGCACGGGGACAAGCTTTGAGCCCGATGAGGCCTCTTCGGCGCTCTTCTTGGCCCGGGGCCCCGGTCGAAAATGGGCCCCCGGGTGAATTGAAACTCCCAAGCGAAACGGAGCCCCCAATAAATAGTAGGCCCCCAGGAAATAAAGGGCCTCAAGAAATAAGGGGCCCTCAAAAAATATGGGGCCCCCAGAAAAAAGGCTCCTCGGGGCCTATTCATATTTGTGTAAACGATGTATTAGGGGCGTGCGAGTACTCAAAATGTGAGTATTTAAATAGTCAAATGAACTCAAAGTTTTGAAAAATACTCCAAAGTTCGAGCAAGTATTTCCCGCCAATCTTTGGACGATCGCGACCTGCCAAATCACGTAGTAAACTGCTGCCAAAGATGATCGGACCACGTAAAATCGGCCGAAAGTTACGAGACTTAACATTATGTATTACACATGAATCGGTCATAAAAAACAACCTTACTGTGTAAATGGACCGAGTCACGTTTTATCCGCCGTAATTGAAGACGTTACAGATGATATAATCTGGAATTAACGTCCTTGCCGCGTAATATCGGCTATAAACTTCGACAGAAAACAAAATACAGTCCAAAAATGACGACTTTACTACGTAATAACGGCCGAAAATACGACAGTAGGTCGGTAGCGATTCTCCGGAAATCGGCAGGAGATACGCTCAGATTTTTTAATATTTTTCAAAATTTGGGGCCTATGCCAAAGCGGACCGCCCCCCACGCCCCCCCCTGGTGCGGGGTGGGGGGCATAGGCCGCTAACATAAAGTATTTGTACACATATAAATACCCCCGTCGCAGCAAACCTGCGTACTCAGCGAATTTCCAATGCAAAATATATGTCTTAATACCACATAAAGCTGCATACCAAGTTTCATTAAAATATATTCACAAATAAGCGATATATACAATTTTAATTATTCTCCATAAGAATAACATTGGGGGTGAGTACACGGTTTGCTGCAACAATGGACACAAAATAATGGGTTTGTATGTAAATATCAATAGAACTCATCAAAGTGAAGCCACAAACCAAGTTTCATCCATATACATTCATAAATAAGCGATACATAACATTTTAATTATTCTCCATAAGGATACAATGGGGATCGAGTACCTAGGTTTGCTTCCACGGGAACCATATGCGAAAAATGTTTTTTGTGCAAACAACAACAAACGACAACCAGATGAAGCCATATACCAAATTTCGTCAGTGTATGTTAATAAATAAGCAAGATATAAAATTTTGATTTTTCTCCATAAGAATAGCATTAGACAACGTACTGTGTTTAGCACTTTCAATATCTCAGTAACCAATTGACGTAGCGTAATGATCAAAATACCAAATTGTTTGTTTTTTTAAGCTGAATTCAATGGTATAAATTAAAATTTGATTTAAATAAAAATTACATGTGAAAACCCCAAAAACCACATTTTTGAGGTACAAAACCCCCAAAACCCCGCTTTGGATGGTGCGATTCGTCTGGTTTTCGAACCCGTTCAAATAAATGGTGCTTTACACATTTATACCAAATTTTATTAAGATCAGACCTTTTTTACGAGAGTTATCGTGCTTACGGACACACACACACACATATATATATATATACATACATATATAAAAATTTGAACGATTGGTGTTTTTGGCATCTGGGGACCTCAAAACAAAAAGTTATCATGGTCTCGGGCTTAAGTCTTACCATGAGACCCACTGTAATAGCTCTTCCCTATAGGGGAAATTCGCTAAAACCAAACTGATATTGTAAGTTGTTGTATATTAGTATTATAAGTTGTTGAAAGGCAATATTTGAAAGAAATTTATGAGTATCCACCATGTTTTGCACCTCATCATACTTAAACATTAAATTTACTTATCAGATAATAAAACTTCTGTTCCCCTCTATTCCAAAACGAGCAGTTGTTTTGACCTCCATCGGTTTGTGACAACTTCAGGGTATTTTGATTGGTATTGAGAGTTTGAATAAAACTCGCAATACGATGCAAAAAATTTGCAATGTTAAAATATAAAGTAACACAATGCAACTAATTGTTTTAATCCTCCCTTTCGATTTTTTAAATTAGTTCCTGTAGATGAAGAAATTATATGGTTTGGAGACTGGAGAGTATTGAATAGGTATTTGATATATTTGAGTTTAGTATTAATGCATATGAAATAAGGGGGAAATATGATGCACCCTCCTCAGATTTTGGCGCCCCTTACATCGTCACTTGTAAGGTCCACTCGTTTAGCTTACTTTGAAAAATATAGTTTATCGTTCCGTCTGTTTAGTAACCATTTCAACCATGTTCTTATTTATTAACTGAGTCATTTAGGAGTATTGGAGATGGAGTGGGAAATGTTAAGAATTAAACATATACTTCTCATTACAGATTAAGATTATTTGAGCTCTGGGGTTACTAATCATCTGTATTTCTTACAAATTAGCAATACTTTAAATAAGTTGCGACAGTATATCACAGTATAGTACTAACGAAAAAAACATGTTTGCACCCAACTTGAGTTTTTAGAGTAATTGGTATTAAACTTAATTGATCCAAACACTTTTAGAAGATAAGATTCAATATCTATAATATTATAAAGAAGAGGTGGTTTCTGTCTGTCTGTCTGTCTGTCTGTCTGTCTGTCTGTCTGTCTGATGCTCCGGGTGAACGCAAAAACTACTTAACCGACTGGGCTGAAACTTTACACAAAGGTAGATCTTGAACCCATGCAACACATAGGCCTATTCACTTCCTTAAAATCCCCTCGGGCTACGCCCCGTGAACGTTCTAAGTTTCAATGTTTACATTTCATAAGAAAGTAAACATTCAGAAACTGTAATGCGAACAGCTGAGGGCACTTACATTTGACAGCTTAAAGAGCAGAAGCAAGAACAACAGCTGTTTCAAGCTAAATAAAATGAAATTTGCATTGACTATAGAATGGGTAAGGAAAACCCCTGTGCGAAGAACGTGTACATCAAGTATATATATATATTTATTTCAATATACCGTATAATTAATCAATATAAATAAAATTAGAGTTTTGTCTGTACATTGCTTGGAATTATGAAATTCTTGCATATTTTCACGTTTTACACCCTAGGGAAACCAAAACCAATCTTATCTCAATTTATGTCTGTCTGTCTGCCGGTAACGCTCAAGGACGGGGTTTTGTTCGCTTTTCACTGGAAAACAGGTGCAGTGACATTAATGAAACTTTGTTTCATTGTTATATATATGCGTGAGGAGGTTTTAGGGCACTATAAACTGGCATACGCCTTTTTAAAAAATAATGGCGGCCGCTCAAAAACGTGATTTTGTGCGGTTTTGGTCATGTTTTGTTCGCTTTTCACAGGAAAAAGGGTGCACCGATTTTATGCAACTTTTTATATGTTCTATATGTGCATTAGAAGGTTTTAGGCTAATTGGATTGTTTTAAATTACCTTAGGACACTGCCCCATAGGGTTTTAAAGATCCTATGCTATTCTTATGGACAAAGCATTTATTTATATTGAACCAGATGATGGCATAGTTATTCTATAAATAGGGTTTTTAGTTGTTTTTTAAAACGTTGGGTGAAGATTGGTAATAAACAACATAAGTGTATATATGATCTAAATCTATATTTGTCAGACTCATGCACTCACTGACATAGTGATCACTTTATCTAAGCAACGACAATGTCTATTGAAGATAAAATTTTGGATGGTGGTTCCCCTTATGCTGCAGTATCACAATAAGAATACGTTTGAAAAAGTCCTATAGGGTTCTTCGCTAATTTACTTTTATGGCAATTGTATGAGTATTAGTACTTTCTGGACCTTTGTAAGTTACATTTAGGTAGGAACATAACTAATTCATCAGAAAAAACGCAGCCTATTCCTGTTATGAAAATGTTTAAGGGCTTCGCCCCCCGGAATTTCAAAATACAATATTTTAACAATCTTGCACATACTCTTGGACTGATGGATCTGAAATTCTGTAGGAATGTATAGCTGATAGCTCAGTGCAGACATTTACCTACTCCAGATACAAATATACTCAAGGACTCTGGCCCAATGGACTTTTATATAAGCGCGTTAGTCATTACACACCAACTACTCAACCAGTAGAGCTGAAATTTTATGCCTTAAAGGAAATAAGAAACAACATCATGGGGAGTCATGGTGTTGTTCTCTGGAGATCTCACACAGACCCTTTGTCGTAAGTGAGATATGAGTGGACGAGTCTACGCCTCTCTAAAAATATATTTTATATAGCCGACCACTGAGCGTCTGAACTTAACAGTAAAATGAAAATGTATTTTTGAGAAGATTAAGGGGTTGATCAGTTTTCTTATGCGCTTTTAAAAGTTGAGATTGGGACATTGAAAAACAAATTAAGGTCTCAGAAACGTCTATCCTTCACTCGGCACTATCGATGAATCACAGGATTTATTGATTGACAGTTTGTTACACTGAGGTTCATAAACAGTTTAATCTGGAAAGTGCCTGGCTCTGTGATTGTGCCATCCTCACGTCCACCAATGAACAAGCAACGGAGATCAACACAAATGTAGGTCTATTCCAAAGGGAGGAACGAACATTTACAATATTTAATACCGTTCATTTAACCATGACCACTGTTAGAACTGTTCGTATATATTTATTTACATTTATTTAAATAAAATCAAGTAGTCATATGTTTTTAAAACATGATTTTTCCAAGTTTAAATTGCTTATTTACAATTATAATGAAAACAGGACCTGGCAAGAATGGTGATTTGTCAATGTTTTTAAAGTTTAATGTTTTGTTACATTACTATTAATTTATTGGAATGTAAAGATTAATGTATCAAAGTATTTAAAATGTTAAATTAAACAGGGTTAATATTTTGTTGTACTTGAGTTATTTTATTTCTAAAATCGAATCCAAAGTGTTAGTGTACCGATTTGGAGTAGCAAAAACCACACCGTTCACTACCCGACAGAGTTCCTCGACTTGGCAACAGTACCCGAACTATCTGCCATAGTATATTTCGTTAACTTTAATTTATTTCTAATTTAAAAGTGTAAAATGTAATTTTAATATTGTAAAATTATGTGGGTTGTTAATATTTTTAGTTAATCTGCCATTTATAAACAACCCGTACGAAGGACGGGTACATCAGCTAGTATCACAGAATAAAGACAAATAAAAATAAGGTTTATAGCTACACTAAACCTTAAAGATTAAATACTCGAAGATAGAGTCCGTATAACTGAAAAACGTGTTGTACATTAGAACCAATAAATAAAAATTATATTCAGAAGAAATTAGTTCAAAAAAACTCTAACAACAAACTTTGCTGTATCCATCGCGAACATCAGCTAGGAACCGTCAGAATCGCTGTCGGTTTTGATAAGCGTTTTCATTATTGTTTTGGTTTCCCTGGACGAAATCTTTCCCACGCTCAGAACAGATGTACTGTTATCAGTATGCACTTCACCGTTCCTACTCAGTTTTAAGGGTTTGTTTTCATTATTATTTTTCTTAAATAAACATGTAATTGTTTTATGATACACAGTGTATTGTGATACGTTGACTACAATTGTGCACATTTGTGGTTTTTTAAAATTTATATTTTTTTAATTATTTGAGGTTTTGAGTTTTTTTTATTGCAAACATTTTAGCGGCGCGAAGATCGAAAATGAGATACATTTCCAGGACGATAATATATGAAATCATGATTTTGAACTACACAATTCTCTTATCTGAATGAGTTCCATAGCTTGTCATTTCAGGTGATCAGCATAGCATGGAACCAGAAACATCGCAAACGCATCAACAACAAGCGAGGGAGTGAGGCGCGCACGTGTCAGTATATCTCAGAACTATGGGGTAGGAAGGTTTTGGTTGATGGTGGTGGGCGGGGGGCGGCAAATTTGGTCTTTGCACGGGCGCTGAAAAACTGACGGGCCGCCCCTGGACACGAGTCACGTGTCGGAGTGAGAGCAGGAGGTAGGTAGAGCTAGGACCGCTCATTATCACTATCACTATCTATCCTTGAACCTCTCCTGGAGATAAGAGCGCCTTTGTCGACAGCAGGAATGACATCAAGGCAGGGGTTTCATGGGAAATCAATGCAGGGGTTTAAGGTATGATCGAGTAAAACTTTTTTTAAAGTTATATTTGTTGCTTTCATCGGGGTTAACAAAATAAAAACCAATAAAAAATACAAATGTTGTGGTGAAAAGTTAAAATCCAGACAACATTCCAAATAAAACATGTAATTAAACAGAAAACATGTTGCTTGTTTTGGTCCAGAAATCACACTGAATGTTCAATTTTAAAAAATGATAACAAAGGAGTTATAGTGTAGAGTAGGCTTTCATAACTATTCGGAAAAAGGAAAGTTTTTTATTTTATCAACGAAACAAAAGTAGTTTTTGCTCTTCCCTTTCGATCAGGAGCTCGGTTTCCCATTCTAATATACTGGGAGGACGTCTCGTCTGTTCCGGTACCAAACTTAATAATTTAGTTTTTTAGGTAAAAATAAGCAAAGTTCCTCTATCTTGCTTAGTATAGCATCTCGGCCTGTGCGTATTTGTATTATAATTAGTTTTCCTTATTTTCTGTAACATTTTTCGTTCCATAGCAACATAATACCATCATCAAGCACGGGAATTGGTCAAAAATCTATTTACATTTTTAAACGAATTCTTGTCTGTCTGTCTGTTCGTCATTTATGCATTACTAAACCGTTCATCCGATCTCTGCCGCCGTGAAACTTTGGGAAATGGTTCTATGCCTGGGAAGGTTTGTGCCCTATTCCCGTTCTTTTTGGGCTACGTCCTGTGAGCTTCTTTCGTTCATATTTTATACTAATTTATTGTGTTTTGGTGATTTTTAGCGAATTTCCCCTATAGGGAAGAAGCTATTGCCGTAGTCGGAATGGTAAGACCTACGCCCGGGACCATGATAATTTTTCGTTTTGAGGTCCCTAGACCCCAAAAACACCATTCGTTCGAAACTGTATATATATGTGTCCGTGAGCACGATAACTCTCGTAAAAATTATCCGATTTTGATGAAATTTGGTATAAACGTGTATAGCAACATTTATGACTTTAAGTTCGAAAACCAGCCAGATCGCTCTATCCGAAGGGGAATTTTGGGGGGGTTTTGTACCCCAAAAAATGGGTTTTTCGAATTTTTTACATATCATTTTGGAAATAGTCAAATTTTAGTTTTTACCATTGGATCCAGCTTAAAAAAACACACAATTTGGTATTTTGATCATTTCTCTATGTCAATTGGTTACCGAGATATTGAAAGTGCTAAACACAGTACGTTATCTAATGTTATTCTTATGGAGGAAAAGAAAATTTTTAAATCTCGCTTATTTATGAACGTATACTGACGAAACTTGGTATACAGCTTCATCTCGTTGTGATCTTTTGATATTTGCTAAAAAAATGTTTTCCCAAAGGCTCCCGTAGCAGTATACCTGTATACTCAGCTCCCATGTTATTCTTATGGAGAATAAGTAACGTGTTATCTCCCTTCATTATGAAAATAAATTAATGAAATTTGGTATATGGCTTTACATACATGAGTTATATTGATATTTGTATAAAACCCCATTTGTTGTGCTCCTTGCTTCAGCAAACCTGCATACTCAGCCGCCATGTTATTCTTATGGAGAATAATTAAAATGTCATAAATCGTTTATTTATGAATGTATATTGATGAAACTTGGTATGTGGCTTTATGTGGTATTAATATACATATATATGCATTGGAAATTCGCTGAGTACGCAGGTTTGCTGCTACGGGGGTATTATTTGGTTTCCATAGGAACCATTGCCATTTTCCCGGTTATTTATCTAAATCCGTGCGAATAACGGGTACAACAGCTAATAGACTATAATCATTCTTTATAACTTGGCTGTATATTATCTGTTTATATTGATCAAGTTATCGTTTGATTCGTCCTTGAATTTTTCTTACTGAAGTCAAGTTTTAATATTATTTTTTACATTTTACAGTAATATAAAAAATATATAAACCCAGTAACCGTTCAACTTTTTTCATCTTTGGACCCTGAAACAACAACAAAATCGAATTTGGGGTCATATCAACTTCAGCCCAAATAATAATTTCTGATTTGAAGATGTAAGGTTTTTTTTATAATTTGACAAAAATAAACAATATTAGCAACATTTCAAATTTTTCCGTGTGCTGGACTTCATGATAATTGATCAATCTTCATTTTCTATTAATTAATCGAACGTATACAAACCTATTTATCTGTTGCTTTATAGAATTAACTGAAGGAATACTTTACTATCCTTCTTAAGACGTGCCCCTTTTAGTTTAACACAACATTTGAAGTGGACCCAGTTTGACTAAGCCTCTGACATGGAAAATCTTTTCAGTACCAATAGTCAATGGTTATATTTACAGTTATAAAATTATGATTTTGCTGATAAAACTGTGTTTATATCAATTAATTTTGTAATTTAATCCAGCTGTTGCTTAAAATTTCCATTAAAAAGGTAAATCTTAAGGACAAATATCAAAATTTAAGGGCGTCTAGACCTCTGCCCTTAAGTTTGACCTTCATAAATTCTATGATATGCACAACTTGTCGGCGAGCTCTTTCCAGCGACACTTTATTAAAATTAGTTCAGAACTATATTAGGAGCTCTGATTTCAAAAGACCCCTAGCGTTAAGTGTAGATTTATTGGTATTGGTTTTGTAACATAATGAATATGTTAGTACGAAACAGAACTGACAAGAAATTAAATGCATCAGTAGTCTGTTATCGTAAAGCATGCAATGTTCGCAGGCGTGCGAGCGTCACTCCACCTCAACCGAGGCGCCTGCGCCCGCGACCGCCGCGCCGGCACGGCACATTACAGTACGGGTACCCAGTGTATCATTGAATCATTGGGTATCATCACATTCAGACAATGGATCTAAAGTAAAAAGTAACGTTACTCAGTACCACAAGACGAGTTTAACGAGTTACAGGGTTAAATCGAGATTATTAGAGATGTTTTAATATGATCCAAAAATTACCCGTAATCTGTGTTTATTTGATATCGAATTAAAAGCCGAATGAAGGAAAATTAACCTAAAAATGGTTTTATCCATAGCCAATATGTATATTAATGGAAATATAAAGCCTCGACATGTATTCGTTTGTGAATAAACTACTTTTAACAACTATAAATTTACATATTTACAATTTACTATAACAGATTCTGATAAAGGAAACAACTCTTGGGGAACATTTGAAAATCGAGACCCTTTTCGCTTTTTTCGATCTCGGATCTTTGACCATTAAAATAAAATTGTAATCGTTGTTAGAATTTGTCAGGTACTTTATTGTTTAGTATGATAAACGTTGAAAGCAGGTGATCTGATATTTTCTAACTTTTATTCAAGTATGGACTATCATCGACCTTGAAAAGTAAACTTTGATGACGTACAGCTCTCTATAAAATGTTAAGATAGCAAAATAATAAAAAGAATTACAGTACGAAACAGGGTATTAATTGTGTTTACTAGATTACTGTTGCAGCTTCGCTTACAATCGCATTGAAATTATTTTAAAATGTTGACTACGCTGTTCTCGATACCATCCTATGTTTTGTTGATGCATCAACATGTGTTAATTGAATTGAATTGAATTATATTCTTCCATTAGAATTGTATTGATTGAAACTTAAAGGTTTGTAGGAAGTACCGATGGACAAACAAAAGTTTTGGAAAGAAATTCGGCAAACCTATGCATTATACTTTTTAATTTGACACATCAACCTTCAAAATCGTTTCGATAGCCACTGAGATATCAGCGTTTCAACTGTGCATTAATACATAAAATACCTCATTGTAATCAAAATGGTTAGAACAAATTAAAAATACGGCAGAAAAAGTTTCTTGGGCGTTTCATAGATTAAAAGATACTTAACTTGTATATTCAGCCGTATATTTCTATGTGAAAGATGAGAAAAACAATAAAATATACTTTTATAAAACATTCAAAGTGATTTACAGCTTCAAGATGACCAGTGACATGACCAAAAATGTGTAGAGGCCAGTTACTTATCCTATTTTTACCGTAGGCCCCGATTTGATAATAATGTAGGACGTAAGTATTTAATACTAGTATACAATAATTGATACGTCATGTTTGCCTCCTATATTCCATGTTATCGACCACTGGAAAATACACGATAAGAGTTTACGTACCACCAAGGTTTATATTGCAATACTCAGCAAAAAGTTACTTTAGACTAGATGCCGACTCAAACCCTCACTCACAGCTCCTAGAGTCTCGAGTAAGGATAAAGACTGTAGGGACAGCTCTGAAGTCTGAATTATCGAAACCATAGCTAGAGTTCTCCACAAAATAAAAATAATGCGAGAGAACGGAAGCGCTTCCGGGAATTCACAATGCCATGGAGAGATGAGCGGGGGGCGAGCGGCGGTGGGAGTAGTTCCCGTAGACGCCACGGCGCGCAGCGCAACAGAGCGCTAGCGTACGTAGGGCCCCGTAAGAACACATGCATAGAACCAGAATGTGGGGTCTTCACTAAATTTACGAAAAATGATCGTTGTTGAGCCAGAACTCCAATAGTACGATTTTAACTCGGGGGCCCTGTGTAATGCCCCACAATTCGTGCGGACCCCCGAGTCTGGTGAGATGCACACACAGGGCCCCCTAGTAAGATGAGTCCATACACACACACACACACACACACACACACACACACACACACACACACACACATATGTATATATATATATATATATATATATATATATATATATATATATATATATGAATTTGAACGAATGGTGTTTTTGGCTTTTGGGGGCCTCAGAACGGAAATTTATCGTGTTCCCGGGCCCAGGTCTTACAATGCCATCTAAGGTAATAGCTTCTTCCCTATAAGGGAAATTCGCTAAAACAAGTATCTCCTTTACAAGTAACTTCATAATTTTTGTAACTACAACTTTGGCAAACACATGTTAACAAAATTACAAGTCTAATAATACCCAGTCTACAAAATACAAAGATCAAAATTAATGGAATTCTGTACAAATAAAAAAATGAGTGCGGGAATATGCGTCACGAAACAGGCCTGTTTTTGTAAATTTCGTTTTTTAAATGTATGTGTTGTGTGTGACAATTTTATGTTTTAACGACGCCTTATGGATGAAATTCAATGTCCGAGGATGGCACAGTGATGCTGAAACGGCCGTAACATTTGTTACAACTTTATGAGCTGATTGACGAAGGTAATATTTTAATTTAGTAAAAAAATGCGGTGTTCCATTTAGGAAACAGGACAGCATCAGGGCATTACAGAGCTTACATTCAAAACAAAAATAAGTTGATAGAAGCAAATGATGAGCAAGTGAAAGTCAAGAAATGGGCATACGGTGCAAAATATGTATTTACATATATTATAATATTTCAAAAAAACTGCCTGAAAATTCTAAAAACTATCTAGGAAAGATTAAGATAAATTAATCTTAATTAATGTTCATTACATTATATTATATTTTATCCTTGATATATATTTTGTTTTATTTCAACTTTAAATCTATTTTATAACAATTTACAATAAACAATTATATAAAAAAACAAATTATATCATACCCAAAAACACAAAGTGTTGACGGGTTGCGAAGTCCTAAAATGATATGATATCAAAATGTATTCCAAGTCAAAGATAGTACCTTTGATCTGACATTGTTTATCATCACAAATTACTTAAATATGTTAAAATAACAATGCTCGGAAGATTTTTGGTTATTTTTTATCTGTTCTTGCCAGCAGATAATGTATTTTTATAATATTTAATTATAATTGTTAATTAAACTTCATTTAGATTTTTAAATTTCAAATTAAAGATTTAGCATCAGTGAAGCTGCTGGCCAAGAACAGATAAAACATAACCAACAATCTTTCAAGCATTGTTATTTTAACATGTAATTTGTGATGATAAACAATGTCAGATCAAAGGTGCTACCTTTGACTTGGAATACATTTTGATATCTTATCATTTTAGGACTTGGCAACCCGTCAACACTTTGTGTTTTTGGGTATGATATTAAACAACTAAAGTAAAAAGCGAAGGGAAACGAGACTGAATGTACATTGCCCTCAAGTCAGGCCAACGAAAATATAACTTGCTAAAATTACCCTAGTTTGTGTTAACTTAATTGTCTTTTAGATTTATAAAGACAACTAGCAGCTATAAAACTATGTTGAAATTATACCTTTAAAATTTAGACTGGCAATTTAGGCGTAGGTTATAATCTGTAGTTTTTATTTTGAATGTCAGCACGAAATAGTATAATTTGACGAATTACACAATCACCAATTGTTCATATTATCACTGAGGTTACCACTGAGGCTAGTGTTAACCCTCGTCACTTCTGCTTCATTGACCAGACCCTTCCAAGATTTATAGCCCCGGCGCTCACACTATGATTGAAGCCTCGGCGCTCGCCCCACAATACGACACCATTTAAAGTGCAAGAAAGTAATTTGAAAACCTTTTTGAAAATGATATGCAACTTGTTTGGGGTAATTAATTTGCCTATTTAGGAGTGAGGGTTGAAACTGTTAACCACTTAAAAAACTACTTTTACTTATGCTCGTAACATTTACCCAAAGATTGTTTGAAAATTTACAGTCGTTCAAAATTAAGAGGGGGGGCCTTTATGGGAAACCCGGTATGGTATAAGCTTCACAAAATAATAGGTTGTACATTTTTATTTAGATTTTTGATGGCTCTAAAAAAAAGGAGTAAGAAGACAATCTTAAACAAAATATTTGTCAAACTATACATCAAATTACAGGTTTTAGCTGTAGTAGACCACAATGTCGCAAACCGCACCTCGTCGGATTGACCCCTTGACTCAAAAATTGGCAACAGGTCAAACCTTTTAGCGAAATTCCCCTATAGGGAAGAAGCTATTACCGTAGTCGGCATAGGTCCCCAGACCCCAAAAACACCATTCGTTCGAAACTGTATATATATATATATATATATATATATATAAATATATATATATATATATATATATATATATATATATATGTGTGTGTGTGTCCGTGAGCACGATAACTCTCGTAAAAATTATCCGATTTTGATGAAATTTGGTATAAACGTGTAAAGCAACATTTATGACTAAGTTCGAAAACCAGCCAGATCGCTTTATCCGAAGGGGTATTTTGGGGGGGGGGTTTGTACCCCAAAAATGGGTTTTTTGAATTTTTTACATATAATTTTGGAAATAGTCAAATTTTAGTTTTTACCATTGGATTCAGCTTTAAAAAACACACAATTTGGTATTTTGATAATTTCTCTACATCAATTTGCTACCGAGATATTGAAAGTGCTAAACACAGTACGTTGTCTAATGTTATTCTTATGGGCGGGTAAACTCTTTGAGAGGTTGCTGAAACCCAGGTTGAGGTTGGCCGTCGAAGCCGCTGGGGACTTGTCCCCCCGGCAGCACGGCTTTCGGAAGGGCCACTCAACCTTGAATGCCGTGGCTGAAGTCCTGGGCGCCGTCCAGCGGGCTGACACGGCCTGCCATCAGGCCAGGCCGATCGTGCTGCTGGTCACTCTGGACGTTAAAAACGCTTTTAACTCGGCCCGTTGGGTGGACATGCTCGAGGCGTTGCAGCGGGACTTCAGGGTACCCGACTATCTCTTGGTCGTGGTACAGGACTACCTGAAGGAGCGCAGGCTGCTATATAGCACAGAAGCAGGGGTCCGTTCCAAAGTGGTCACCGCCGGCGCGGCGCAAGGGTCGATCCTTGGCCCTGACCTTTGGAACGTGGTATATGACGGAGTTCTTCGCCTCGAGATGCCACCACAAGCCTATCTCGTGGGCTACGCAGATGATGTAGCCGCAGTCATCACGGCTCGGAATCCGGAGTTAGCCCAGCTTCGCCTCAACCAGGTGATGTTTCGGGTCAACAGATGGATGAGCGGTCATGGACTTGAGCTGGCGGTCGCCAAGACCGAGATCGTCATGCTCACGCGACGGAGGATCCAAACAGTAATCCCTATGACTGTTGGTGACGTGGAGGTCCAGACGAAGACTGCGGCGAAGTATCTGGGAGTGGTGCTTGACCGCCGCCTCACATGGTGGGAGCACATCCAGGCGGTTTGCAACAAGGCGACGAGGGTTGTTCTGTCGCTCAGCAGATTGATGGGGAATGTCGGAGGCCCAAGGTCCAGCAAGAGGCGACTTCTCATGTCCACCGTCAACGCCACTCTCCTGTACGGCGCAGAAGTGTGGGCGGGTGCCATGAGAGTCAAAAAACACAGCAAGAGAATTCTCTCCGTTCAGCGCAGGGCGGCTCTTAGGGTTGCCTGTGCGTATCGCACTGTGTCTGGACTGGCTGTAATGGTTGTGGCTGGAGTGTTTCCCCTTGATCTGCTCGCCGCTGAGAGGCAGAACATCTTTCACCGTGCTCCTGATCTCGGAAGAGACCAAGCTGCTGTGGAAGCCAGACTCGAAACTCTGCGAGTTTGGCAAGAGCGTTGGAACGGTGGACTGGAAGGGCGATTGACGTTTCGTCTCATCAGAGACATAAGCCCGTGGTTGAGCCGTGCATTTGGGGAAATTGACTTTTTCTTGTGTCAATTCCTGACGGGCCACGGGTACTTCAGGGAATACCTTTTCCGCATGGGGAAGGTGAGGTCACCTCAGTGTAGTTACTGCCCGGAGGAGGTGGATGATGCTCATCATACTTTCTTCCGGTGCAGTCGTTTCGCTGAAGACAGGAGGAGGCTCGTCTCTGCTGTCGGCGATCTGTCCCCGGACGTCGTGGTGGGGGCGATGCTTCGAAATGAAGACTCCTGGAGAGCGGTTGCGCTCTTCGTGCAATCCGTTCTTCGGGGAAAGCGAGACGAGGGATGCTTAGGTGACCTCTAAGTTTCCCGAAACGGTGACGTGACCCGTCTGGGCGCAAGACACGCGGGCCAGTGCCGAAGTTGTCCGATAAGGGTTCCGGCCTGGTTTTTCCCCCGCAGCTCCGTAGTAGAGGTGTTCGATATTTTCGTACCGGTGACTTTGTCACTGGTACTAAATTGTCACCGATCGTACCGGTGACAAAACATGTAAAATTCCAGCTCCAGTGACTTTGTAAAACGCCTTATAATTTACCGACCGATGACAGTGACTAGCGCCAGTGCCACGAACCTAGCGGTGATACCTCAAAACAACAAAACAGTGACCGGTGACAGAGACCAGCGCCAGTGCCACGAACCTACCGGCGATACCTCAAAACAACAAAACAGTGACCGGTGACAGAGACCAGCGCCAGCGCCACGAACCTAGCGGCGATACCTCGAAACAACCAAACAGCGACCGGTGACAGCTACCATTGGCTCTGCTGGCGCAGGAACTGGTACAAGAGTCACTGATCTCAATCCCCTTCGCTGATTGGCCCTTCTGGCGCTGTCACCGTCCCTGGTCACTAGTCGCTGTCACCGAATTGACTTGGATATGTCGGTGCGGACGAGCCGCCAAGCGCGTGGCGCGCCAAGTGGTGTCTTAGGCAACTACGTCAGTGCCGTGTGAACGGTTATTTTCTAAAGGGGGGTACATTTTAAACGAAAGACGTACGCGCCTCACTTTTGAAAAGGTTAGAAAAATAATGTTTGTCAATAACAATAGCAGTTATATTTGAGGCGACAAACGTCGTGAGTCACGTGAAGTTTTACTTTGGCGATATGTAGGCCTACATTTGTTCAAACGTAAAATTGTTAATCTCCTTATATTAATTAGTCATTATTATTCATACATTCTTTGTTAATTATAGTTATATTGTATCTCCAGTATACCAAATAACTTTTCAATACCTAAACTAAGTATTATTTAGCCAAAGTAATATTTATAGGCAAACTGCTTTTATAACTGAATAAGTTAGCTAGGCTTAGACCTAACTGATATTTTTAAGCTATTTAAAATTAATAATTTTGTCATTTTTATATATTTTGTTAATATATAACAATAAAACGAATGTTGACAGAAATGTTGTTTTCATTGATGAAACAGCTAATCCTGCAGTAACAAATAATAAATAAAATACCAATATTATTTAAAATTGTAGCCAATTCCGTTTATTTAAATTATAAATTGTACATTGGTAAGATACAATAATGTACTATAAAGCACCTGTCGCTGAAATTATGTCGCCGGATTGTGTGGCTGTAATGCCACTGGTCCAAAACTCGCTGTCGCTGATCTTGGTGCGGCGCGACGAGGTCAGCTGTAAAAGCCTGTCACCGTGACAGAAAGTCACCGGTTAAAGTCACTGGTACACGCTTGTCACTGTCACTGAAGTCACCGATCCGCAAAAGTAACTGGATCGACCACCTCTACTCCGTAGGAGGTTTAGTGGGTATACCTCGTAAGAGGGAGTCCCACACTGTTCCTTTGGGTTCGCGCATTAAGCGTTCCTCCTACGTAAAAAAAAAAAAAAAATGTTATTCTTATGGAGGAAAAGAAAAATTTTATATCTCGCTTATTTGTGAACGTATACTGACAAAACTTGGTATACGGCTTCATCTGGTTGTGGACCTCAAAACACAATTTTTTGCCAAAGGCTCCCGTAGCAGCAAACCTGCGTACTCAGCCACCATGTTATTCTTATGGAGAATAATTAAAATGTCACAAATCCTTTATTTATGAATGTATATTGATGAAACTTGGTATGTGGCTTTATGTGGTATTAAGATACATATATATGCATTGGAAATTCGCTGAGTACGCAGGTTTGCTGCTACGGGGGTATTTTTACTTTCTCCCCCTATACATAGTAGGCCTATATGGAGAAAGTATTGTTTTCGTAAAAAAATTCGAATTTGAGTTGTTAGTGGAAATATTCGTTTTGGTACTCCCTGAACCCAAAAAAGTGGTTTTTACGTGATGTCTGTCTGTGTGTGTGTGTGTGTGTGTGTGTGTGTGTGTGTGTGTGTGTCCGTGTGTGTGTGTGTGTGTGTGTGTGTGTGTGTGTGTGTGTGTGTGTGTGTGTGTGTGTGTGTGTGTGTGTGTGTCCGTGTGTGTCCGTGTGTGTCCGTGTGTGTGTGTGTGTGTGTGTGTGTGTGTGTGTGTGTGTGTGTGTGTGTGTGTGTGTGTGTGTGTGTGTGTGTGTGTGTGTGTGTGTCTGTGTGGATGTGTACAGAGCTAGAGCCCTAACCTATGGACAGATTTTTATGAAATTTGGTATGTAGTTACTAATCCTCAATATCTCCAGGCGTTTTTTTCATTTTTTGGAATTTTTGATTTTTAAGGGTAATTATCCCCCAAAAATCACCAAAAAACATGTAAAATCCAAATTTCTCAAAAACAGCTCTAACGATTTTGATTAAACTTTAGTGGTTTGTAGAAATTTAGGTTTCCAACAAAATGACACCACCCGCATTTCTGAAAAAATTCGGGTTCAGAAATTACAGGTCTTAAAACATCCAAAATTCAGTTTTTTGGATTTTTCATAAAAAATCATAAATGTTAAAAAAGATTACTATTCACCATTAAAAAGAGCTCAAAAAACTAAATAAATTAGTATTTTAAATTATTATTCTATGATTGCTAGTTGCGGAGAAAATTGAATTTTTCATTTAGCAGTAAACGCAGTACGTTGTCCAATGTTATTCTTATGGGGAATAAAAAAATAACTATTTCTCTCTTAATTACTGATCAATTTCATTAAAATTTGATATGCAGGTCAAGTTAGCATTGAATAAGAGAGGATGTTCGAAATATGTTGCTATTTAACCCTGGGGGGGGGGGGACAAGGGGGCATTTCCCCTCTCAAAACCACTGTGTGTAGCAACGGACTCTAGAGTGCCTCCCAAAAAGGGATTTGGGTGGATATTTCTGAAAACAACTATTTTAGACCATTGTCTGTACATTTATATATACTTCATATTCTATACTTAGTAAATAACAAATATTTTTGTCATTAAAGTTTGGCTAAAAGGGAGAAAGTTTGTGTCAGTTTCCTGATACCGTTTATTATACAATGTTTTCAAAAGTTGGAAATTACATTATATCCGTTACGACCGTACTTTTAGATCCAGTTTGTGGCATTTTTTCTACTATTAAAGAGCCACAAACTCGTTATTTATGACAAATGGACCTACATTGCACACTACTTGGTCAGCGGGTCTTCCCTGGACCAATGTTTACCACTGTCTGAGCCAAATATATTCTACGTTGTTCCCAGAAGGTTTTATCACCAGTTGAGGTTTATTTATATATTTTGAACTTTGTCATTATATTGATTGATTACATTTATTTGTGAAAATTAGAGCCGGGGGATGGGGCCTTACTCGGAGATATTTTATTCGTTTCGTGGGTAATAATATGTCCACACTGTAGTATAAGATGTATAATATACAAGGTAGGTTGATACTTCACCTTGCGTAAGAGCTTCTTTGACTTAAGCACCGGGAAGACCGAGCTATGCTAGGTAATATTTGATCTATTCGTAACTTTTATTCAATGGTTCTAGTCATTGTTCCAAAGAAATCATTTGTTGATATTTTACCTTGTGTAAGTGCTACTTTGACAGTTCACTGATTAATTTATTCACATATGTTATTATTCTTTTGTTCTTTTGTTTTGGGGGTTTGTTTATTTTAAACTCCATAAGCCCAATGTTAAGATTTCCGATTTTCAAACAAGATTTTTAACAAAATATGAATTTTCCCGGGCTTGAGGTTTTTACCAATCGATTTTTAGGTCAGAGATCCCCTAATTTCAAAGTTTTAACAAAACTTAACAGGTACTTTACCTCCGTCAATAATCCAATGAAGAAAACGAATCCTTACGCTGACATGTTTCGTTGTAACTACAAAATTATCAAATCAGTTAAAACGTCAAATAAATAAACAAACACACGTACACTGCACTGAGACGAAACACGAAAAACGTTTAAAACAGATGGTGCGCGTCGCGGACGGTCCCAGAGTCTGCTACCAGCGCCGGGACCGTCCGCGGCACACCATGACAGGCCTATCTGTTTCAAATGTTTTTCGTGTTTCGTCTCAGTGTAGTGTACTTGTTTTTTTATTTATTTGATGTTTTAACTGCTTTGACAATGTTGTAGTTACAACGAAACATGTCAGCGTAATGATTCATTTTCTTCATTGGATTATTGACGGAGGTGAAGTACCTGTTTAGTCGTGATTATACAGACCAGAGGCCGCTAGAATGGAGTTTTAAGTTTTAACAAAATCGTTATGCTGGATTCCAAAATAAATTTTGCAAACAAACATTCATTAATAAAATTTCTATTATGTACCCGTATTTTGAATTTTTGTGATGATTTCAATTTCTAACAAATGTATTTTTCAAATTTATTATTAATTTATTTAGTAGCATGATACGAGTTGTTACAACTAAACAGGGTAAATAAACTACGTCTCACAATACTACACAGTATATTTACACTTATACTGTACTTACATACAAGACGGTAAATATACACAAAAGGTGGTACAAGGTGATCGATTTCAACCAGTTGCACCGGCCATCAGGCCCAATCAGAGAATGTTTATTATTTACTAGCTTTTACCCGCGGCATTGCACGCCAAAAGCTAGTAAATGTTAGTTTGGAAACCTATCGTTGTAATGAACTGTAAGCAGTGTAAATGCAATCTGCAACCAATTTGAAAATAAATTTTGAAAATGATTTGAAATGCAATGGTTTAACCAACGAGGTTCATCCATCGACTAGAGATCTCAACTCGTGTAATAAAGTGTAGTCATTTTGCCCCTTTGCCTACTCTGCTTCCATGGCAACCAACATAGTAACCGATCAAATTCTCTCTTCACAAGTTACATGTTTGTCAGTTGACTAACATTTAACTTGCAAAGAGAGGATTTGATTGATTATCAGAGGAAAGTGACGGTCACCATGTAGGCTACACTTTTTTTACCCTAGGCGAGACCCTCTATTCATACAGTAATATATTAACCTCGTTGGTTTTAACCATTAAACCTTTGCACGATTCGCACACCCACCGTCACCTGTTCGACCAAACCATCCTAGGGTCAGGTCATGCTGAGAGTGAGACCTCTAATGAGGGCCGTCAGCAGTCAAACACAGCGTGACAAGCCGGCGCGACAGTGAGTGACACACGGGACCGCTCCCATTGGCCCCCGCCCGGCCAATCAGATCTCACGATTCACAAGCCCTGATTTAATTCCTTGTTACGCAAATTTATAGACGGTGAAGACGCACGAACAAATGGTTTACACGAGGCATGAGGCATGTTGGTGTCTGAGATACCGGGACTGCTATGGCGACGGTGGCGGTGGAGGCGGTGAAAAAGGGAACTACTAGGCCGCCTGGGGGGAGGGGTGGCTATAATTCAGTAAAATTTAGAAGTTTAACAACTTTTCGAAGCAAATCAGCGCATTCGGCAAGTGTTAACAAATACGGTCGAGTTGAAGAAAGTAAAAGGTTTCTATTATATTTACGGAATTTAATTGGAAGTGTCTTACTACACTTTCAAATAAATAAATATGGGATCACGTACCAGCCAGGCAATAATATAAATATAATTATGATACAGTACTAGGAAATAAATATGCTAGTAATAAACTTATCAAAAAAAATATTATAAATTTTATTAAAATAATTTTTTAATTTTTGTTCGGCGATTTTAGACCCTTTAAACTATTATTTTAAATACATATTTGGTATCGGTCAAAGGCTTTGGTAAACCCTCTTGGGATGAGCCTTGGAGTGGAGTCTTACCCTCTTGGGATGAGATGAGCCTTTTGGGGGTATGAAAAACATCCACGTTCAGGGCTTCGCCCCACATGCCTTCAAAGGTCCAATGTTAATCAAATGGAGTCATGTTTTATTTAGGTAGTCAGCTGATCAATGTAAACTTTCCAAAACATATGGCTGCAAGATTCCCGAGGTAGAACGGGACATCACCCAGTATCTCCGGAAAAAATGTTCCTAAAACAGTGCAGGTCGTTATGTTTATGAGGAAACATTAATAATCTTGTTTAATTTTTTATTTTAAATACTAAACATTACTTTTTTAAACTAATTTTTTGAGTAGTTTAAAGTTTATAAAACCAGTTGAAGTTTTGCGGAAGTGTAACAGAAATTACTGAAGGAATTTACCTAGATCCTAAAATGGTAATTGTGTATTGCACTACACAATAATCTCTTTATGCGTTACGTGAGTTTTATAAAACATAGTTTACTGAATGACGGCAACGTAAGCCTAAACCGGTTTTAATTTTCTAGACTATTTCATTATATTGGTTAATATGCCTAATATAAAGAATTAACACAATTTTATATATTTTGTTAACATTTGCTTCATAACCTTGGCTTTTTCAAATCCAATATAACTATGGATATTACATTTAAATGGATCAAATTATGCTCGTTTGAGTTTAAAATTTACTTAAGAATGACTGCACATTAGAAATATTAACGATTTTTTTAATTCGTTAATATTTCTAATTACAAACTATCGCTGTGCTATTAAATTTTAAATCCTTACAGAATTTCATTTCATGTAAGCTAGACCCGTAATGGCGAAAACAGGACACCTAGCTTGTTTCTGTATTGTAAAATGCAATTTCCTCAGAATTGTATATTCAAAACTAGTTTAACAAAAACCTGATATAAATTCACTTTCATGTAATAAAAATAGTATATGTAAAAAATATGTTTTTTTAAATAATTATCTTATATGATTAACAAATATTCCAGTATTATAGTTTAGAGACTATTTCATACATAAACTATGTTACAAATGTAAAATTTGCTAAATTTCTCCAAATAAATATACAGTATATTAATGTGTATATACAGTAAATACACATTTAAAATATTAATTCACTTTTTATCTATGAAAACCTCCAACCTCCTTACGCTGTTTAATTTGCTTTTCTTAAAGCAGCATAGTTAAATAAAGATAAATGAAACAGTAATATCAGCATTAAAATAGAAATATCAAAGTCCATTAGCTTAAAAATAATAACGTAAAAAATGTTATTTCATTTTAAAAACAACCCCGCCCTATATTTTAATGGAAGTAAAAACAAATTTTTAATTAACATATATTTTGTAAACATTGTTGAGACACCTTCCCAACCATAACGATTTTAAATATATAAACCACTTTTAATTATTTCCGGCGACGCTTAACATTAGAAAGCCGTAGTCGGAATGAACCCGCATTATTGAATAAGTTCTGTAAGAATGCATAAAATACGTGAACCAAACCTTTGTTTGATTTGAATTCTTCGAATATTTGCATCATCGATAAAACTGTATTGATTTAATCACCAAAGATGAACACATATTTACAGTTTATCTCTTGGAAACAAGATGTTGGCCATAACAAATATTTTTAATATCAGTGGCCCCTAATCTAATAATTTCCATCAATCCCAGAAATAGAAGGGAAAATATCCTGAAAAATGTCCCTCTGAATTACCATAAATCATAAACAAAATTAAATTGAAACCAGAGGAGTATCCAAAAGTAAAAGTTCTTTTTTACTTTTGGCTGGAATGGAAAATAAACTAGATTAAGTAAATAGATCATTGGGTACAAAAATTACGCATCCAATCCCAATTTAGTCAACGGGAAGAGGAGCAGCGCAAAAACAAGTTGAAAATGTAAAACAAAAAAAAACTGTATTGTATCTTGGGGGAGGTCTTTTATAGATCTGAAGGGACAATGGGGGAGTCTTAATTACCCCTCCGAAATATCAATGTTTATATGGATGGATACAATAAATTAAAACTAATAATTAACACCATCTACCCCTCCACATTTCTAACCAGCCTACATAACCCTCCGCTCTTCACAGCATCTCAGAGTGTCAGTGTGCACTGGTCAGTTAGTGGTCAGCCTAGTCAGCCCGGGGTGGTCTGCCCATGCACTGCAACACCGACAGCCCGCAGATAACGTGTTGAAATCCACGTCTAGCTGGAAATGTCAGCCACCACAATGGGGCAATACCATATTAATGTCCGACCTCGGTCCTATGATTTTATGTAAACGCCCACCTCAGAAATAAGACGGGGTCCTACTTATAAATCGAAAACCCACCTGACCCCGGTATCTCGGTGAGTTATCAATTTTTCACCGTGATTTACGACCAACGGCACTTCCAATTGAGTGATTACTGATGTAGATAGATAGCGGCCGTCGCCGGATGGTTATCTACGCGGGTGGGGGGTGGTGGGGGCACCGGTTGCCGTCGCCGGCTCAGTCGCTTTCGCGCGCTCGTTCAGTGAGGTGCTAAAGGCAGGTGTCGCGCCGATGTACGTCAGACATAACCTATAAGTTGTTTTGTTCTACCATGTGCTGATCCCTGGGACTGTTGCCGTCTGTGATGCTGTAGAATGTCCAGAAGGAAGCAGAGCAATCCGAAGCCACTTAAAGGTCAGTTTGTTTTCATTTTGTTTACTGTCCGCTTATTTACCGCAGCCTGTTAATGGCAGGTGATAAATAAACCGTAGATAAATCTTATCTTTGCCAGCTACTTACACTAACGACTTGAAGACACTTGAATTGCGTAACGACTCAATAATGTCAACCACCCTCGTGTTTTTCAGTGACCGGTTGAAGAAAGGAAGAGCGAAAGTTCGGTGTGAAGATTGTTAGTGAATCAATCCTATGTTGAACCGAAATCGCAAGTTAATCACCCAAATCGAGCTCACATATCGGATAATAGTCGATGATCAAAGAGTAAACAAATAATTGTTGTCGTGGTTTCAAACCATATCCTAATATTGTAATTCAACACTTTAGTGTAAACGACGCGACGGAGTTAACATTTAAACATGTTATTTTGTCTATACCAGCGTGTTAAAAACGAATTTTCACCAGTTATACAGCCCTCGAAGCGATGTTTTATCAGATAATACTCTCGAGCGATAAGATAACGTTTACTGTGACGATAAGTTTGAAATATTTTATCAGCTAGTATCCATTGTTTAACATAAATAGGCTATTATGTGTTAGTTTAGTACCTAGAAATATAACGTAGTAAATAAGCGTATTGTGGAATTTTATTACTTGTCAAATAATTGTTTTGTTTCTGTATATCGTGTAGAAAGGAAATATGATACATTATATTAGCCTACAAGATAATATCTTAATAAGAATGCTTTTATGTTATAATTGTAATCGTATTAGCTTGGAGTATGGAAACAATGTTCAGCCATGTAGACTAATTCATCTGATGACTTGTCACATTTAAAAACCGACACTGTAGTCTTAAATATAAAATTCTCTGGGATATTTGCAAACTAAAAATAAATAAATTAGTATATAACTCTCTGCAAGTAGTACGCGATGAGTTAGATGTTTATTAAAGATCAAATGGCGGATACTTTTAACTTCAAGAGTGACACGCGATATTGGTTATGATTATTTCAACTAATTCAGTTTTTTATTAAGTTGCCTACAGCATGCATTTGGTTGCACACCGCAAGCTGCCACACGACACCTACAGCCAGGGTTTATCTACCTCCACATTATCCAAATAGCCACTAACGGCTTGCTGACACTCCACGACTAATCCCCAAGATATCGCTAGATGCAGTGCATTTACAGTGGCGAAGCAGCAATTTATATAACGAGTGCGCAAATACCGCTCTAATGCACGATATTACTCGCGTCAACTCAATGCAAATTAACAGGTTAAACTGGTCCGATTATTGAAAAGTTCGCTGTAAAAGTGTAATTAACGCTATTAACACTAGGTGCGTGTCCGTGTCTGGTAATGAGTCAATTTATCAGCTGTTCGCTGTGGGAAGATGGTTAATCTGCTCGCCGCTAGAGTGCGTGCCTATCTCGGATGGTATGCCGGTGTCATTTTACCGTCCACATTGTATCTCGTCTTGTTATCGTCTTCTAATGGCTTTATTTTTCGAAACAACTTTGTCTACGTATCCTTTCAGCTGTGATAACTGTTCGTCAGGAGTTCGTATCGGTATCGGTATTTGGAAGTAACTTAGATCAAACTTGGCCAGTGTTGTTAATCTCATTGGAGACAGACCTAATGTAAATTTGCGTATTTAATTACATTAAATTAGTATAATTACAGAGTAACACTTAATCTTAAATTTAAAACTTATTCTTTACTAAGTATAATTCCATGTTTAAACGTTAATTTGCTTGGTAATCGAACATTGCAAACTATCTACAGAATTCAGTCAATTTAAGTTTGCACATTTCAGTACTCATTAACGACTAGATTAAATAACTCTATGATTTACACAGGAACCAATCGGTAATTATTGTTTCTAGACAATGCAGAAAAACAAGACAGAAATGGTACTGTGTTATGCGTACTATGCTTTGTACGTCATTAGAGAAAAGGAGATTTTAACCTTTGCCAGAAACCTATGTCAAAAATTATGATTTTAGAAAGTGAAAATTATGGTGCCTATTAATCCTATTATGCCTATCAATAAAACCCTTTAAATTATTTCTACAACACAGGAAAAAAAGCTAAACTTACAGGGGAATAACGCATAAAGCAGTTATCTAAACTAAGTTCAAGTAGGTCCTCATGAAAAAATGTAAACACGGAAAATATTTCAAAATACGTATAGTTGGCAGTAATGTAGAAATACCCCCGTCACAGCAAACCTGCATACTCAGCGAATTTCCAATGAATATATAACATAACACATTAAAACACTTAACAGGATTCACAAGAAATGTATTCACAAACAAGCGATATTTAAAATATTAATTATTCTCCATAAGAATAACATTGGGGATGAGTACGCATGTTTGCTGCAACAAGGCACACAAAATAATGGGTTTTTATGCAAATATCAATAGAACTCATCTTAGTGAAGTCACGTACCAAGTTTCATCCATATACATTCATAAATAAGCGATACCGTATATAACATTTTAAGTATTTTCCATAAGAATAACATGGGGACCAAGTACCTAGGTTTGCTGCTGTTTTTTTGTGCAAACAACAATAAACCACAACCAGATCAAGTCATATACCAAATTTCGCCAGTTTATGTTCATAAATAAGCGAGATATACAATTTTTCTTTTTCTCCATGAGAATAACATTAGACAACGTACTGTTTAGTACTTTCATTATCTCGGTAACCAATTGACGTAGAGCAATGATCAAAATACCAAATTGTTTGTTTTTTTAAGCTGAATTCAATGGTGTAAATTAAAATTTGATTTAAATTAAAATTACATGTGAAAACCCCAAAAAACACATTTTTGGGGTACAAAACCCCCCAAAAACCCCCCTTCGGATGGTGCGATTCATCTGGTTTTCGAACTCGTTCAAATAAATGTTACTTTACGCATTTGTACCAAATTTCATTAAGATCGGCTCTTTTTTACGAGAGTTATCGTGCTTAAGGACATATATATATATATATATATATATATACACATATACAAAACTTTGAACGAATGGTGTTTTTGGCATCTGGGGACCTCAAAATGAAAAGTTATCATGGTCTCGGGATTAAGTCTTACCATGAGACCTACGGTAATAGCTTCTTCCCTATAGGGGAAATTCGCTAAAACAAAAAAAGTCTTATCAGATTTTTGCGGTTTTAGTCATAACAAACTGAGATAAAATGTTTAACTGGCTTATATTCCTGTTACTAATATTTGGGTTATGTTACATATTCTAATTTAGTATTATTGTGTTATTGTTTATAAGATAAAATACTTTATTTCACCCCATCAATATGTAGGCTATGTTTAAAACTACACATTCATAAAACACGATCAAAAACCAAAACAATAACGCCGGTGATCCATGCAGAAGAAAGAAAAAAGTAATTCCTAAATCAAATTCACAAATATATTAAATTGTACATATATCACACGAAGCGGAAACTGGAAAGATGATGTTCAATGAGGATAAATATTTTGTTGACACGCAATTTCAAAACCCCTATTTATTATTCTAAAGTAACTTTTCATTACAATATATTTTGAAATGCGGTCGAATATAACGTAATCAAGTTTTACTTTGCAACTATAATGCAAATTTAAATAAAAAATATAGCGTTGAATAGTAACTGTACATTTTGTGTGATATTTGTTTACAAAATTATACTATATTAGGGGATTAAGTATGCTAGTTACTGTGCTATCAGTTCAGCCTACCTCGATTTGGCGCAGAGGGTTCCAGGCGCTGTAGGCACTACGCAGAACATCCCTGTATCCATATTGCAACGCCTTGTTAAAATTAACCAACGCCCATTCGTTTACTGTTTATAATACGATGATATTTTTACCTAGGGTTTAATTTGTTATAAGATGTGTTTGACACTAATAAAAATGGCTTAATACTTTTTTCATTGCTTGAAAAGAATTTTATCGAACAATTAAAGATAGAATTCCCGGGATATAAGTCGCGGTGTACCGGGTGTCATGCCCTAAGGTAATAAAAACTCATAATACCGTAAGTTATAGTTATGACATTGGGTAATCCCTAATGAAACCTTAAACAATCTTAATTTTATAAATACCCCCGTAGCAGCAAACCTGCGTACTTAGCGAATTTCCAATACATATATATTTATCTTAATACCACATAAAGCTACATACCAAGTTTCATCAATATACATTCATAAATAAGCAATTTATGAAATTTAATTATTCTCCATAAGAATAACATGGCGGCTGAGTATGCAGGTTTGCTGAAGCAAGGAACACAAAACATGGGGTTTTATGCTAATATCAATATAACTCAACTAGGTGAAGTCACATACCAAATTTCATTAATTTATTTTCATAATTAAGGGAGATAACACGTTACTCATTCTCCATAAGAATAACATGGGGCTGAGTACGCAGGTTTGCTGCTACGGGAGCCTTTGGCAAAAAATGGTTTTTTTGAGCAAATATCAATGGTCCACAACCAGATGAAGCCGTATACCAAGTTTCGTCAGTATATGTTCATAAATAAGCGAGATATAAAATTTTTATTTTCCTCCATAAGAATAACATTAGACAACGTACTGTGTTTAGCACTTTCAATATCTCGGTAACCAATTGACGTAGAGAAATGATCAAAATACCAAATTGTGTGTTTTTTTAAGCTGAATCGAATGGGAAAAACTAAAATGTGTCTATTTCAAAAATTATATGTAAAACATTCAAAAAACCCATTTTTGGGGTACAAAACCCCCCCAAAATACCCCTTCGAATAGAGCGATCTGGCTGGTTTTCGAACTTAAAGTCATAGATGTTGCTTTACACGTTTATATCAAATTTCATCAAAATCGGATAATTTTTACGAGAGTTATCGTGCTCACGGACACACACACACACACACACACACACACACACACACACACACACACACACACACACACACACACACACACACATATATATATATATATACAGTTTCGAACGAATGGTGTTTTTGGGGTCTGGGGACCTCAAAACGAAAAGTTATCATGGTCCCGGGCCTAGGTCTTACCATGCCGACTACGGTAATAGCTTCCCTATAGGGGAAATTCGCTAAAATGAGAAACATGTAAACATTTCACTTATATTTATTTTGTCATGTATGATTTAGTTATGAGCCTGTCCACGTTTCTGAGTTTTGAACATTATTCAATGACGCTTTAAGGTATAATCACTCCAAAAGATATTTGGTTATTTAGAAAGTGTTGTCGATAATCAAAAGCTAATGGTTACCAGGTTTTATTTTGTACCGAGTACCTAAATATGTTTCCAAGATTTGTTCCGATAAAGAGCCAGCAAACCTCAGTTTATAAGCCTGACTCACATGTTCTCGACGGATAATCAGCTTATAAACGCGTGCGCCGTTCACGAGAATACCTTTACTAAAACCCAAAAACTGTATTAAGAAGTTTTTTTTTTAAATTGTCATAGTTGTTTATTTATTTTTAAATCAAACTAAAAATAATTTGTTTTTTAAACATCATATTTACAACTTGTTATTCTTTTAGCGAATTTCCCCTATAGGGAAGAAGCTATTACCGTAGGTCTCATGATAAGACTTAAGCCCGAGACCATGATAACTCTTTGTTTTGAGGTTCCCAGATGCCAAAAACACCATTCGTTCAAATTTGTATATATATATATATATATATATATATATATATATATATTTGTGTGTGTGTGCCCCTAAGCACGATAACTCTCGTAAAAAAGGTCCGATCTTAATAAAAAATTTGGTACAAATGTGTATAGCACCATTTATTTGAACGAGTTAGAAAACCAGATTAATCGCACAATCCGAATGGGGGGTTTTGTACCCCAAAAATGGGTTTTTTGGGGTTTTCAAATGTAATTTTTATTTAAATAAAATTTTAATTCATACCATTGAATTTAGCTTAAAAAACAAACAATTTGGTATTTTGATCATTTCGCTACATCAATTGGTTACTGAGATATTGAAAGTGCTAAACACAGTACGTCGTATAATGCTATTCTTATGGAGAAATATAAAAATTGTTTATCCCGCTTATTTATTAACATACACTGACGAAACTTGGTATATGGCTTCATCTGGTTGTGGTTTGATGTTCTTTGCACAAAAAAAATTGTTTGCATATGGTTCCCCTGGCAGCAAACCTAGGTGCTCGGTCCCCATGATATTCTTATGGAGAATAATTAAAATTTTATATGTCGCTTATTTAAGAATGTACTAGCTGACGTACCCTTTCTTCGCACAGGTTTTCTTTACCCGTTCCTTAGTCAATGCAATTTGCATTTTAGTTAGCTTGAAACAGCTGTTCTTGCTTCTGCTCTTTAAGCTGTCAAATGGAAGTGTCCTCAGCTTTCTCATTAGAGTTTCTGAATGTTTACTTTCTTCTGAAATGTAAACATTGAAACTTAGGACGTTCACGGGACATAGCCCGAGGGGATTTTAAGGAAGTGAATAGGCCTATATGTTGCATGGGTTCAAGATCTACCTTTATGTAAAGTTTCAGCCCAGCCGGTTCAGTAGTTTTTTAGTTTACCCGGAACATCAGACAGTCAGACAGACAGACAGACACCATCTCTTCTTTATAATATTATAGATATGGATGAAACTTGATTTGTGACTTCACTTTGACGAGTTCTGTTGATATTAAAATAAAAACCCATTATTTTGTGTTCCTTGTTCCAGCAAACCTGCGTACTCAACCCCAATGTTATTTTTATGCAGAATAATTAAAATTGTATTTATCGCTTATATGTGAATATATTTTAATGAAACTTTGTATGCGGCTTTATGTGGTATTAAGCAGATATTATGCTTTGGAAATTCTTTGAGTACGCAGGTTTGCTGCGACGGGGGTATTTAGGGAGCACAATTGCACGTTTTAAGGTGCAAAAGAGAAAAATTGAAACTATAAAAGAACAATTTGGAATTTAAATCTTGCAAGTCCAAGGTTTTCCGTAGGGACCTATGTCCTACAAGCTAAATTTGAACGTTTCACAAAGTTATGTTAAACGAAATTATTTTAAATATGTAAGCGATGTAGTACAAAATTTTAAAAGGTTTTTCGAGCATTTCTGTCTCCAAAACGCCCAGAAACCGATCGAATACAACATTTCAACGTACAACTTTGGATCCAATAACACACTAAGTTGTTTGATCCGATATACAAATAAACATGTTATGTTATGTGTTTATATTGACGAATGTGGACATATTACTTTTACATAGGTTTACAGCCAACAAGTTGGAGTCCCGTTCGTGTACGGAAACTTTCCAGTCTTAAAACCAAATAATGTGGAAATATTTACTTTATACTATTACGCCATGATAATTTATCTAAATATTTTGTATCCTATCTTACAAATAGGAAGGTGGGAACTGTTTCGCTCGTCCTCTCTGTTTCGTTTTAACGCAAAAAGCATTTACCGATAGTCTTGGAACTCTGCATAAAGCTAATAACATTTACGTGCTACATATTACATTTCAAAACATTCCTTAATCCCGCACTACGGTTCCACATCTTCCCATGTTATTCTTATGGATTCGTTTATCGTTGTATCTTTTGGATGATAGAGGTCCGGAGATTCCTTATCCTGCCTGTTATTTATTTTCTGACAACTGTTAACCGTAGGCCGTAGTTATTAAGTTGTTGATTTGTCATTTACTTAATTGTAGCCACTTGCATTAGCTTGTATGTAATTTTGTCAATTGCTAATAATACATGTAAATGTCAATGGAAAATAAATGATTTCTGGTTAAAATGGCAGTAACGAATCATGTGTAATATTTGCAGACATTTGGGGTTTTGTGAGTGAAAGATCCCTTTGTGAAGGATGGAACTCTAGCTAGTCTTTATAGGTGTCCTTTTCATGTGCACTGAAACTTTTTACACCCAATGGGCGGGTTATGAAACAAGGCCCATGTAATTAGCTATCTTCCTGCAAAACTTCACTTTGGTTTTTGTGCTATAACGGAGTAGAGATGTCGACAGATAACAAATAAATACTCTGACTTCCTTTTGCAATAACTAGTTTTGCCCAACGGCTTCACTTGTTCACCTGATTTCAGTCGTTTAGTCACTAGCTATAGCCCAAAGGTCGAAATTCGACCAAAAATAGTTCTACGAATACAATAAGCGGTAAATACCAATTAAGCTAGCATTTGTTATTATATTAACATGTGTCAAATACCAACAGCTGTAATTTCTTCCAACAGATTTACATTAAAAACGGTAAAAGCCCGTAGGAAGTAGCCCTGAGAATCGATGCAAATTATAAGGGTTTTGTGCAAATCTACGCGACAATACGTGCATTTCCCCAACGACGCACGCACGCTGAGAAAAGCGTACCCCAATTTTTGAGCTTGCCTATTACTATAACGATACGAAATCATACAGCTGATCAAATTCCATTATTTAAAAAGATATTTTGACTTGACACATTTATCTAATGTATGAAGATGTTGTATACAAAAACGAATTTTTCCTCAAATTTTCTCACCGAGGTCTTTCAATAAAGTATGTGGTGGGTGTCAGACTTTTCTCAAAAGTGCCTGATACGGTTTGGCTCTACATATGGACATACATAGATGGTATTTTCGACACCGAGGTGCCGCAGCTAGCACAGTGAGCCGCCCGGAGTGTTCGCCGTGAGCACCGGATTAATGTCACCGGATGAAAGCCTCCACGTGGGAATCCGGTCCATCCGTGTTCTCTCTTCCTACTTATAACGCTTTCTCACATTTAATCTAATCTGTTATCTGATTACTTTATTATTTTCAACGCTTAGTAGTAGTACAGTAGTTTCTTACTTATTCATTACTAGCGGACGTGTTGCTCGAGATAGTTGTTTCGTCTTGCATGTATAACTTATTTAAATAGTTAGCTATAGGCACTCTGCATAATGTGTTGTCATTTTAGTAGTTTGTGTACTTATATTCAGCACATATGTGAACATATGTGAATGTTGTAAAATTGTGTTAGTTGCATAGATTTTAGAATGCAATTAAATTAAAATTTATCCCCATGTTATCCTTTATAGGCAAATACCCCCGTTGCAGCAAACCTGCATACTCAGCGAATTTCCAATGAATATATAACATAACACATTATAACACTTAACAGGATTCATAAGAAATGTATTCACAAACAAGCGATATTTAAAATATTAATTATCCTCCATAAGAATAACATTGGGGATGAGTACGCAGGTTTGCTGCAACAAGGCACACAAAATAATGGGTTTTTATGCAAATATCAATAGAACTCATCTTAGAGAAGTCACATACCAAGTTTCATCCATATACATTCATAAATAAGCGATATATAACATTTTAAGTATTTTCCATAAGAATAACATGGGGACCAAGTACCTAGGTTTGCTGCTACAGGAGCCATAGGCGAAAAATTTTTTTGTGCAAACAACAATAAACCATAACCAGATCAAGCCATATCCCAAATTTCACCAGTTTATGTTCATAAATAAGCGAGATATACAATTTTTATTTTTCTCCATAAGAATAACATTAGACAGCGTACTGTGTTTAGCACTTTCAATATCTTGGTAACCAATTGACGTAGAGCAATGATCAAAATACCAAATTGTTTGTTTTTTTAAGCTGAATTCAATGGTATAAATTAAAATTTGATTTAAATTAAAATTAAATGTGAAAACCCCAAAAAACACATTTTTGGGGTACAAAATCCTCCAAAAACCCCCCTTCGGATGGTGCGATTCATCTGGTTTTCGAACTCGTTCAAATAAATGGTACTTTACACATTTTTACCAAATTTCATTAAGATCGGACCTTTTTTACGAGAGTTATCGTGCTTACGGACACATATATATATAAATATATATATATAATATATATATATATATATATATATATATATATATAATATAAATATATATATATATATATACATTTATAAAAATTTGAACGAATGGTGTTTTTGGCATCTGGGGACCTCAAAATGAAAAGTTATCATGGTCTCGCGCTTAAGTCTTACCATGAGACCTACGGTAATAGCTTCTTCCCTATAGGGGAAATTCGCTAAAATGAAGTTTGAGTGTGGCCCGTGTTTTACAGAATGGAAGTAGCGAAAATTAACTTTAAAAACCTTCCCCTCTACAAAGAACTATCCGAAATATTTTATTTAGGCCTATGGTTAACTTTAAAGAATAAAAACATTCCTAGCGACTTCAGAGAGCAGAATTTTGATACTACAAACACTCATAAAGAATAGCAAATATTGAATATTTTGGAATTCGATTGAACGATTATTATTTAGGGAATATTTTTGTTTCGCTTTAAAATATGCTGTACATCAACGATATCGGATAGTCCGTTGAGGTTGGACGGGCTTTGAAAGTTAACATTGGTCTTATGGTAGAAACAGGTATAAAAGCTAAATGTTTTGTGACTGGAGCCCCCTCTTAAAGCGGAGACCGGTTAAGAGTGAGGCTACTAGGCAGTACTACAGTACTACTACAACAAATCCGAATGTCAGTTTTTTTTTACAAATCCAACGCAAAAAACTATAACTGATTGAGCTAAAATGTTGCAGGAGGAAAGCTAATTCACCAAAAGCACACGCAGGCCTTACCGGTCTGAAAATCCCTCACGGGTCTGTCCCATTGGTCTTCCGAAGCCGATTTCTCCAATGAAGATTTACCGTACGAAATAAACATAAGACAACGCGCAAGCCTCTCCCTCCAGGTAGTATTTTTGAGGGAATGTTTTAATCAATTGCTCTATGTTGTATTCGTCCTATTAGTTAAATATTTAGAGATGGATGAAGCTGGCCGGAAGATTACCAGTGTGTTATCAGGGGGCGAAAGTCGAACTGGTGATAAGATGCCCTCTATCTCTCTTATCAGGGTTGTGTAATCACTGGTCGCCATACAATCGGAATCACGGAATCACGGGGGTATCGACTGCCGGATCAATACAGACGGATTATCTTTCCTTCGTGTTTGGAACGTAATCTGACTTCACAGTGTGTCTAGTAACTTGGCGCGCCAGCCACTAAGTTTAATGACTTCCACTGTAGAAATATAAAATTTGGAAAAAAGTTATAGATACGCGAGAACGCGAATGATAACAACCAAGTACATACATTCTGCTATTACATCCTTATAAAAACGTTATAGTGGATCAAAAGGAAAGTGTTATAGGAAAAAGTCATATAAAATAAGAAATCTGAGATGAACTACAGTTAATAATAAAATGCTAATATTTGTATGTTTAACCTTATTCCGAGCTTTTGGCCAGCACTCAATAATTTTTAAGTTGTTTTAGATACTTGTAAAGTGTCAAGTCTCTTTGTATTGAAAAGTGGTACCGATTATAATATATAACCTCGGATGTCGGTTGTTCGGTGGGACCAACGAGGTTAATATATCTAGAAGTCTGGTCTCGGTTAAAAAAAAGTTGCCTACATTTTCGACCGCCATTTTACCCCTCTGTCTATAGTCGATGCCAGCCGTCAAGGCACAGTTCCCCAGGTAGACCGTCCCGTCCTAATCTTTGTTTACAAAACAGCGCTGTTGTCGTGAGCGGCGGGGAGCAGCCACATTGTAGCGGCCGGCATCCTCCTTCTCTTCCAAGAAATTCCGTGTCCTACTAGAATTTGTAATAAGCTGATCCATTAGGCCTACAGCCAAAATTATGGCTCATTTTTCCGGCTATAGTAGGTGAATAAGACAAAATTTGAATCACAGTTCTACGGTGTTCCGTTATCGACATAACAGGATTCAGATTTCCCTGATATGCCCCGCAGTGTAACTCCATAACCTCTTATGTCGATAACGGGACATCGTAGAACTGTGATTCAAATGTTATGTTATTCGTCAACTATAGACGGAAAAAATGACCCATCATTTTTGGCTGTATCCTCTACTCCCATGACAACGAATATGGTAACCAATCAAATTCCTTTCTTCATAAGTTAAATGGTTGTCAGCTGTCAAACATAATCATACCCAAAAACACAAAGTGTTGACGGGTTGCCAAGTCCTAAAATGATATGATATCAAAATGTATTCCAAGTCAAAGATAGCACCTTTGATCTGACATCGTTTATAATCACAAATTACTTAATTGTTAAAATAACAATGCTTGAAAGGTTGTTGGTTATGTTGTATCTGTTCTTGGCCAGCAGCTTCACTGATGCTAAATCTTTAATTTGAAATTTAAAAATCTAAATGAAGTATAAGTTAATAATTAAAATTAAATATTATAAAATACATTATCTGCTGGCCAAGAACATATAAAAAATAACCAACAATCTTTTGAGCATTGTTATTTTAACATATTTAAGTAATTTGTGATGATAAACAATGTGAGATCAAAGGTACTATCTTTGACTTGGAATACATTTTGATATCATATTTTAGGACTTCGCAACCCTAACACTTTGTGTTTTTGGGTATGATATCATTTTTTTTTATATAATTGTTTATTGTAAATTGTTATAAAAGAGATTTAAAGTTGAAATAAAACAAAATATATATCAAGGATAAAATATAATGTAATGGACATTAATTAAGATTAATTTATCTTTCCTAGATAGTTTTTAGAATTTTCAGGCAGTTATTTTGAAATATTATAATACATATTTATACATTTTTCTTTTTGCACCATTTAGCCATTTCTTGACTTTCACTTGCTCATCATTTGCTTCTATCAACTTATTTTTGTTTTGAATGTAAGCTATGTAAAATACCCTGATGCTGTCCTGTTTCCTAAATGGAACACCGCATTTTTTAATTTGTACGGAATTCCATTAATTCTGATTTTTGTATTTTATAGACCGGGTATTATTAGACTTGGAATTTTGTTAACATGTGTTTGCTAAAGTTGTAGTTGAAAAAATTATGAAGTTACTTCTAAAGGAGATGATTTTTATAAATATAGTGACCATTTTCACAAGTTATGCGTATAGAGTCAGCAATAGGGAACCAGGCATTACATTGACTGTTGAGTAGTTTATCGAAATTTCCTTTTTTTAAGATGATTAGGAATGAAAATTTGGAATATAAAATTACTGTCGTAGCTGTTTGTGCTGGGGTTGCAGTTTGAACATTTTGTGGTTAATTCTATTGAGTGCCTGAATTGAAATTCCAGGGGTTGATGATTCTAAATAAGGCAGTTTAAAAATTCTACACAGTCTTGTTGTTAATTTGTATTCAATGGTAGTCCCATTTGATTTCTAATATATATATATATATAAAATTTAAAATCTGGTAATTTCTTCCGTAGGATATTACCATTTCTTGTAGTAGAGAATTGGTGCCGCAATTGTTTATTGACGTCACGATTGGTGGGCAGTCCAAAATACATTGTAAAACTGCATTTGCATAGCATGACACGCCATCAATATTTCTGAAACGGAGATTTCCCAGTTCGTCTATATTGTTAGTAATGTCTTGAATGCTCATAATTTAGTATTTTGAATTTGCCAGATTTGATCACGGATTTTTTCTTCAGATTTGATTCCAATTTTTTATGGTTTTAATTTTGGTTGGTCTATTATATTAGCCTTTTAGCATTACATATTAGCCTTAGCCTATTATATTCGGCTATTGCTGATGCTTGTGTCTTAACATTTAGAGTGTCGAAGTTTAAAATTAATACACCAGAGAGTGAAGTCACGTGTGATAAAGCTACATTTGTTTGGCCTCATGAAAATACTGCATTACCAGCATCAACAACACAACTTTTAAGTGTTAATCCCTGACTTTTGTAGATTGTAATTGGATTTGCTACTGCAATAGGAAACGTCTTTCGGAAAACGAATGCCCCAGGAATTACTTCAAATTTTGTGGACGATCTTTGAATTTCAACATCTCTGTCTTTAACTGTTATAATAATGTTTTCAATCGTGTCGTGAGTATCTTTAGTAAAGTCTTTTAAAACTTCAGTAAAGTTTAAAATATTGAGAATATTAAGTCAACATGTATATAAACCTAATGTCATGAGATAATTCCTAATTTCCTCACAGTGTTTACATCGGCGCCGGCGGTGTATGCACACCTTAAGGCAATCACAGTGCACCTCTGCTGGTAGGCTAGGTTAGTTGTTTTGTTAATTTATGAAAATAATATTTGCATTTATATTCCGCTTGGCCAGATAAATCGCTAGTTCTTATTTTTGAAAAACTAACATAGCCTAATCCCAGTGGCGTTTGCACTTTAAAAAACGGTACTCCTGATACGACGTTAAGTACGGAAAAAAGAATATTTGAGTGTGTAATTCGTTCTTATTTTAAAGAGAGGATTGCGAATGATGAAATCCTACATTACAATGTTTATCCTACATTAAAATTGACGTAATAAATATATTTAGATTTAAATTACTGCTAAAATTAAATTATTTACTGATTTTCCCAGATTATAATTAAATTAATACCCATCTACCTTATTTACAAACAGAAAATTAAATAGATTAAATAATTATTACCCACACATTTTAACAAAAGTGCACAGCAGTATCAAAAAAAAAAAAAAAAAAAAACAGATCATAACATCTGATTTTATCTTCAAATTGCACTCTCTACTAAAAATAGTACAAATAAATAAATTTACCTAAATCTAATTATTAAAAACTAAACCAATGTTGTTGAAAAGTCTATAGGTTAAACTATTATGTATTAAATTATCGTTTGTGTGTTATTTGAAAACCCTTAACGACTAGATGTGACTATTTTGGTTTTGGAAAACGTCCTCCTTTAGGTCTTAGCCCCCTAAGCTCTCAAATTTACAATGTTAAAATTATGGCAAAATTAAAATAAATTAAAATTGAACATATAACAGTTGTTGATACAGACAAAATACACTAAAAAAGCAAGAACACCGTTTTAAAGCTAACCTCTTGAACGGACTTTTAAGTTTCAAATGTGCTTATGGAGTTATTTTATTTAGTGAGAATATGCTCGTTCATTTTCAAGAACAGCTCGTTCGCTACTCTCACTCCCCTATTTATATATATTGAACTAATTTCGGCATCGAAAAAAGAATTTGAGATGCCATTCAAGTAGATTTTGTACTTCCATAATGAACATATGTTTTTGCTTTTTAAGTGTGTTTAGATACAATCTTTATAACAGCTGATTGGTATAACTAACTTTTATAACTAACTAACATACTATCCCGACTTTGTTTTATGTATTTAGATTTCATAATATGTTTGTTGCATATTATGTTTATTGCATATTTCGTTTATTAGCGAATTTCCCCTATAGGGAAGAAGCTATTACCGTAGGTCTCATGGTAAGACTTAAGCCCGAGACCATGATAACTTTTTGTTTTGATGTCCCCAGATGTCCAAAACACTATTCGTTCAAATTTATATATATGTATATATATATATATATCTATATATATATATATATATATATATATATATATATATATATATATATATATATGTGTCCGTGAATGCGATAACTTGAGTAAAAAACGTCTGATTTCGATGAAATTTGGCTCAAATGTGTAAACTGACATTTATGACTTTAAGTTCGAAAACCAGAAAAATCGGACCATGGGAAGGGGGGTTTATGGGGGTTTTAAATTTTCCAAAAATCAGTTTTTTGCATTTTTTACCCTAAAATTTTTAAAACACTTAATTTTGGTTTAGCCCATGTTATAGAGCTTAAAAAAACAAATAATATGGTATTTTGAATTATTAACCTAGGTTAAGTGGTTGCGGAAAAAATCCAAAAAACATGCTCATAAAATCTCCCATGTTAATCTTATGGGAAAAAGGTTTTTGGCTTTTCCTCAGTTAATTTTACTTTAAACTTCACATTTTCTTTTACCAATCACTTCAGCTCCACAAAACAATCATTTTGGTGTTTAAATTGTGATTCTACGTCAAACCGTTGCAGAGATATTCAAAGTGCTAAACACAGTACGTTGTCCAATGTTATCCTTATGGAGAATAAATACAATTTGATATCTTGATTATTTATGAATGTATATTGATGAAATTTGGTATGTGGCTTCATGTTGTACTGGTATATTGATAATTGCACAGAAAATAAATGTTTTGTTGATTGTCCCCGTAGCAGCTAACCTGCATACTCAGCCCTAATGTTATTCTTATGGAGAATAAGTAAAGTTTTATATCCCCCTTAATTATGAACATAAATTAATAAAACATGGTAAGTAGCTTCACCTGGTTCAGTTATATTGATAATTGCATAAAAACTCATTTCTTATCTTCCTCGTTGCAGCAAACCTGCGTACTCAGTCCTAATGTTATTCTTATGGGGAATAAATAAAATGTAATAAATCACTTATTTATGAATGTATTTTTGTCAAAATTGGTGAGTGGCTTTATGTACTAGTGAGAAACATATCAATGCATTGGAAATTCGCTGAGTACGCAGGTTTGCTGCGACGGGGGGTATTGCATATTATGTTATATTCTATGTATTACAGTATGTAAACCTTAAACGAATTAAAAGATTTTCCTTACTTCTATATGCTTTTGTTTGGTTAAATTCACTCAATGATTTAATTTGAATTTCCAAGTGCCAGCTGATCAGATAGTTGTGTTGGAAATAAATGCGATACTTGGAATTTTGTTTACGTTGTAAATGTCAAATTCATGGACATTAAATTGAGGTACAATTTTGAAAGTAGAATTTAATATAATTTGTTTTAAAATATTGAGTTTGCAAAGTTATCATTTAGTATCAAAAGTGAAATATGTAAGTAAAAACAGAATTCTGTGCGGAATGTTGTTCAAGTTTGATGAGGAATACAGTTCTTAGGCTTGATAAACAAAATGAAGTGGAAAATTTGTGAAAAGTGCCAAAACTACAAGATTTAGGCTACTTTTATACGTTAATTTCTCACTTCTTAGACCTTTCTTAAACCAACTGTTATGATTTTTCTTGATTAGTAAACGGGTTTAGCATATAAATGCACTGCCGGATTCACATATGGCTTTATTTTGAGAAGTGAAAAATCGCCTCATTCTGCTTCATGTTAGTATAGCACGTGGTCGTGTGGTGGACTTGGCGACGTGACACGACTGTGCCACTAGATGTAACTTGTGAAGAGGGATTTTATTGGTTACCTGAGAAAAATGGAGGTCAGCATATAGGCTATACGTTTTTACCCAGACGAGTCCTCTAGATTATAACTTAGCTCGTAGGTTATAACTGAAATAATATATAGTTGGTAAACTCATAATAATTTTATTGATTGCTAAATGCAATCTTTGATACATGCACAATCAAACATAGATTACCAGCTAAAATTTTTAAAACTGATAAACGCTCTATGACCGTGCAAACATATTTGTTGACAGAGAAAACCCTTTACCTCAGGAAACTAAAATTTCGTTCAAGAAGAAATTATTAATTAAGTGGAGAAAAATATATGCGATTTGTTTCTTTAACAGAATATTACTGGAAGTGCAGCCCACTCCAAACAGTTGTAGGCCTGCACAAAGTAATAAATTATAACTTTAAAACGTGCTAATATTTTAATGCGTAGTTTGCGCATTGAAACAATTGTTTTAAGTAATCGAACTTGCTGTAAGATGGTGCCACTAGTGGGTTGTAAATCTAAGAGACAATCACCCATTTAATAATAATTTTTATGGTTTTTAATTGTTAGTTTTTCCGCATTTAGCAGTAAGGTAATCTTCAAAATTATGGCTCAATTATTGGCTTTGATGAAATATTAAGGGAGATACGACGAACCGACAAAAACAAGAGAAATTATATACGAGGGTTTGAGTTTATTTACCAAGTGTAAAAATTGGTAAATAAATTATTCATTGTAATTGTATCTCTTGAATTATTATTTTGCCATTACTATTGATTTTGATCTCACATTTGTACTTTGTAAATCATGATGTTTGAAAATATTTATTTCAATCCCATCCTTCCTTGCTACGTATGTGGCGTTCGAACTGTACTTTATAGTTTACGTCACAATGCAGCTTACCCCAGCACAGACGAAGGACGATGATAGATTCATTTTTATACAAAAATGCTTACAAACTAAAAAGTATCAGCGCAAACTAACGTAAATATTTCTTTATTTATATATCATGCATTTAGTCAGGTGTTTAGTTAGTATTTATGCAATTTAAGTGCCATTTTCATCAGGATTGTTGTTGATGTTGTTGTCTCGAAGAGACCATATCGCAAGAAGCATCTGATGGTCCAAAGAGTGTGTTATCACTGCGTTATCAGTGTTGGCGGCAAACAGCCTTATCTTCGTTATCACCTCAACTCGGTCAATATCTGCGGACAAACACGGACAAAACCATCTTTGTACTCAGACAGTAAGTATTTCGGGACTTCCTATGTGTTAGTTAGTATGAATTAACTCCTACGTGTTAGTCACTAGGCTATATAAAATGTCCTGTGTTTTTTTAACTAAACAGGATAAAATAAACTCTGTCTTACAACACTCAAAAATATATTTACACTTAGACTGTACTTACATACAAGACGGTAAATATACGAACAATACGGTACAAGACAATCATCCAGGCCCAATCAGAGAATGTTTTTAGATTTAAAAGTCATGAAAGCATTATAATTTGTAAATAAGTTTGGCGCGGATGATAACAATAATCATCTCGATTAAGGGAATATTCTTGATTTTCTTTAAAGGTAATACCTACATAATAGGAAGGATATAAGTTCAGATTTTGAGAAAGGTTTAAATTTCCTTAACAACTGGTTCTTTAGATATACAGTACCTGGGGGCCGAGATTTTCTCGGAGAAGGACAGTCAGTTTGTTTAGATGGCTTGGAGTAATTTTTCACCACGCCCAACAGATGAACAGATTTACTTAGTTCATTTCCCTCTTTTCTGCATGTTTAGGGTCCCTCATCCAGTTGTTATTATAGCCCAATGTCCCTTTGGTTTATTTTGGATATGACATGACCACACTGTACTTACTTGAATATTTCATCGATCATTGGCACTGCCGGATAGATTGCGTCAGAATTTAAAAAAAGATTACTAAATGTATGTAATATTTGGTCAATGGTTTTAATCACTGCTCTCAGGAAATCACATTTTAATACTTAAACTACATGAGTGTTACTTTGACAGTTCACTAAAAAACTACATGATTGTTACTTTGACAGTTCACTGGTTGATTATAAACAGCTGTTATGATTATTTTGTTTTGATTTGAAACACCATAAGACCAATGTTATTTTTTTAACTTTTCAAATTTCTTTTACATAATTAGATTTTTCTGGGAATGAGACCTGTCTAGAACTTATTTTAAACCTAGAAATAAATTAGTTGATTTCAATTTTTGAAGGAAATCGTTTGGAGCCGTTTTTGAGATCAGAGTTGCAATCAAGCAAAGCAAGCATACAAGTAAGCATGCAAACCTTACTCATATTAGAGTTTAGGATACCTACTAACCAACAGGCAACAACTGTGCAAGTGTGCAATTATCTAATTTACCTACAGTCTGCCACAGTGCCATTGCGCAATGCTCTCATTTCCCTTCAGTCCGCCACTGTACCAGTGTGAAGTGCTCACATTTCCCTACAGTCCCCACTGTGCCAGTGGGCAATGCTCACATTTCCCTACAGTCCGTCACTGTGCCAGTGGGCAATGCTCACATTTCCCTACAGTCCCCACTGTGCCAGTGGGCAATGCTCACATTTCCCTACAGTCCGCACCTGTGCCAGTGTGCAGTGCTCACATTTCCCTACAGTCCGCCACTGTGCCAGTGGGCAATGCTAACATTTACCTACAGTCCGCCACTGTGCCAGTGTGCAGTGCTCACATTTCCTTACAGTCCGCCACTGTGCCAGTAGGCAATGCTCACATTTCCCTACAGTCCGCCACTGTACCAGTGTGCAGTGTCCAAATTTCCCTACAGTCCCCCACTGTGCCAGTGGGCAATGCTCACATTTCCCTACAGACCGTCAATGTGCCAGTGTGCAGTGCTCACATTTCCCTACAGTCCGCCACTGTGCCAGTGTGCAATTCTCACATTTCCCTACATTCCGTCACTGTGCCAGTGGGCAATGCTCACATTTCCCTACAGTCCGTCACTGTGCCAGTGGGCAATGCTCACATTTCTTTACAGTCCCCACTGTGCCAGTGGGCAGTGCTCACATTTCCCTACAGTCCCCACTGTGCCAGTGGGCAATGCCCACATTACCCTACAGTCCCCACTGTGCCAGTGGGCAATCCTCACATTTCCCTACAATCCGTCACTGTGCCAGTGGGCAATGCTCACATTTCCCTACAGTCCCCACTGTGCCAGTGGGCAATCCTCACATTTCCCTACAGTCCGTCACTGTGCCAGTGTGCAATGCTCACATTTCCCTACAGTCCCCACTGTGCCAGTGGGCAATGCTCACATTTCCCTACAGTCCCCACTGTGCCAGTGTGCAGTGCTCACATTTCCCTACAGTCCCCACTGTGCCAGTGGGTAATGCTCACATTTCCCTACAGTCCGTCACTGTGCTAGTGGGCAATGCTCACATTTCCCTTCAGTCCACCACTGTGCCAGTTTGCAATGCTCATATTGCCCTACAGTCCGCCACTGTGCCAGTGGGCAATGCCCACATTTCCCTACAGTCCGTCACTGTGCCATTGGGAAATGCTCACATTTCCCTTCAGTCCGCCACTATGCCAGTGGGCAATGCTTACATTTCCCTACAGTCCGTCACTGTGCCAGTGGGCAATGCTCACATTTCCCTACAGTCCGTCACTGTGCCAGTGGGCAATGCTCACATTTCCCTACAGTCCCCACTGTGCCAGTGGGAAATGCTCACATTTCCCTACAGCCCGTTACTGTGCCAGTGTGCAATGCTCACATTTCCCTACAGTCCACACTGTGCCAGTGGGCAGTGCTCACATTTTCCTACAGCCCGTCACTGTGCCAGTGGGCAATGCTCACATTTCCCTACAGTCCGCTACTGTGCCAGTGTGCAATGCTCACATTTCCCTACAGTCCCCACTGTGCCCACATTTCCCTACAGCCCGTCACTGTGCCAGTGGGCAATGCTCACATTTCCCAGCAGTCCCCACTGTGCCAGTGGGCAATGCTCACAATTCCCTACAGTCCGCCACTGTGCCAGTGTGCAATGCTCACATTTCCCTTCAGTCCACCACTGTGCCAGTGGGCATTGCTCACATTTCCCTACAGTCCGCCACTGTGCCAGTGGGCAATACTCACATTTCCCTACAGTCCCCACTGTGCCAGTGGGCAATGCTCACATTTCCTTTCAGTCCGCCACTGTGCCAGTGTGCAATGCTCACATTTCCCTTCAGTCCGCCACTGTGCCAGTGTGCAATGCTCACATTTCCCTACAGTCCCCACCGTGCTAGTGGGCAATGCTCACCAGTCCGCCACTGTGCCAGTGGGCAGTGCTCACATTTCCCTACAGTCCGTCCCGGTGCCAGTGTGCAATGCTTACATTTCCCTAGAGTCCGTCACTGTGCCAGTGGGCAATGCTCACATTTCCCTACAGTCCGTCACTGTGCCAGTGGGCAATGCTCACATTTCCCTACAGTCCGTCACTGTGCCAGTGGGCAATGCTCACATTTCCCTACAGTCCGTCACTGTGCCAGTGGGCAATGCTCACATTTCCCAGCAGTCCCCACTGTGCCAGTGGGCAATGCTCACATTTCCCTACAGTCCGCCACTGTGCCAGTGTGCAATGCTCACATTTCCCTTCAGTCCACCACTGTGCCAGTGGGCATTGCTCACATTTCCCTACAGTCCGCCACTGTGCCAGTGGGCAATACTCACATTTCCCTACAGTCCCCACTGTGCCAGTGGGCAATGCTCACATTTCCTTTCAGTCTGCCACTGTGCCAGTGTGCAATGCTCACATTTCCCTTCAGTCCGCCACTGTGCCAGTGTGCAATGCTCACATTTCCCTACAATCCCCACTGTGCTAGTGGGCAATGCTCACCAGTCCGCCACTGTGCCAGTGGGCAGTGCTCACATTTCCCTACAGTCCGTCCCGGTGCCAGTGTGCAATGCTTACATTTACCTAGAGTCCGTCACTGTGCCAGTGGGCAATGCTCACATTTCCCTACAGTCCGTCACTGTGCCAGTGGGCAATGCTCACATTTCCCTACAGTCCGTCACTGTGCCAGTGGGCAATGCTCACATTTCCCTACAGTCCGTCACTGTGCCAGGGGGCAATGCTCACATTTCCCTTCAGTCCGCCACTGTGCCATTGTGCAATGCTCACATTTGCCTTCAAACCGCCACTGTGCCAGTGTGCAATGTTCAACACACGGAAGGTGAGGTACCGACATTCCGAGCTATCCCCGCTTTATCGTTATCACCACAAGCGGGCCATTACCTGCAGTGTCGTGTCGTGGTATTATCACCCGGTATCATGGTGGGGGCGGCGATATGGGGGCGTCTTATCTTCCTTATCTATCACTATCAGTGACTGCGACGCAAACATCGATGCAAATGAGTGGATAGATTTTGTAGTTGGAGGTGATATTATAACGTTTTCCGATGTTCTGAGATGAACATTAACGTAATCTGTTGAAGTATTCGTGCATTTACTCAATACTTTATTTTATGTGGCTACTAGAAACAGTATGCGCTAAATAACAGATATTCAGAAAAGTGAGATGTCCGGTCGAGAACTCAAGCTTGACGCCCGGTCGCAGCGAGACGCAATTCAAGGAACACAGCAGGAAGTAGCTCACCTTTCACCTCATTGGTAGCGTCCGTTATCTTGACAAGGGAGTGAAATTTAAAAATGATTACCAAAATATTGTTATTAGAACAAATTTAGCAGCAAACCGTGGTTTAAGCTTAAATTTTGTCTTAACATTCGCAGTCAAATTGAAAAAGATATTTAAGAAAAAAATTCCTTTATTTAAGATAATGTAGCATTTTAATTATTAGAGAGTGGATATAGACAGTTATTTTACTTCAGTAATTAGTTTTGGAGGTTCAATATAAAATCTTGGGCAAGTTATTTTTAGATACCTTTATAGAACGTTCTCATGTCCCTTAAAAACCCTAGTAGAGATATCCAAAAAAGGTGGGTTGAAAATAAGCCTATCATTAACGTGTTGAACGAAATGTACTACTCATAAATATTTATCGTAAATAGATTATATTTTTATATCAGAACAATAAAAATGTTATTATTTATTAACAATAAAAATGATATTATTATTAAAAACCTCGCTAATCGAACCCATTCAAAGGACTTTTATCAGATTCTGTGTAGCCATTGTAATCGCCAATATCGCCGCCATGTAGGGCACACAACTAACACACTCAGCCCTGCACCGGAACACCGATATATTCAGCCAAGGCCTGCCGCCGAGTTTCCAATACCTTATCTCCGCTGTTATCAGTTGTGACCCGCCCGCCTTATCTCTTGTCCTCCGCCCGCTGCCCACAAACATTTTATAACTTCTCCAACAGCGTTTTACGCTATACACTGTTAAACTTAATAAAACGCTTTATGTATTGTACATGAACAACAATCGAAATTTTTAAGTCAAAATTGTGGGAGTTTGGCAAATCGCAAGATCATGGGAGACGGCTCAAATTAAAGGTATTGTTTACGAACTAACATGTGTTCAAATCAGATGAAGCAGAGTATTGACGCAAGGTTAGGGGGAAAGACGGATTTTGTGCCATGGACAAACCCAGGTACCCTGTTCAATTAACTGATAATAATGAATATTTTGTGGCTGACGGCCGCCGGGGGGCAACATGTCATACACCGAGGTCCCGGAGGGTTGGGGCGAGAGATAAAGGGGAAGGAAGAGAAAGCCAGCCGTCGTCAAAGGCGAGGGTGAGTAACAGGTGGACAGTCCAAAATTGTAATGTGTGCAATTTTTAACACACCTTTCGTTGTTGATGATATAAATGTCATTATAAAATACCATAAATGCATGAATGCTTTAACAACCACATTGGTACTGAATGAAGGATCAAGGATTTTAAACACAATATGAGTTCATAGACAAATTATAAAACCAAATTTTTAATTTGGATGCAACATTTATTTGTTACAAAATGGTTTTATTTTGTTTGATGAATAAAATATTGTATAGACCAAGGTTGTATTTAAAACACTTTGAGGAATATTTAGACTGTCCCCGAACTTTCTGCGAAAACTTCTGGGACTTGTTCCTGCGGCAACACAAACAAACAATGTTATATAAACATAGGGCCTATCTCGCTCCGTTAGCCTTTTGTGTGCCTCGGTTTTTAACCAATACAGCATAGCCTATATAATAGTTTGCTTGGCTCTCTCTCCCTTTCCTCCCAGTCTGTGAGTCACCTCCTCACATGTTTCTCCTGACATGTTGCCCTTGCGAAGGGGTATCATAAAAATAGAAACCAATCAACCGTCACTAATGATATGCTCCATGGCATGTCTCCCTACTCCAGGTTAGGGCCTTTGGTCCCTTCAAGCCACTAATAAGCATTAAATATGTGGTTTATCAATTTACCTTCTTAAATGTTCGTATATGGAGGTTCGATCACACGGAAGATATGTTACTTAATCCGTGGGAAATATAGGAATGGAGGTATCAATGTAATAATCTTAATATTCACATGATATTCTCTCTGATCTTCTCTCCAATACATTTCATGCAAGTATATAGTTCAAGGGTATCAGACTTACGGGGTTCTCAAAAGTTCCTGGTTTGGCGATATACATAAGATATATCACCTTTACGACATCAATATCCAATACGCTGAAACAACGAACTAAAGGTGGAAATGAATACATGTTGTGGAGAATAGAATTTCACTGTAAAAATATCGACTTATAGCTATGTGTACTATCTACTTGCACCGGTTATAATTATTAATGAAACTAGCGTGGCGACTCTTACGTTGTTAGACAGCCTTTCGGGGATTTTAGTATTCTTTGGAGTCCGTTGCACGCTGATACTTCTGAATCAACACTATTTGATACAATTGGAAGTACAAGTATACAATGGACGGAGGTACCGTTTACCTAATGATTCCGCTGTGCAAGGCTTCCTTCGGATTGCTCGACGAAGGAGACTTTTAATAACAATAAACGTAAGTGGAATGAATAACTAGCTACAAAGCGTGTAGGAGTGATAAACAATAGCGCAATCGCGGGAAGATCTGAGTCCGACTGATAAGACGTCTTCCGGCGGAAACGAGAGATAAGAGATAAGAACGTCCGCGACCGCGAAGCTACTCCACCTGTAGCGAGGTAGCGAGGGTAAGCGCTTCAGCGAGTGGCGTTGAGGAGGTACGATACACACTGACTGTTGTCGATCTTATCGTCTGATTGTAAATATTATCTGTGCAAACCCGAACGAAAAAACGTGTGAATATTGTAATGTATATTGTATGAGAAAATGTAAATATTGTAAAGTCTGTTTTGGATGTAGGTAGGACATACAAAGTTGATGGTCTCGTTCAAATTTAAGATAAAAATTCATTCGTTCACTCATTCCAAGATTTTCTTATATACCCACTCAATTTGGAAAAGGTTATATTGAGTAGGATGAGCCTTATGCCGCCAATATCCTTTCAACAATTAAGTTGTGTTTCTTTCTGTATAATTTGAATAATCCATAACTAGTAAAACCAGTACCTGCAGTTAACTATGCGTGGTTCAAATAACGAACATATCTTCGTACATAATTTTCAGAAGATATCATACTTTTGCCCTCTGTATAAACTTAAAATACATCAGTTAAAATCCAAAAAGGACTCTCACATAAAAACATTAACGCGGTTTAAAGTATATTTTGCAAATAACACACAAACATTCTAAAACCAAGAACTGGATTCAATTAGGTAAGTTAAACCACAGTTCCAAACAGCAGGAATCCAACGTTACAATTAAATTAAAGCCGATATGACGGTGGAGGAGAGAGAGAGAGGGCGTAATTGAGTGGACGCGGGATAATCAGAGATAAGCCGCAGCCAGGTCTGTTATCAGTGGCCCGCACCCCCTCACCCCACCTTCCTTTCATGCTAATCTCGGCAGAGCTGCTGATAAGAGCTCCTTATTTATTGCACCATTATCTCGATGCGAACTGCCAAATCTCCAGCTGAATGCTTCCATCTTGAAATCGCCCTCTTTCTCCTCTTAGTTTCTTATCTTCTCTTTTCGCTTCCATCTATTTTTATCTACCCCTCGTTCACCCCTATCTTGATTAATAAAATGTTTTAAGCTTAGAAAGGTTTGGTTATTTGTTATTGATACTTTTTGTTTTATATCTATTTGCGTTATACTTAAGTTTTAACAATAAGGCCTTCATATGGCAAACCTCCCTCAAGAAACACGCCAACATAAGACTTAAAATTCATAACATGATTTGGTTTAAGAAGGACTATCATCGTTTAAACTTATGAAATCAGTGATAATATGACGATTCATTAAAAAAAAATGCCAAGAAATTATTTAAACCGTTGCACGAATTACAGCATTTACCATTTATAAATAGCAGATATCCTTTATGTTCTTGATTCTATATTTACTAAGTTATTTTTTTAATACAAAACTTTTAAATCAAGAAGTAACAATGATCTAAACCGGTATGATCTTAATCAAAATGTATTAAACTCTCATCATTAATGTTTCAAAAAATCATTGTTATTCAGTTGGATTTAGATGTATCTAAAGCGCAAAGCATTATTTGCCATTATTCCCCGTTATGGTAAAACTATCCGTACGAAATGCCTACCGTCACAGAAATACTGCAACGCATGCATCAGTCATATCAATGAATCGGTACTAAAAACAGACTGATTCTTGGCCAGTCAGGATAAGTCGAGATCATCATTATATTAAAAGAATAAGGCGATTTTTGTGCAGAAGATTATGGCCAAACTACTGGGTCGATTTTGATGATTTACGTGTCGTTTGAAAGCCCTTAACGTCTTGATGTGCCGGGGTCTCAAGTCAGTGCGTGGAACCAGAAACCCTTGGGAAGTCCTCAAAGAACGGTTTAGGCCCATTTAAATAACATTGGACAGCAAATTAAAACAAAAGAAGCAGAACAGCTGGGATTAAAGATACAAACATATGGTTTGCCAGTATGAATTAATAGTTCAATGTCAGATGGCACCAAACACAAAGTTAGGGCAACTCTGCTGCATGGTTTGCTGTTGCGTTTTCGTGGGAACAACAAGTCACGTGATAACTCAATCAATCTCGCGTTATTTAATGAATTTTCTTACTTGGTACGTTCAATATTCTTATCCAATCTTGGAGATTAAATCGTTTCAAAGCAAAGATTCATTTCTTGTAACAGTCGCTGCACAACTTTTGATTTTTCCTAATCTATAAATTACGAATTTATGTGATACGTATGCGTTAGGTACTATAGTAGGTTTAAAAAAAACATAAATTACATTATAGGCTATTTTAATAAATACTTCAGTAATAAATTAATACTTATAATTTACACAAAAACAATTTTTCCGATTATACTAATAACATAATGAGAAAATAGTTATATACCATTAATTTTACTATCAAACCCAAAGGACACTGGGAGAAAAAATATTTCCTATGGAAAGGTACCGAATATGTTACAACGCCTTGCTTTTGGATCTAGCGCACAAAAATACCCAAAAAAGGTTAAGCAGATTCAGAAATGAATGTAACCGAATGTGAATCCGCGGCACCAAGTGTTAAGGTGTTAACAAACCTTCGTCACATAACATATCAATATATTCAATAACATTCCTACATGTACCAACAGTTACAAAGTATATGAATCCCTATTATGCTGTTGTCCCGATTCCATTTCATGTTTTAATGTTTATCTTATGGGGATATCGTTATATTAATAGGCAAGCACAAAACTGTCCCTCCTTTTCCTCAGACTTATACGGATCGTAGGAGAATACCGTTAGTAAGGTGACATGTAGATGTGCAAAAAACTCATATAATTTACATCGGCCCTCAGGGCTACACCTCATATGCCTTCAAAGTTTTAATGTTATTGTTAAGGAAGAACTGTAATAAATGAAGTTGTACGTTGGTTTAACATAATGACACTGGTTCAACTGATCACGCAATATATCGAAATACCTCCGTAGCAGCAAACCTGCGTACTCAGCGAATTTCCGATGCATATATATGTATCTTAATACCACATAAATCCACATACCAAGTTTCATCAATATACATTCATAAATAAACGATTTATGACATTTTAATTATTCTCCATAAGAACAACATGGCGGCTGAGTATGCAGGGTTGCTGAAGCAAGGAACACAACAAATGGGGTTTTATACAAATATCAATATAACTCAAGAAAGAAAATTTGGTAAAGCCTTATACCAAATTTTATTAAGATCGATTGTTGTGTTGGGCCGTGCAGTAGAGTCGATGACTTCACTAACGTCGTCTTCCGTCGAACTGCACTCACTGACGTCAATCAGTGAGTGCAGTTCGACGGAAGACGACGTTAGTGAAGTCAAATTTTATTAATTTATGTTCATAATTAAGGAAGATAACACGTTACTTATTCTCCATAAGAATAACATGGGAGCTGAGTACGCAGGTTTGCTGCTACGGGAACTATCAGCCAAAAAATGTTTTTTAGTGCAAATATCAATAGACCACAACGATATGAAGCAATATACCAAGTTTCATCAGGATAAGTTGATAAATAAGTGAGATATACAATGTTTCTTATTCTCCGTAAGAATAACATTGGACAACGTACTGTGTTTAGCACTTTCAATATCTCTGTAACCATTTGACGTAGAGCAATGATCAAAACATCAAATTGTGCGTCTTTTTAAGTTGATTCCAATGGCTAACTAAAATTTGACTTAAAAAAAATTATAATGTAAAAAACTCCAAAACCCTTTTTTGGGGTACAAAACCCCCCAAAAACCCCTTCGGATAGGTCGATCTGTCTAGTTTTCGAACTTAAAGTCATAAATGTTGCTTTAAATGTTTGTACCAAATTTAATCAAAATCAGACCATTTTTACGAGAGTTATCGCACCCACAGACACACATATATATACAGTTTTGAACGAATGGTGTTTTTGGCATCTGGGGACCTCAAAACGAAAAGTTATCATGGTCCCGGGCCTAGGTCTTACCATGCCGACTACTGTAATAGCTTCTTCCATAGGGGAAATTCGCTAAAAACATACACGCAAACACCCATTATTCGTGTGTACCGCTTTGGGTTCACATAGATTTATTTTTGATTGAATTGCGACCTCTGGGCGTTCGCTAATACGGATTTATTTGATAGATGATTACTTAAAAATATATTTACCGTACCAGCCATAAAGTCTGACTCCGTGTCTGATTTCCCCCCCCTGCTTTCAGCCCCCTACTCCCGGAGAATGCAGGGCATAACTGTTTATCTATACAGGCAATATGGGCAGTATTCCTCCGTAATATATATAACCAAAGCTGAAGGCATTAACATTGTTTTTCACACCCTCCAACTTGTGTTGGATTTAAAAACGAATAAACAAAGCTCGAAGCCGCAACCGACGATTTCGGCGCGTTTGACGCCAGCGTAATGGAGATAGTGATTTATCCACAGTTTCAGTTAATGCCTCCGATAAGAACCAGCCTGGCCTCAAGGACCTCTGGAGATCGTCTTGCCGATGACGTCACGGACAGTAAACAGACCCTGGAGGGGGTGGTGGAGGGGGGATAGAGGGGGAGTCATGCATGAGTACTACTGACACCATCGACAATAAACCTGTCATTATGCCTAGCATTATCTGACTCGACTTTAGAAATTTATGTCCGCCGTTTCCTATTACACTATTTATTTAGTTTCGTAATTAATAATCGAAAATCGTGCCTAGATTGTGTAAAGTGAGGGACCTATGATAAGCGGTTTCGGTGGGTTGGATGTTTTACTTTTTTTGCTGCGATGGCAAGAGATTTTTACTGTTTTATTGGAAAGAAACTGTGTGAATTGGTGGGAATGCTATGTTTTTATATTAGTTAACAATTTCCTAAACAATCTAAGTTGGTAGAAGTTGAACTAGGTTATCATTCTCTTAATTACTATACATTTTATTTAGCAATATTAATATTTGTTAAAATAATTATTTTAACTATTGTATTACATATTTAATTTAACAATGCTACCGGCTACAACATTTTGTAATGGTACTAAAGCGAAAATTGTAACAATAACAATGTTTTTAGTTTATTATTGTATTAGGCGTGCTTAAAAATTACTTATTTAGAACTCTTTAGGATTTTTTTAATACATTCAAAAACATGTTTTTAATAGCCTACCAGTCGTCCGCTACATTAGTTTGAAACAATGACTACAATGTCGAGTTATATGTTGGGGAAAACACTAATTTTGCATCACATACGTTAGTGTTGTTTTCAGAACCTCATGTTCTGATTGTTGCTTACTAGCTTCCTAAGGCGTCGGTACAATCTTTGCTTGTCTTATTTTCAAGTTATATAAATTACCCTATAGGAACTCAATGCTCTTTAAGAGTTAAAATTGGGTAAAACCAATAACTTATTTTATTTTTAATTGATTGACGATCATGCGGAGTTATCTTGCTTTTGCATTGGCTAGAAAGCGTTTTATTCACGAAACTGTTTATAACACGAGTCCATTGGTCCACATTAGTCTTATCAGAAGATCCTGCACTTGGGATACCCTTATCAGTCGGTCTTGACTCTCCTCCAACCATCCAGAACCATCTACACTTTTTATAAAGTATCACTTTCTTTTAAACCTTATTGAATATATGTTAGACATAAGTAATGAATCGAACCGTAAATTACACACGTGGATGCTATATTTGCATTAAACTTTAATTACAATTCAATTTAGCTTCGATTTTAAAAGGTTTTTCATGGTGAAATTATTACAATCTCTGTAACTACTTTTTCAATGAGTTTTGAAAAGCTAAGTGATAAATAATTTCCTCTTTTGTTCGCTTGCGTTTCTCTGGCTAAACAGTAAAACATATTTATTAATAAATAAATAAATTCAGTTTACGAATTTTAAGTATTTTAATTGAGTAGGGGCTGTATTTACATTTAGTTACATTTATATAAGAACTCAAGATCCACTTCGACTTTACGAAAATAACACAAATTGACTGTTTAATTTACTAATTATTATCTCTACCAAACGATAGCCCCTATGACTCTTGAAAATAACACTTCACATTCTTTGTAGAGTTTAAAATTTCTAATGACAATATTTTAGTTTATTCGTCAAATTATAAAAGGAAACAGTGTCTGTTTTTCGTTGGCATCTCTGTTTCCTTTTAGCGCCAAACCTCCTAACCTGACTGAGCTAAACGTTTTTGCATAAAAACACGTGCTACAAATAATTATTTGCCCTTTAAAAAACCTTCAACTCTGCCTCATGGGTTTTAAACGTTCCATTGGAATGCTGGCGGGTACTGATTTGTATGTATAACAAAAAAACTCAAGTATTAATATTGTATGTCCTATAGCAACAATAAATTGTATGCGCTATTTTCAAAATATCTGACTAGTAATGACTGCTAGTATCCTTATGGACAGTAACCAACTAATTAATTACTGTGCATAATGTCTTATGTGAAAATAGTAAAAGTGCGTGTAATGTGCTCGTCTCATATTTCGAACTAATAATTGTCCTAAACTGATCTGCAAAATTGGGGGCAAACCCCTTTGGTAATATCCTCTTATAGCCGCTCCCAATGTTCCCAGGGGCATCAGCCTCTACTGACGTGCGACTCAGGACCGATCACTCGAAGCGCGACCCCGGATCAGATCGACTGTCACCACCGCAGCAGACGTAGGCCTCGTGACTGCTTATTTTTCTTCTCCCGCACATCCCTCCATACATATACATCGAGTGATGTTAGATTTCCAAGAAATTTGTTAGTAAGCGAATTGCAGTCGTGCCTTTCCAATCTCGGATCTGCGGTCACACCCCGCGTGCCCCTTCTTCCGCACCCCTCCATCCTCCGCCGGAACGGACCAATAACAAATGAGCTCGGGGTGTCAGCTTATTAATAACGTGACACTTCCATACACACCGGTACGTTCCATATGTCAACGCGGCGGGAGTGCGGGCAAGCGCGAGCCGCGACTGGCGTTCCAGTTATGAATTAGAGTTTATGAAGGTTGATTTGAGTTATTCGAGTCAGATTTTGATTTTCTGAAATGACATAAGGTGAGGACGCAGAATGTGACTGCTGTCAATAAAATAGTTAACAAAGTTCCTCCATAAGGGATTAGCTCGCTCAAGTACACAGCAACTCTTTTAATTCACTCAATAAATGAGTAAATATCGCATACAGTCTTATTTTTAGTATTTCACCAACAGTTCTTCAATGTAAATTTCTAATAACATTTCAGAATCGACCCATACCCAACTTGTTGTATTGTGGTATCATCTTTACTAACTAGTTACATGAGGGGGGTGCAGTCACGAAAAACTTCGCTTCCTACCTGCATGTTAACGATTACCTCCTGCAGCTCCTAATATTATCCTATATTTTTGATCTAAAACTCATTTTAAGGATAGTACCGGGGGACCGAGCCATGTTCGGTGTTAGATTCCGCAGAAGAGGCATTGAATTTGTTTTATTTCAAATACTCGTTCATTTTCAATATGAGCTCGTTCGCTACGCTCACTCGCCTATAGAAAAAAGAGTTTGAGTTGCCATTCAAGTAGTTTTTTATTTCCATTATGAGAGTTGCCATTCAAGTAGGTTTTTTATTTCCATAATGATAAACAGCTGTTTACAATATTTTAATTTATAGAAGCTGGTTTAATAGTTTGTTTTTGTTATTCATAGTAACCGGTGTTATGATTTTAAACTCCATAAGCCCAATGTTAAAATTTTTAATTTTCAAATGAGTTGTTTAGAAAAATACGAGTTTTCCTGAGGTAGTGGTTTTCACCAATCGATTTTTTAGACTCAAAAGCCCCTAATCCCAAACTTTCAGCAAAATCCTTCGGCTGGATCTCGAGATAAATTTTGCAATCAAACAAACAGACATAGCTCGTATTAGAGTATATAGGATAATTACCTAATAATTCCCAGCAGAATTTGTATATCAAAATTATTTATCGAAAAACACATTCATAAGCATTGTAGTTTGGTTGAAAAACTGTTTTCACAGGAATTACTTGGTAAATTTGACAGTTAAAATCTAACTTATGAAAGAAAGTCTTAAGAAAAAAGTCAGCTGCTAAAATAATCGTGTTTTTAAACTAGCTATCAGGCAAAATAATTCTGGTAGCCACCAACCTTACGACACAATTAAAGCCGTTTAAGGTGCAAAAGGTGCGAGTTTAATTTCCCCAGCTCGCATTATCGGAATCACATATGTGATGAAATATTGGCAGTAAGGTCCGAGGGGAGATACGGAATACAATGACGCCCTTGTAATGAAGGGCCAATAACTGGAATCCAACAATGCTGGGTAAGATAGCTGGAAGATATTACACGACTGTGTATGGCCTTTGTACGGTTACACTCTGCGGAGATGCAATCTTAACACAGAATCGTAATACTAATTATCACCGTATGTGAAGTTTATTGTTTTAGCGTTTCTATAGGTTGCTTTTCCAAATGGTTGTTAAAAAACCGCAATTGAAGTTTTCGTAAATTGTGTTGGAAATGCTGTAGTACAACAAATGTTTAGTTTATATTTTCTGCCTTACAAATGTTTATTGAACACTGAAAATCTACCAGTCAGGACTTAATTATTGAAGTTAAACAAAGCTTTCAAACGTACATTATCCTATACTCTAATATTAGTAAGGTTTGCTTGCTTGCTTGCTTGCGACACGGATCTCAAAAACGGCTCCAACGATTTCCTTCAAATGTTGGAAATAACTAATTTCTGGGATAAAAATAAGTTCTAGACAGGCCTCATTCCTAGGGAAAATCAAATAATGAAAAAAAAACTAAAATGAAAAGTTAATTTAACATTGGTCTTACGGAGTTTCAAATTAAAACAAAAGAATTGTAACAGCTGTTCATAATCAACCAGGGAACTGTCAAAGTAATACTCATGTTGTTTATGATTATTAACATGTGGTTTACTGAGAGCAGAGATTAAAAGATTTGAGTTAAGATTAAATATATAGAGTAGTAAAATAAATCAAAGGGGCATTGAGCTATAAATAACAACTGGAGGGACCTTAAAATGTAGAAAAGAGGCAAATGAATAATAAAAATCTGATTATCAGTAGGGGGAAGTGGTGAAATATTACTCCGAGTCATCTAAACAAACTGACTGGCCTTCCCCTGAGCAAAGCTCGGCCCCCAGGTACTCCTTTTAAAATATAACATAAAGTTAAACACTGTACAACAAAAACAAATATAAATTGATTATCTTTTAGGTGCTTTAGCCTACTAAACACCACTTGTATCTCTATTTTGTGATTGGATTGTTATTGGTAGAGGTATCGTAACACTCAAAATCACAGTTATATGTAAGACATTCTTTGATATTTATATCCATCATGTGGGGTATATGTTTTAAGGTTTGAGAGGCTGAGAGGTTACATTTTAATTGTAACACTTGTATTTAAAATTAGTCTCTACAGTGTACTAACTTTTTTTCAACAGCTTCGATGGTTCACCTGATTTTAGTTTTATAGGTTGACCAAACTCCAATATGTAGAAATGTATTTTATCTTGATACTTTTATTTAATAAATTACCTTAGGCGAGATTGTATTAAAAACAAACTGTCCCCCAATTTTCTCACCGAAAACTTTCACTCAAGTATGGTAAACCCATGATATATCATGGGTGTTAGACGTGGTGTTTTCAAAAGTTCCTAGTACTATTTGGCTTTATATATATATATATATATATATATAAAGCCAAATCGTACTAGGAACTTATCATATCTATTATACATCTATTATGTGGTCGGGCAAAGTAGTAGAATATATATATATATATATATATATATATATATATATATATATATATATATATATATATATATATATATAAAGCCAAATCGTACTAGGAAATTTTGAAAACACCACGCCTACTACTTTGCCCGACCACATAATAGATCTATAATAGATATTTATATATAAAGATATATATATAATAACACATAATAGATTAATATATATAAAGCCAAATCGTACAAGGAACTTTTGAAAACACCACGTTTAACACCCATGATATATCATGGGTATACCATACTTGAGTGAAAGTTACTGTAGACATATTTACAGTCTAAAAACTGTCTATAATAGGATACTGAATTTAAATGGATTTATCATTTAATAAAAGTGCAAATAGTACATTTATAACACTATAAAAAACAAACTCAAAAAAAGAAAAAACAAACTAGTGGTGCAGACTAAAAATGTCAAAACAACACAGAGCTACAACTACGCTATGAGCAACTTTGCCTTATCACACAATGAGAACAAATACAACGTTTATCTGGTGCGACACATAAAACTGCCGAGCAATGAGAATTGCCGAAACATCGACGCCGCGGTGTTGGGTGATAAGAGAGACAAAAAGCCGGAGTTCCTTGTTATCACCCCCATGCGTCTCGGCGCTCTTATCACCACAGAAGCTGTCACAATCACGTCACAGCCCCCATGTCTCCGCGAGCTTTGTCGTATAATAATTACTGTATACTGTATATTCTCCTCCTGTCATAAACAGACACTGGAGTGTCTTGGTGAAAAAGAATAATACTTTATCAGGAAATCCCTCCCTTCCATGTGCTCAAGAGATGTGGGTTGTTTTAACTTGTGCAGAGATCAGTATTCTATAGTACGGGTGAGTTTTATAACTCAACATTATAATAAGTTTATTTATGGTTTGTAGTCCATGTGGTCAGGCAAAGTAGCCTAAGGCGAAAAGAGACTGCCAACCTTTTTTTAGTAAAAACTATTCTGAGAGACCGGAAAAGAGGTATAATCCAAGCAATAATCTTTTCCCGCTCTTAATTAATAATAATTAATTTGTCTTCTTTATTTATATTAAAAAAAGGTTTATAGATACAAACACAAAGGTTGATAGTAACGAATGAGACCAAAGTTATACTGATAGGGGTGCTTTCAAGTGGATTACGTAACCGGGTTTGTTCTGGGGAAATGGGAACTAAGGAAGTACAATGTAGAATTATGATAGAAAGGAAGAATGGAAGGCATATTTTGGTGTTTATATATCGTTTATTGTCTAGTACAAATTTAGTCCCTAAGTAAAACAATTCAGACAAAAAAACTTGAGGAATAAATATTTGATATGAGAACAGTGTTATTAACAAAATAAATTACTAAAAATTACAAAAATGTACTAATTGTTAACAGTCATATGTCATTACCAGATTAGGCTTTTTGTACCTTGGCCTTCAACCTTAGTATTGTATTGCTTACCGTGCGGCCTCGCTGTTATCACAGCTTGGGGTTTAGTAAATAGTAATCCATCTGATATAGAGTTCAAGTAAGGAGTTAAAGCCTATAAAGGAACCCAATTAAAAACGCATAGACGTAAAACTCCGATGATTTACAAAAGACCGCAATTAAGTCAAATCAGAAAGATCAATAGGGGTATTATTGTTTAACTCTTAGATAGCGTCGCCTATTATTTATTGCTCATAAACGAACCATTATAGATGTCAAAGATCTTAATCGCCTACTTTAGATATGGGGTTCTCAAATTAAGCTGTATTAAATCGGAGTTATCTGATAACAGCTATCAGGGCCGTAACATCTGTCGTTTCTTTGTATATTAATTGGTCTCCGAACTTCGTTATCGTGGTTATCAGGCCAGATATCATCAAACGGGTATTTAAGTTAAATCCCCTCTAATAACGCCAAGTGGATTACGTAACCGGGTTTGTTCTGCGGAAGTAAAGTGCGAGCATATGGGAACCAAGGAAGTACAATGTAGAATTGTGGTGGAAAGGAAGAATGGAAGGCATATTTTGGTGGGTATTACCATTGATTATACATCCTACGGAATGTATAATAATCATTTATACATTCCGTAGGATGTATAATCAATGGTATTACGCTGGTTGGGTTGGGGCTGATACAACTGTAAGTGGATAGAGGTTAACTTTCCTTCGTCAGGCATACATTTTAAACATTTTGTAAAAAAATTGGTATTACTTGAAGACTTTTGAAGATTTTATCGGGGTATTTATCTTATCGTTGACGAAGTTTATCGGAAAAGATTTAAAATCATCATTAAAATAAATTAGAATGAAAAAAACTATACGAAAAGGAAATTCTATATTTGTTCTTTTTTGACGATATATTTGCAAAATTTGCTTATTTTTCATGATGAACTTTCAAGTTTGATTTTTAAATGTCTTCTGAAAAAACAGGCTTTCAATCAAAGATCTATATTTTGGAACGACTAATAATTCTACTTAGTTTTTATCTGTTTTTCACCGGAAACAAAGTAAGCAAGATTCAACTCTTGACTGAGAACGTTTTCTTCTTTATCCAATCCAAACCCAAATGAATGTAGGTTCAAAATTAGTCTAGATCATATAAAATAATAATATATCTAAAATATAATTTTAATTATACTTTTCAGCGTGTTTATGGTTTCATTGGATAATTAGAGTAATTTATAATTTAAATTTTATTTTAATAAAACATAAATTTTACGTTGTTGGTGTTTGTGGTTTATAGGGGTGATTGTAACATTGCCTTTTACTGCAAATGTATCGATTAATTTTGTCTTTTTAGGTTTACAAAAAGTAATAATTAGTACCGATATTTTACTTCGATCTTATCGTGATATCGACAGACGCGGGCCGACATTAAACTCTATATCGTTATTTGTATTCGTTATCCAAACACTGGCTCCCAGTGGACAAATGGTTGTCGCGGGGAGACAGAGTCAGAAGGCAACGACAAATGGTCACAGTCGGGGAATGTCGGAATGCGAAATGGAGAATGATTGAGAGAGGCCAAGGTACAACAACAATAGTGGAGAGACCTGCGCTCTGCGCTGATAAGTACCAACTCTAGCAGGCCTTCTTGTTGGAACATATAAGAGCTTTATATCACATGCAGATCAAGCGTTCTGATTTTGTTTAGGGTATATACTGAAATTGTATCCTACTCTCTTTAAACGACCCCGGGGGGACTTAAGTCATGAAACTAAAGGTAACTGCTTTAAAATTTAAAATTATTATTTTTAAAACGGAGTTTTAAATCATAAAAGCTGATAAGGAACAACAAATTAGTTGCCAATTAACACTCACGTGGGATAGTATCAATCAATATATGACTTTTGCCTGAGCGAAGGCTGGCCTTCAGAATTTAATTTTCGAAATAAGCGAATGTCTTTTTGTTGTTTTTTGTTGTTGTTTTAGATCAAGTTTCTTGAATGCAGACGTTTCATTTACTGAATGTTACTAATATACTTTCTCAAGCCAACGAATCTGTTGGAGTTAATATATACCTGATTCAAAAGCTAAGACAGCCATAAGGTGAGTTGAGTAGGTATTTAATCAAACTGATATGTAGCAAAATGTCGTTTAGCTCAAAATGCATGGAATATAAAAAAATCCCGTTTATACAAACGATTCTGGAAATTACGTTTTCCAAAAAATTACAGTCTTATAGGGAAAACCTAATAAACAAGTAGTAGCCTAGCTGGGTGAATTACATATGTTATTCATAGAAAGGGGCGAAACGAAAAACTATCTGAAATTTAGTTAAACAGGCCAACGCATCTTTAGGTAAACAACAAAACACATACACAGCCAAAGCTAAAAAAATAACTGCTTCTGAGATATAACTTATAAATTAAATGAGCTTATTATAATGTTGAGTTATAAAACTCACCCGTACTACAGAATTCTGATCTCTGCACAAGTTAAAACAACCCACATCTCTTAAGCACATGGAAGGGAGGGATTTCCTGATAAAGTATTATTCTTTTTCACCAAGACACTCCAGTGTCTGTTTATGACAGGAGGAGAATATACAGTATACAGTAATTATTATACGACAAAGCTCGCGGAGACATGGGGGCTGTGACGTGATTGTGACAGCTTCTGTGGTGATAAGAGCGCCGAGACGCATGGGGGTGATAACAAGGAACTCCGGCTTTTTGTCTCTCTTATCACCCAACACCGCGGCGTCGATGTTTCGACAATTCTCATTGCTCGGCAGTTTTATGTGTCGCACCAGATAAACGTAGCATTTGTTCTCTAGTGTGATAATGAGAAGTTGCTTACGGCGTTGGTAGTAAGTTCTCTGTGTTGTTTTGATATTTTAATTTTGTTTACAATATTGTTACTATTCATTGTTTAAAACACCGTTGCAGCTAAGGTGCATTTGATTATAGATTAATCATGAGTATTAAACGAGTGTAGCCTTGTTTTTTAAATGAAAAGGGAAGATGACTTGCCGTTCTTCGTGAGTTACTAACTTCACGAGTTGGGGACTTTCCATTAATAATAATCATGTAAATTTCAAAGGTAAAATTCACATGGAAAATGAACATTTTAAAATACGAATGTTGTAGAGCAGTTAATATGATAGAGGAATACAGAGTATTGAGGTGTCTCTTCTCACAAAAGTGAGAAGAGGCAAAAGGACACAACCGTTTCAAATTAATGTAGCTGGACTCTCACATAACACAGACACTTTAAAGTTCTTCCATAACTCTTTCATTAACTATTCAAACCAATCTCACATTCCCGTTAAGGAATGTGTATCTCAATAGTTCGGTATGAGTATCTCAATAGTTTTACCGAACGCCCAGCTCAGCTGACTTTACCTAAATATATACAATTTATAAGAACAGTTGTTAGGGAACAACATCAACTATTCTAGAGATAATTTAACCTTGTGGAATGAGGGACTGAGTTTATTAATTGGCTGTATGTTGTGGGTAGGAAGGAGGGGGATTTAAAGTTAAATTATCTCTAGTTTAATACTCTGGTTGCTAACAATTCTTAAGACGGTTCAACATTCTGCTTAAAAATATTTGTTTACGTAATTACGATGAATTTAATTAATTAGTAACTGAAAAACTGTCATTTTGTTTCAAAACTGGTTGGCCGAACGTAACGAAGGACATTAGACTTATAGTGCAGCTCGTAGCTATCAGATGTCCGTGGCGGAGCCTAATGGAAATGCCTCCTTCAGTTCCGCGCCACGGCGACATCCTCCTGATAGCAGGTCCTTGTTGTTATCTTGCGATAAGCGGGTGTCCGGTGTCCCCACTTCCTCCGATACCTGGTGTCAATGTCGATGTCGCACTGTCCCGTCTAGCGTCTAGCGGCTATCCGCTTGCGTTCCCTGTTAAATATTGTTTACAACTTGCATCAAATGGATATACAAGGATGTGACCTGATGGCCTCCCAGTAAACATTTTTTCCTTTCTTATCCATTGGACAATGTGATTTGATTTGTTTCTGGTTGCAAGGTTTTATCACAGGTGATCGTTTTACGCCTTCTCACATTCTCTTGACAGTTTCTTGGTTTGCCTTGTCAATGAACAGTGTAAGAATAGTGGAGGGGGAAACTCCTTTCAACCCTGAGTTTAATTGTTATTTTGCTGCGATAGATAAAAGACAAACTCTCGTAACAAAGCCTTACTGGTTACTGAAATACTCACAGAGATGACAAGTGTGGAGGGTAAACAAGAGTTATTTTGGATCCTTTCTTCACACTAAATACATAAATAACTAAACGTTCAAAACCTCAATTATAAATTTGTATCCCCTAAACTGATAAAAATGTTGATTTTTACAATTATTTGGAAAACGTAAAGATAAAATATTCTTGAAATATTTATCAACTTTTATATATTTTGAACAGTAACGAGTATCTCGTTATTATGCAAGGATCAGGTGTTCAGATTTTGAAGGTAAAAACAGCTCAAATAGCGTTATTATAAAAAAATTGATTGGTTCAATCGAGTGCCAAGCTAAGAAATCCGTTTCACCAATCCTTAAGAAACTTAACAATTCTGAATTTATTTTTGGATTATAAAAATGCTGTAAATTGACTCTGCCGGTGGAACGAATAGAACGAAATTAACATCACCTAGTCAAACTCTTATTTGACCTAGGTCTAAGGATTAATCAGTTTAGGGGATAAAAATTTATAATTGAGGTTTTGAACGTTTCGTTAATTATGTATTTAGTGTGAAGAAAGGATCCAAAATAACTCTTGTTTACCCTCCACACTTGTCATCTCTGTGAGTATTTCAGTAACCAGTAGATCTTTGTTATCCTATAAATGTGCAAAAAATCAGCACGTTTAAGTTCACAAACTAAAGTACCTATTCCTTGAAATTTTTACTTGTAAATTTTCTTAACCATGTTGATGCTCCAATTCTCATGACAAAAGTGTTTTTCAGCTCAGATATGATCATGAGAGTTATAAATGTCTTCCTCATTTTATGTGGTAGAACAGATGAAGTAATAGCTATACACAATAATAAGTTTAATGTTTGCTTGGTTGCTTGCTTCCAACTGCGATCTCAAAAATGGCTCAATCGATTTCCATAAAAAGTTGTAATTAACTAATTTCTGAGCTAAAAATAAGTTCTAGACAGGTCTTATTCCCTCGAAAAGGCTAGTTATGTAAAAAAATAATTTGAATAACAAGGGACTTTTTGAGTTTAAAATGAAAACAAAATAATTCAAACAAATGTCAAAGCAATGCTATTTGTTTATCCTTTATTCTGGCTTAATGACATAAATATCCATGGCTAGCCATAAAAAATAAACATTTTACATTGTCAGAATTATATTTCAGTACCTGGGGGACCGAGCTTTGCTCGGGGGAAGGCCAGTCAGTTTGTTTAGATGACTTGGAGTAATATTTCACCACTTCCCCCTACTGATAATCAGATTCGTACAACTCATTTGCCTCTTTTATACATTTTTAAGGTCACTCCAGTTGTTATTTATAGCTCAATGCCCCTTTGATTTATTTTACTACTCTATATATGTAATCTTCACTCAAATCTTTTAATCTCCGCTCTCAGGAAACCACATGTTAATAATCATATACAAGATGAGTATTACTTTGACAGTTCCCTGGTTGATTATGAACAGCTGTTACAATTCTTTTGTTTTGATTTGAAACTCCCATAAGCCCAATGTTAATTTTTTAACTTTTCATTTGAGTTTTTTTACATTATTTGATTTTTCCTGGGGATGAGGCCTGTCTAGAACTTATTTTTATCCCAGAAATTAGTTATTTCCAACATTTGAAGGAAATCGTTGGAGCCGTTTTTGAGATCAGTGTCGCAAGCAAGCAAGCAAACATTACTCATATTAGAATATAGGATAAACAAATAATTATGACTAAAATTTAATAGAACTGTTTAAACGTTGATGAAGTTCAAAAGTGCCTCAACTGAATTGCCTTGGTTTCTTTGTAGAAGCTCCATTACATTCACAGGGAATGTGATGTTCCTTCTTCTACGTGACTGATAGAGATTTTCCTGTGTATTTTCATACCTGCCGCAGCCAAATAGTATATGGTCGATTGTTCCTATTTCTTCTTGACATTCACAAAGAGGGTAATTTAATTTTGAGTCTGTGTGGATGTAATACTTATGTCCTGAATATCAACATGTGGTTTCTTGAGAACAGTGACCAAACCATTCCCACAACAATTTAAAGCTTAAAGGGACATTGAGCTATAATAACTGGAGAAACATTAAAAATTCAGATAAGACAGAAATTCAGATAAATGAGCGAAGCAGTTCTGCTCGGCATGAGGAAGCCGTGTTGAAAAATAATTCTAGGTCGATACAAAAACTCGCTGGCCTTCTCCAAGCAAAGCTCGGGCCCCAGTTACTGATTTGTCTGAATAAAGGAATGGTATAAGTAAATATTTGTTAATTGTGAACCCACTCGTCACGCTCTGGTCACGACAATCGAAGCGAGAGGTGTAAGACAAGGAAGACCCATTTACACAGACACCTGCTGCCGCTCACCGCTTGCATCTGCTCACCTCAACCATGCATCGATTACGATAAGTTGATAATGAAGAAAGAAATGATGCCTAAATACATCCGCAGTGCTTTCAAATTCAATAAGTAAATTATATCAATAATAATAAATAATAGAAATTAACTCTATTTTCCAAACATGATGCAAAAACAAAGCAAATTTAACAATTGTTTAAGTAACTAAATAAAATACATCTTAAAGTATATTTTTCATTGGTGAATAATAGGTTTCCCCTAGGCAATGCCCGTTTGGGGTTACCATCAGGTAACTAAATTAACCTGAAAAAAGCAAGCCGGACCACCGTTATAACAACAAATCACATAAATTTGAAAATAGTTTCTGATTTATCAAAGTTGTTTAGATGAAAAAATGAACGTGTTACTTGGAAATAAGTATACCGTGCGTCCCAAAAGTCCCACCCCCTTATTATTTTTTAATGACTGCATATAACGAGATTATCTTCCGGGGAAGTCTTAGTGACCCAAAAAGAAAACTTTTGATGAGTCCAAATTTTCAACCCCCCCCCCAAAAAAACAGGGGTTTTGGGGGGTAAGTCAAAAAACTTAAAAGTAACCCCCTTGAGTGATGAATAATTTTAAAGGGTGTAAAAAGAAGAATAAGAAGATTGTCACAAGTTAGGGGTTTCTAGCTCTTTTCTATCAAACACAGCGTACAAATGAATTTTTGAATTTTATAACGTCTTTTTGCATAGCAGTCATTTAAATTCACCAATAACGTTTCGAAATAATAAGATTTTTCGATTGGAACCAAGCCGTGAATCTTTTAGTGAGTGAACAAGTTTGGCCCCATCCCCCAAAATAGGGGTTTTTGGGGCTAAGTCGAAAATGTTAAATAGCAACCCTTACTGAGTGATACCTCTTTTTAAAGGTCTCATTTAAAGAAGATGAATGGTGCAAACTTGAGGTCTCTGCGATGATCCTCTCCTAAAACATGGCAGCTTATTAAATATCATCGTAGAGACCTCTAATTTGCACCATTCATCTTCTTTAAATAAGACCTTTAAAAAGAGGTACCACTCAGTAAGGGTTGCTATTTAACATTTTTGACTTAGCCCCCAAAACCCCTATATTGGGGGATGGGGCCAAACTTGTTCACTCACTAAAAGATTCATCGCTTGGTTACTTAAACGTTCCAATCGAAAAATGTTATTATTTCAAAACGTTATTGGTGAATTTAAATGACTGTTCTGCAAAAATAATGCAAAAAGACGTTATAAAATTCAAAAATTCAAGTGAACGCTGTGTTTGATAGGAAATAGCTAGAAACCCCTAACTTTTGCCATCCTTCTTCTTATTTTTTTACATCCTTTAAAATGATTCATCACTCAAGGGGGTTACTTTCAAGTTGTTTTACTTACCCCCAAAACCACCATTTTGGGGAGGGGGTTGAAAATTTGGACTCGTCAATAGTTTTCTTTTTGGTCACTAAGACTTCCCCGGAAGATAATATCGTCATATGCAGTCATTACAAAAATAATTGGCGCGTGGGTTTTTTGGGACACACGGGTATATTTGGGCAGCTGAATAACCAGTGGAAGGATTAAGGTACGGCTACACATAGCGGGATGGGACAGGGATGGGATAGGGACGGGACATTTGAGTATATCCCGTGGGGTGGCTACACATAGCGGGAAAGGACACTGCCACGGACATGCGGAACGATGCGCGCGCAGCTTCCACTTCACCGACGTTCCCGGCACTAGCCGCCCCGCCATTTATTGTCATTGTCATCATGGAAGAGCAGTCTTCAACCTATTCTTCGTCTGATTCTGACGAAGAGTTTTTATTAATGTGCTTGTTTGATGAAGAAAACAAGAGAAAAAGAAGATTTTGGACTCATCCAATAAATGAAAAAAGAGAGGTTAGTTAATTTCAGTATGGTAATTTCAGTAAGAGAGGTTTATTTACAGTATGGGAAATCCAAGCAAAGGTACAGAGACTGACTCACGGTTACTTGAAGCTTGGTAATAAAGATAAGAAGCATATAGAGTGGACATATTTCCTATTTATCTATATTATATCTGTCAACCTATATTTACAAAATACCTCTCTATTTTGGAACGGGAATAGGTTTATGTTTTTCAGTGATCTATTAGCGACATTGATTTAGGGCTCCGCCCGCCTAACTTCAAAGTACAACTTTTTCAATTTTTGATACAGATTTTATCTTAGGGCTTAGTTTAAATCATAGTTTACGCGGGCGAAGCTGTGACGGGTTTGCTATTAGATGGATAAAAAAGCCCTGCTGTTATTCGTTGTCTATATTTTGGTTTTAGATAATAGTGTATTTCTTAAATCACTAGCCGAGGACGGCCGACGACTCACGAAAACTCCCGATCTGCCTTGCGCGATATCCCATGTCCCATCAGGGGGTGGCTACACATACAGGGATACGTACAGGACAACGGCGAATTGATGCTCTTCCGACCATCCATCCTCCACTGCAAATGTCCCGTCCCTATCCCGTCCCTATCCCATCCCGCTTTGTGTAGCCACTTCCATTTGATTACACAGGAAGCATCCATCAGCAAATGTCCCGTCCCTATCCCATCCCGCTATGTGTAGCCGTACTTGTATCCAGCATGCAATTGCTTTGATCGGTCCTGATAATGATGTTCCTTGCAATATTTGCATCATCTCATGTCGGGGTCCTGATGGAGTTCATGATACATGTTCACGGTACAAGTTCGTCACAATGTCGTGCTGCGTTTCATCATTTTATTGCTCTTACCGTTACCGTTGTCTAATAGTTGCAGTGGCCACCTCCTCATACTCCGAATTGGCGTCCGATCCCGTGACCCGTCCTTCTTCTGTCATGGCATGATCCCTTGAAGGACTCCGACAACTCTGCGCTTCCCCGGCAGCGTCCCTGTCTCTGCGCACGGCACCTCCTCCAAGTTCCCGAAGACGATAGTCACTGTCTTCTCCTCGCGAAGGACTACCTGACTACGTACCTCCCCACCGTCGCCGGTACAGACAACTATATGAAATCGACATGCCAAAAATAGCTTCTGTACTTAAATTTTCTTCTCCATCTTTAGTTTTTTTAGTTCTTATAAAACTATAAATTACCATTTTACAACCTTAATTCAATGGGAATGCCAACTTCGCATCTTGTAAAGTAGGTTACCTACATTGAACAAAAATGTAGTTTCCGACACATAAATCTAAGTTTATTGTTATTTTCTGTTAGTTCCTATACAAATTTTGCTTTTATAGCCTCAATAAATCTACAAATTAATAACGAAGAAGGCAGGAGGGAATGAAGAACTAAACTGAATAATTTTTCCATTGTGGGTACTCTATTTTATATCGTGTGAGGTTGGGGCTGTAAAATGGTTATTTTTGCGGAACTAATTGTAGTTTTATGATAACTAACGATAAGTATAACAAAAACATTGGTAAGCCATTTTAGCTATTTATGTCAACTCCACAGACCTGTCCAGACTGATACTTCAGTTTCTCACCACCACAATGTTCGTCCAGGGGGGCACATCCGACCACCAGCTTAAGGGTTCTTCCTGAATCAGATAAACAAATTGTTAGTCCAAGTTATTTACAATATTTTAAGGCAATACCCTATCAAATAGTTTATAGTTAATAGTTTAGATCTGCCAGCTCAAAAATGTATAAACATTGTACATTGAATGGACTCAGCTATAATAATAAATTCAGACGTTTTACAGTAATATTGAGTTTATAATTTTATAAAAAAAGAGCATCGCCGTGCTTACCACGAACTTCTCAAATACTGAATGATGGAGGATTTCTGTAGAACTAGGAAGCAAGCAATTATGGAGGCAAAATTAATAAATGGAAGGGAACAAATCACCAACACTTTTTATCAATAGTTAAAAATATGTGTGTGAATCGTTGCCACGGCTATTATTTCATTGTTGTCAGGCTTTAAACATTTAAGTTTTTGTTAACACATTTTATCGTAATTTGCACCTATACTAGTTGGGCTCAAGAGCTCCTTTAAGACTTCGTTCATGACATTTTATAAATTAACTCAAACCTAAGTAGCTGATTTAAATAGCTCACTTAATGTGTTTTGACTTAGAATTGTATTTTATCCATTGATACCGTTCAGGAAAGGATTATAAACCAATTAATGTTATTCCTCAGATTTTATCATCAATACCACATGCCACCCCACAAAAACCACCAATACCCATTACCACCATTGCGGCTAGTGGTCGAAGGTTTTCGGAAGCACAGTTTCCTCTAAAGTTTCTGGTACGGGTTAACGTTTTATATACGATTAATAAATACAAATTTGAACTAACGCATTGAGTATTGCATGTCTTTGTCCATGGTGGGATTTCGACGTGAATTATTACTAATTAGAACAACCTGAGCGTTTAAAGTTTTTCCGTTTAATCTGCAATAAAAACACGTATTTAATTAAATTAATACTCGCGGCGTTATTATTAAAAATAATACATTTGAAGCTAGATTTACCCTAGTTTTTCCATGACTTACTGTATTATTTAATTTTGAATGCGGATTGTACGATAAGTTGAATAGCACCAGGGAGGCCCAGCCATACTCGGTGATATTTGATTCGTTTCGTAGGTAAAAAATATGTCAACTCTATATGCGATCTTTAGTCAACGGTTCCATTCACTGTTTTCAAAAAATCAATTGAAAATCAGTTTCTGATACTTTTACCAGTAAGTGCAATACCTTGACCGTTTAATGGTAAATTTATTCTCAGTTGCTATAATTATTTTGTTTTTATTTGGAACCCCATAAGCCCATGTTACAATTTCCTACTTTCAAGAGAAATTTTTAAGAAAATATGAATTTTCAAGTAAACTCAATTGAGGTTTTTACCAATCGTATTTTTAGGTACATAAATTGGCCCCTATTTCCAAAGTTTTACGCTATACAAATTCGTTACGCTGGATTCCTAGATAAATTTTGCAAACAAAATACATTGCTCGTATTAAGTATAGGATTTTAGTCAAACTTGAGAAGTCGCTACATCTGGTTTTGAATAAATTTTCATTTCATTTCTGGTTTTGAACGCAAGTCATTTTAATTCACGTATCTATGTCCTAGGACTTTAGGTAGTTAAATGAAGTAGACCTATATCCCACCTTAGGATTTTACTTGTGTAATTTTACTTGCAAGCACTTCAGTGGCATTACATCCGCGTCGATGGTTCGCCCTCCAACAACCACCAAGGATGTCCCCCAGGATCAGCTCCGCCCGCGGCCCGGCGAGCGGCCACCGTGGCAGCTGTTATCAGATCTGATAACGCCGCGATTACGCACTGATGTGATCGTTACCCACCGCAACAATGCTCGTTTGTTTGCGATCGCCGGCCGATAATATGAAAACAACCGAGCGATTGGATCTTCGGTGAAATGTTTTCGATGACGGCGATAGAACCGCAGCGCGTTGTTATTACGCGGTATCCAAGACGGAATCATTGGCCGTGATGGATCAGTGTGTGTTTTGTGCGATGGGATTATTCAATCATGAACAAGTCGATAAATAGTGGTGATAAACGCGGAATTCCGCCGTGGGTTTTTGCTGGGCTGAACAAAATTATCGTAATATATTTCAGCCGCTTACTTTCTCTTTGTTATACTCAGAAGATGTTAGGTTTTATTTTTCATTTATCATTTTCAAAACCGTTCTTCTCAGTTGTAAAGTTGATTATATGTACTTAACTCAAGTCAGATCCAGTTATGTTTACCCCATCAAGGATAATATTTCTAGAGGTCTCGTCTGCTGGGGTAAACAAGTGTAGCCTACGTCGTTGACCTCTACTTTGCCCCACTGACAACTCTGCTCACGTGGGAACCAAAATGATAACCAATAAATCATCTCTTCTCAAGGCATATGACAGTTAGCTGACAAACATATAACTTTTGAAGAGTGGATTTGATTGGTTACCTGAGGAATATATCGGTCAGCATGTAGACTTTATTATTTTACCCCAGACGAGACGAATGTATTAATCTCTTTGGTTGACCCACGGAAATTACATCCTAGAGCCTTCCGCCTCTGCAAAATAGTCGTAATAAAAGTTAAGATTATATACTCAACATTTCGCTCCCTGGGTGTATCTTCTGTTTATAATACATTTTTTACTGATAAAAACATTACAATTTATCACTGTCGATAAAATATTAGGTGTTATTAATGTAAGGGTTTTGGTTGTAGTTTCGTATAACGAAGTGCCCTTATTGCTGCAATATCTGGAACGTGACGATATCTGTCAGAAAAATTGTATTACCCGCGCATATTATATACTAACGGTTTATAGCTCATTTATGTTGGTAAGCTTTTTTAAAAATGTGCATTTTACAGTAGGCCTATATATTGTACATGTTTTGGACAGAAGTAAAGATATTTGGTGGTGCAGCAAACGTATGTGAAGATAACCGTCCGCACGATAGCATGCATAGACGATGTTCCCCGTTAACTCACAAACTAATTGTACAGAAACTGCTATTTTTACAGAATTGAATATTAAAAGAATTAAAGCACTTTTAGGTTTGTAGAAAAGTTTTAAGGGAAGTAACACTTGTTGGAAAACATAGATTTCTTATCAATAGCAAATTAAAAAATCGGTCCGACTCTGTGGTTCCGACAGTAAACGTGACTGTGTAGCAAGGCAAGTGGCATGCGCGGCGGCGGCGGCGGCGGGCAGTGTCATCGCAGCCCGTGATATCGTAGACCGATGGTCCAAGAGTGGACCATAAACAATCCACTATGGCGTCCTACAATCTGCTGACACCTCGAGATAGCCGGGACACACGTCTTCACCGCTGCAGTACCCCCAGTACAGTGCACCACGGTGCCGTACCGCAGCGCTCTGCCGGTGCATGTACAGGTCTGGTAGCAGTCACTGTCATTTGTGAAACTGGGTGCAAGAAAATTTGCTTTCATGGACTTTAATGTTGTGATCAACGTTAGGTGGACGGTATGTTGTATACAAAATTCATAGGAGTTAAATAACTAATAATTACTAGTAATAATCACAAAACAAGAATGTATCTATTTAAGAAATATCCCGTAGTTCTGTATTTCCTTCCCCACAAGATTCAAATGGGAGTTGTATGAATGTATGATAATAATTTGATTGAATTACTTAAAACGCTTTATACTCCCGCAGCTCCCCGATGGACAACCAATATCGTTGTTTACGGACAAAGTTTGTGGAAGAAAAATTCAGAAATTTCAGTGAGCACAATTTAGTATCACGAATAGTTATCCCATACAAATTGCAAATATTAAATAGTTTAGAGTTTTATTGAATGATTGCTGTATTATTAGCTAGCTATATCAAGCTCTGAACATTGTAAACAATAGGTATATTTTATTCTTGAAATATATGGTATAAGGAAACTGTATAAATAATCCGCATTGAGAAGCTATGAGAGTTAAATTTAATATTGGTCTTAAAGAGGAAGCAGATAGAAACAACAGATATTTCGTGATTAGAGACACAATCACATGATAAACACCCCTTTAACACCTACCCTCTTAGTTTTAACTTGTTTTGAAAGATTTCGCAGGGATTTTGAGAATTATCTTTTTACCGGATTTACTATTCACTATCAATATCTAAACCCAGTCTGGTAAATATGATGCGATATATCAGGAAATTATGTCTCCAGCCTTTCCCCTTGATAACTAATTCCCCAAAGTTTCCGTATTTTGGCCAGACGAGCAGATATTTTATCACGACTCCCCGTAATAAAGATTCCTTAACAAATATCCTTGTCAGATACCTCGTTATATTCTTGGAAGACTTTTAAAAACTTCTAAATGTATACATGAGTCACTAGCTTGGTAACAATTTTTGATAGAGGCCTGTTAATTCACGACGTTGCCATTCTTATAGCTTTACTGTTTGATGAGGCAAAAACATCAACTCCTAATCTTTTATTGAAGAGTTTTACTACTCAAGAAACTATTGAAGAGTGGCAACGATTTGGTAGTGCGTACTATTTTGGATATATATGCAAATTATTTCTTATTGGGACCTCCTCGCATAATAGGCATTAATATCGGGGGCCAGAACCTCTTCGGCGATATTTGATTAGTTTTCGTGGGCTAAAAGACTCAATAGATAAATGTTGTATAGTTATATCATATACAATAAATCTTCTAATGTCATTCTCGGTGTTATAATCGGTCTGATATTAATGTGTGGTCGAAAGACGAACTTAAATTCCCTGGTTTCTCCTATTTCTCCCGTCGCCAACCAATTATTACAACTAACAGCTGATTTATGGTTTATCCTATGTTGCTTGGTTTACATCATAGCAGATATAAACAAAGCTATGGCGTGATTATTGCCATTATATATTTGAACCCTTTTTAGGTTTACTTTTTTTGCTATTTTACAATTAGTTGAGTTACAAAAATAAATTAGTACAAAATATGCATAAAATGTACATATTTTTACTTTAAAATTAACACAATTGTTTTATTAAAACCCCTAAAAAGCTTTTAAGAAGAAATGTCTGCTAGCCAAAACAGCTGGCTGACGTGGGTAATGTCGAACAAATTAGGGGAATTTTGGACAGAAAGTTCCCGTAGTGGTAAATCAGATGTTGACTTTCAACCGCACATTAATATCAGACGTATTATAGGTGCCGAAGCTGATTTATTATCTCTCTATTATATAGGTAGTTCTGGAGTAGTTTTTCACCACCCCCCTGCTATTTAGAGCAGATTTCCTTCGCTCAGTTGCCTCTTTTCCTCATCTTAGAGTAACTCCAGTTGTTATAACGTAATCTCACTTCAGGTAGTATTTGTATGTATACACATTTGCTTTACTTTGTCCACTTTATATGATATCTTTATTCAGTAGTTCTAGTGACTGTTTTCTCGAAATCACTTGTTGATACTTTACCTTGTGTAAGTGTTAATTTGACAGTCTCACCAATGAGGTTAACAACACATCTAGAGGTCTCGTCTCTCAGGGAAGCAATCAAATCCGCTAGTCTTTGTTCGGTTACAGAGTCTTCCGAGGGTCAAAATGGCGGTCAGCATGTAGGCTGCAGTTGTTTACCCCAGTCGAGACTTCTATAGAACACAAATAAATAGTAACTCAATTTATAGAATACACATCATCCCTATTTCACCTGGCAAGAGATTGTGAGCAGACGCCCAACGCTGTGAGGTTCCCCCCTCAGCCGCCGCAGCGCTAGTCAGCCTGATCAGCTGATTCGATACTTGTATTGAATCAGTTTAATGTATTGCCCGGATATCTTGTTTTATTGAGCACTCGGCCGCAGATAACTCCGCACTTATAACGCGAAGGCGGGTTTCGTTGGCGATGCGATCGCGGCGAGCGCGGGATCCTAGATTGGTCGGGTTCAAGGTTTATACCTTATGAAACCATTTTATAGTACAGTGAAATTCTTGTTACTTAGTCTTCGGAATGCCGAGTGAAACTGTGTAGCGGTTCGGCGCGGTAGGTACCTACAAAATAAGAATAGATTTTACTAGACAAATGGGAAAGCGAACTCGTGAACTTAAGAGGGGGCTCCAGTCACGCAGCATTTTGCTTCTCTACCTGCTTCCCAATAAGGCCAATGTCAACGGTCAAATCCCGTCCCTCCTCAACGGATTATCGAAAATTACTGATATGGCTAATTTTAAAGAGAAAAAAATCTAGCGAATTCAGTGAGCAAAATTTAAAAATTGGCATGCAAGAGCAGCTGGGAGGTTAAAAAAATCGTACTATATGGAGAGATATTACGTTTTTGCATACACTCGCTTGCAATGCATTAACAACCATTTAGAAAATTCTGCGTCGTATAAGACTGAAAATATCGTACTCCTGTTTAACACATTTTTCTCCATCCTATAGGAATTTATTTCGAGTGACGCAACCCGTTTTCGCACTATAAAATATGTCCTATAGACTAATAGTGTGTGTGTTTATGTTTAAGGAACGGAAAATGGAATTTATTAAACATATAAGTCAGTTACAACAACCGAAGTAAAATAACTATAAATCGCAAGGAAATATAATTCCAGATAATGGTCTGGATTGTTTTTTTTAACACGTTAGTCCACCCTACACGCTTATTACCACCTTTACTCACCGTGTGAAGCAAGACCGGAAAGTGACTTATTTCATTGTTGCCAACATACGAAACACTGTGTCAACAGGGCACCGGAACTGCCAACCCGACCGCTAATTACTAAATAATGGCGCTACAACAGTTATTTTGTCACAGATGGTAAAGATATCCGCCCCTCCATCCTATGACCTTCATGCCAATTTGTTTGTTTTGCCGTTTTCGATCGTTTACAAGATAATTGTATGTCATCGGTGTTTGATTTTATCGTGTAATTGGAATGATGAGTGATAACAGAATGCAGTAGATGTTATTTTAGATAACAGCACGCTCCGTAGATAAGAATAAAAAACATTTAGGTAATCAAGACTTACTTTATACAAAACATTATATATTTATGTTATTATTAATTACAATTACAAATTTAATCATATAAATATATTCCAAATTACGCTGTAGTCTTACATTTCATCTATGTTTTAGTGCGAAACAAATTTTTAAAATATGTGTTTTGTATATGTGTGTTTATGTGTACGTTATAAGTGTTTGATAAGAAGTGTGTTTTATAAGTGCACCTTGTATCTAAGGGGTGAGAATCACCTCAGTAAGGTTCTATGAAACCTTGATCATGAAAGTAGGTATCGTGAAACAAACCTTAGACATTTACGATAAAATACATTAGCCAGTGCATGTTATAGGCTTGTATTTTAACATTACTACGTCAGTCGTTAGCCGTTTGGCTGGTAATTGCCGCTTGTTTAAGCGAGTAGTTGACCTATCTAGTTGAATTAACTGGTAGTCTGGGTCACCAACTAATTGTACGCTTTTCGTCGGCGCCCCAGGCCCAAATTAAGAGGAATCCAATTATACTGGTCAAGACGATAGACTGCAAAAGTGCGGCAGCGGCCTGGATTAAAATCAATATTCTAATTGAAAGTTGTTTATGAACCAATTGACTACGACCAGTAAAGCCTTACTCCTCGACAAATTTCAGTCCCATGTGGACGGATAAGGAAGGTTAAAAAACCGAAATCTCTTAAAATAAAAGTGTTTATAAAGATATACCATAAGAACATACCAAATATAACTGTAATTCGTATTTGAACTAGATAAAGCCATCAACAATGTTCCCACTTTCTGAACTTTCCAACAAAGGAAATGCGTTAAGGTTGACCCATACCGAAGTAACATCATCGTGATGGCGGTGTACTACAATGAATGCGGGTTCCCCTCCCCACCCCCACCCCTCGGTGCGATAACGCTTGTTGTCCAGCCACCAGTGATAACGTTAATGATAGAGATAATGCCCTGATAACAAGGGGGTCACCTTGAGACCGCGATAAGTCGCACTACCTGCTTACCTGCTTGACTTTACTTGAACCATTCTTAACATAAGGCGAGGCGAGGCGAGAGTGGCGGCAGTGACGTTATGAATGGTAAGGGGATGATTTCTTGTTTTCACTTTATCCGTGGGTCCATAACTAATAGTTTGGTATGATGATCGGTGTGATCGATCGATTGTCTTGAACCATCATGATTGTATGATCATATCATACCATCATACCATCAACTTGTATGATTCCCTTCTTAAAAGTGAGTTAATTGTATCTGTAACTACATATTAGTGCGTTTGTAAGACGTAATTTACTTTATCCAGTAGTTATAACCATCGATATGCATCACTAGTTTATATACGGTATAGTTTATACATTGATAGTTATAACGACTCGGACCATGATACGTAACACTTATACACAGTCGTTTATACGGATCACTTATTGGATAAAAATGTCCGATGTTTAGTTTCAGTTATTGATCCAAGCAAGGCGCTTTAAAATTTGTATTATATATTTAATTTGCGTCAGTTTCAATGTTTTTTTACTTTTTAAAAGGAATGTGTGGATAGATTTTTACTATGTCAGTATCTTTTATTTTTTTCTGCAGAATTAGATTTCAGCTGCGCAGAGCGGCGATTTACGTGACTTTTCACAAAGCTCAATTCTGAACAGAGCTTCGAAAATCTTCCTTCCCAAGCGGGAGTAAAATTTCTAAACAAACTCCTTCAAGGACTTAAAATAGAAAACCTCACTTTTATTCAAGGCTCGACTAAGACGTCATCTAATTTCAAACGCCTTCTACAAAATAGAAGATTTTTTTAAATGTTTATTCTTATTGTACAATCCAAACGACACTCGGAATTATAATTAAATGAATCAAGTATCCAGTGAAAACTTTAAAAAAGTTCTAACTGTTCAATGTGCTGATAGAATGGAAGGCTCAGGTACATTTTATATCCTTGGATTTATCACGTCGTAATATTGTAATTACTGCTGACATTTACTGAGGAGAACTGGAGTGACTGTTTGAGCGAGTCTGAAGCGAATGGTCCAGGTTGGCAACTATCAGTGGTTGCGATACCAGCAGTCGGTGCCAACGAGATGGAATAGAATAGGGAATATTTTATTGCAGTTTACAATGCCTACAAAGTCCTTATTTCTAAATAATAACAAAAGTTCACCCTTCGAAGATAACATAAATTCAAACAAATTTATAGGACTAATCCAACCTAATCCTACTTTTTCTGTACTCAGGGCCTAGCTTAGCTATGGGTTTTCATGGTATTTAAGTGGAATATTTTCATGAATGAACTATGGATATTAAATATATATCAAAGTATAAATTATATTTATATACTTGTATGTTTAACAACTATGTTTACAATCTATGCCGTAGTTGACGAAATTCAACTAAATATTGGTTTTGTATCAGTTTTATGTTAGGTACTTATTTTCAAAGTCAATTTGAAGTTAGCTTACTGTTGTGATTAACTGGGACACACAGGAATAACAAGTGGGATCCAAAATAATTATGATGACAGTTGAGTTTATAAAATCAGGAATTTTATTGGTATTTGTCAAATCTCAATGCAATTCGAAAATGTTGATAATTTAAATTCAACATTTGATTTTTATTTATCGTTTATAACATAGTATAACGATTACATTCGCTATTGACATAGACGGCGTCATGATTGAGCCTACAAGCCGAGTGGCGAACATCGATTACCCAAATGTGGTATCGGCTTGTACCTCACAATCCTACATATTATTCCTCCGTATCACCCATTCTACTATATGTTCTCCCCTCTTTTCCCTTACATCGGAGGTGTCATGAATGAGTCTACAAGCCGAGTGGCGAACATCGATTACCCAAATGTGGTATCGGCTTGTACCTCACAATCCTACATATTATTCCACCATTTCACCCATTCTACTATATGTTCTCCCCTCTTTTCCCTTACATCGGAGGTGTCATGAATGAGCCTACAAGCCGAGTGGCGAACATCGATTACCCAAATGTGGCATCGGCTTGTACCTTACAATCCTACATATTATTCCTCCATATCACCCATTCTACTATATGTTCTCCCCTCTTTTCCCTTACATCGGAGGTGTCATGAATGAGTCTACAAGCCGAGTGGCGAACATCGATTACCCAAATGTGGTATCGGCTTGTACCTCAGAATCCTACATATTATTCCACCATTTCACCCATTCTACTATATATTCTCCCCTCTTTTCCCTTACATCGGAGGTGTCATGAATGAGTCTACAAGCCGAGTGGCGAACATCGATTACCCAAATGTGACATCGGCTTGTACCTTACAATCCTACATATTATTCCTCCATATCACCCATTCTACTACATGTTCTCCCCTCTTTTCCCTTACATCGGAGGTGTCATGAATGAGTCTACAAGCCGAGTGGCGAACATCGATTACCCAAATTTTGTATCGGCTTGTACCTCACAATCCTACATATTATTCCACCATTTCACCCATTCTACTATATATTCTCCCCTCTTTTCCCTTACATCGGAGGTGTCATGAATGAGTCTACAAGCCGAGTGGCGAACATCGATTACCCAAATGTGACATCGGCTTGTACCTTACAATCCTACATATTATTCCTCCTTATCACCCATTCTACTATATGTTCTCCCCTCTTTTCCCTTACATCGGAGGTGTCATGAATGAGTCTACAAGCCGAGTGGCGAACATCGATTACCCAAATGTGACATCGGCTTGTACCTCACAATCCTACATATTATTCCACCATTTCACCCATTCTACTATATATTCTCCCCTCTTTTCCCTTACATCGGAGGTGTCATGAATGAGTCTACAAGCCGAGTGGCGAACATCGATTACCCAAATGTGACATCGGCTTGTACCTTACAATCCTACATATTATTCCTCCTTATCACCCATTCTACTATATGTTCTCCCCTCTTTTCCCTTACATCGGAGGTGTCATGAATGAGTCTACAAGCCGAGTGGCGAACATCGATTACCCAAATGTGACATCGGCTTGTACCTTACAATCCTACATATTATTCCACCATTTCACCCATTCTACTATATATTCTCCCCTCTTTTCCCTTACATCGGAGGTGTCATGAATGAGTCTACAAGCCGAGTGGCGAACATCGATTACCCAAATGTGACATCGGCTTGTATCCCACAATCGCGCGTCTAATTCTTCCACATTAAACCGGTTGTATTTGGGCCAGACGCCCGTAGTGGTTTTTACTGTTCCGATAGAGCTCCGCCCGCATGCTAAGTGAGGTGATTTTTTACTGCGTTATCTCGGACCTTACATCCCAAACAGCACTCAGCCGCTGATTAAGGATTATCTCTACTGATAAACCTCGGCGACTTCTAAATCGTAAAGCGGCCATCTTGGACCACTCTACAGGTTGTGTCGTCCCGTGTTAATGCGCCGACGCCGCGCCGCCGCTGAAAGGAAGGTTACTACCGTTTAATTTGTGCTCGGATGTTGTCAAGGTTTTGTTTGCTTGGTCCTCTTTGACCGATTCCGTGGTGTTTTTACTATGTATGACAACATTGGATGCGGTAAATCTAAAGACTAATCAGATCCATAGCACTCAGTGGTAGTTAAATTAAAATCACATAAATTAATTAAACATGTTTCACTCAGAGTAACGGGTCTCCAAATTTGTGTTACTTACTCTGGTTTTGAACCACAGGGGGTCACTTTCAAATTATACATCAAGCTTACTTGAAAAAAGACTCCTAAGTTTCAAAACCATTCATCAAGAAATAGGAACACTTGGCAGTATCGCCAGACAATTTAAATCTTTTGGTATTATAGCTCGTAAACTTACAAACAAATTCATTAAACAACGAACATAAAGAAAGGATATATCGCATGAAAAAACAAAAAATAGAAGGGCATACAATTGTCATATTGTTTTAGTTATATTTTTCTTAGAATTCACACAACATCTTGTAAGTCAAAATGGAGAAATAGGTTAACCAATCTTTTACTGCGTCTAGAAAAATCTGTTGGTTGGTTGAATCCTGTGTAATTCTTATGAATAATATCAACAATCAAACATATTTATTTTGTCAGTTCATGCACTCTATAACTGCGTCATAAAAGTAACACAAGTGAAACTTCTAAAAGTAAATTACCCTCTTCCTAAATTATAAACGTAATTCTTAGCTCTATAAATATATATCTCAAATAGGAGGTGTTTGACCATATTTCCGAAGCCATTTCTGTCATTACCTTTACTCGTAATAGCGTCAATAACGTCAGGTAGAGCATAAATAGTTATAGCGTTGTAAAGAGTTCGATTCTTTTGAAAGGACGTCCTATGGCAAGGAATGATCGCATTAATTTTCTCCTAAGATTATAAAGAGGGTTGTCATGGAGTATAGCTGTAAAAGGCTAGGGTATTTAGAATGTACGAGGAGAAATGCGAAAACGTTACTTATGAAAATGGTTTTACAAGAGAATCTTTAATGTTTTTTGACACTTCTCATTGGCCGTTTCTGCAATTTAAATACAAAATGTATTCTTACTAATCCATTTACCCAGATGGCAACTGCGTGAGATAGAAAAGGAAAAGCAATGCCATAGTATGCTGCCAATAAAACTTCCCTGTCAGTATTTGTTTTATACAAGTACCTGAAACATATCCTGTAGATGTCAGGAATACCAGATTTCCAAAGTATCGGTCGCTGCAAGTGCGCCGCTCCAGGCTACAACGTCAGTGCCCGAGCCCTGGCCACCACAGGTGCTTCGTACCCGTACTTGGTACTGGTTCCCCAAACTCTCCTTTTTTGGATCCCCGTCGACAGATAACAAATCGCCGCGCGCTATCGGCCTCCGCCATCGTAAACTGTTTTATTCCGTACAAATTCCCTTAAACATCCATCCAGCGGGGGTTTAACGAGATATTTCGCTATAGTTGTTTGTTAGGACGATAGTATCGGGGTATAAATCTCAGTATCGGGATCCCGGCCACCCAGCCACACCCGCCCACGATATGGTACACCTGGACATCTGGACCCGGGACCCGGGACGGGATCGGGATCTGGATCGGGACACCGGGGCAGAGAGGTATTGGGATCCGTCATATGAGGAAACTGAAACATACATTCCGTGTGTGGTTAATATTTCGCTGTTTTGAATCTCTGATTCTGTTAGATTTCTATATTTGTAACTTTTGACAAATTACTGTTATTCAGCTTTCGAGACTTACCTTAACCTTTCACATATATCTGCCAAACGTACAGGCTTCTCGTAATCCTCGAATTTCCCGTCTCCAGAACAGACCGCCCTCCCCTATAACTCCTGAACCTTGACGTACTTTTACACTATAGTACGTATATAGAACGTTTCCAACATAAGGTACGTTACGAGTGTGACTGTCTTATCTGTGACCTCTGGCAGCGGCGGGCACATTAGTGCTGTAATGAGGTTGTAATTGTAGGCTCGTTATCAGGCGGATCTGATTGTGTGATAAGCGTCTTATCAGTAACGGTAATGGCGGCACAGAGCGCGGCGGGCTGTTATTATGAACAATCTCTACTGTTGTTAAACCCACTCGAACCGCGGCGAGACTGACTTGACCCTCAAAATTGTCTATATTGTAGATTTTCAATTTTATCTAGTAAATATAAATTATATAAAACTAATGGCTTGTACGGATATAGCCCCTATTTTTTTGTTTTTATGTGGATATTCTATCTACTGTTTACATGCTAGTAAAATAAATCAAATGGTAGTACGTAAACAAAGTAGGAGCTTAAACCTCATTATAAACAATCATTACAATCATGTTTCCTTGCCCAATTTTTAAGAAGATATTCAAGTCTTTGTGTGTTGAGTGTTAAAAAAATGTTAAAGATTTGACACATGTACGCTATGGTTTGGTTTATTTTTAATGCCCCCAGTGCACAATTATGTATGTAAAATTACATGAATATAAACGAGATCGCACGCAGCACGCTGACGTGAAGGAAGTGAATTTCCGCATTAAAACCTTTAAACAAATCTAATAAAGGGTTTAAAACAACACTGGTAACTTTTTTTGGAAAATTTTATTTGTTGGCTGTTCTGATGCTCCTGGGTTACAATCAAATTGACTATTAGGATGGCAATGTTGTACATTATCAGGTTAGGATGATGTATAGTCAGGATAACAAGTTGGTCTAGGGGTATTGGGGGCGATAAAACAACATAAAGATATGAAAAGCAGCATTTTCCAGTGTAAAATCCCCATAAGACAACGTACTGCATTTTGACAATTAAGATTTTCTTTAATAACTTGGTAAGCACTTGTGCTAGAATGATGAGGGAGGGTTTAAACTCTTTGGACTTTTACGTACAGTAATTTAATGTGCAATAAGTGTACATTAGGGGCTTTTCTGTCCCTTTTTGGGCCCAAGAACTCAAAATTTGAAAACTTAAAATCCCAAAAAAGGGGTTTAGAGTTTTCCGATTGTTTTTCCCAACGAAATTGTCCAACTGATTATAAAAAGGAATGCCTCTACCAAATTTGAAGAAAATCGGCCACAAATTGCGACCACTAGAGTGCAAATACATATATATATATATACAGTTTTATATATATACGGTTTTATATATATATATATATATATACAGTTTTTAGTGACCCCCCAAAACGTGTTCAGGGGGTCACGTTAGGAACTTCTATGGCGGTCCCGGGCTTAAGTTCACTTTTCCAAAGGAAATTCACTAAAAAGATAATAATAAATACACAACGATAGTATGATATGTATTTATTTTGTTTCGTTGCTAGCAGGACATTCGTATTTATAATGCACATACAATAGGTATCAATGGCATCTACTTCCTTGTATTCTCAGATTAAAGGGTACTGCATCGTTCATTTAGAGTTTTTAGGTAATAATCATGATTCAACAAAACTTTCCGTTCTTCAAAATCTATGTGCAGATGCAACTATAGGTCCATGCCATTTTAAAGCAGTATTCACAAATCAATCTTTCATTTGGAGGATCTAAACCACCCATTTCTATTTGTGCTTTAGCGCCTGCCACGGTATCTATTCCAACATTATTTGAAAATCTAACTAGTGATTGTAGGCCTATAGCTACTAAGTCTAGAAGACACTCTCAGGTAGATAAACAGTTCATTGAAGAAGAAGTATGTCGGCTTCTCTCTGAGGGTATAATAGAAGAAAGTAAATCTCCTTGGCGAGCCCAGGCCTTAGTTGTAGCTACTGAAAATCACAAGAAGAGAATGGTCATAGACTACTCACAAGCAGTCAATAGGTTCACACTGTTGGATGCCTATCCTCTCCCCAACATAGAGGAACTTGTTTCAGAAGTGTCCAAATTCTCTTTCTTTAGTACGGTGGATCTTAAGAGCGCTTACCACCAAATTCCCATCAAAGAGGAAGAGAAACCATTTACTGCATTTGAGGCATCTGGGTCTTTGTACCAATTCTGTCGCATACCATTTGGTGTTACAAATGGCGTAGCATGTTTTTAGCGAGTAATAGACAAAATAATATCTGATGAACGACTCCAAGGTGTTTACGCCTATCTTGACGATGTTAATATTTGTGGGAAAGATCAAATGGAACATGATAAAAACCTCAAGCGTTTTTTCCCTGTTGTTAATAAGTATGGTATAACTATAAATAAAACAAAGTCTTCTTTTTCTCAAACTTCCATCAACCTCTTGAGTTATACAATTGAAAACAAAACTGTCCGTCCTGACCCTGACAGGCTAAAACCTCTGTTAAACTTTCCTAAACCAAGTGGTATCTCCTCCTTAAGACGAATCATTGGCATGTTTGTACACTACTCTCGATTTGTTCCAAAGTTTTCAAAAAGATTAGAACACTCACTAACTGTAAAACTTTCCCACTACCTGCAGAAGTGAGTTCTGTTTTTGAAAAACTGAAAGAAGACATCTTTAAATCAGTTGTAAAAAGTATAGATGAAAATATTCCCTTTGAAGTTGAGACCGATGCTTCAGAGTTTGCGATCGCTGCTACGCTTTCTCAGTCTGGTAGGCCAGTAGCTTTCTTCTCACGTACTCTATCAAATTCAGAGTGTCGACATTCAGCCGTAGAAAAAGAAGCTTACGCGATAGTTGAAGCATTAAAGAAATGGAGGCACTATCTCATTGGAAGACACTTCAAGCTAATTACGGACCAGAAGTTAGTGACTTTCATGTTTGATAGAAAGCATTCTAGTAAAATTAAAAATTAAAAGATATTAAGGTGGCGCCTGGAACTAACCCCATTCAGTTATGATATTGTGTATCGCAAAGGTACTGAAAATATTGTGGCTGACAGTTTCTCTAGGATTTGTGGAGCAGTTAGTCTAGAGAGCCTACATGCAATACATAAATCTCTTTGTCATCCAGGCATTACGAGGATGATGCATTGGATACACAGTAACAACCTTCCCTTTTCAATGGAGGATATTCGTAAAATGACTGCTTCCTGCAGTGTGTGTGTGCAGAGATCAAACCCAGGTTTTTAGAAGGAATAATGGGAAGCTTATCAAGGCAACTTCATATCGAAGGGCACTTTTGAACGATTAAGTATTGATTACAAAGGACCTTTGCCATCCAATAGTAGGAATCGTTATTTGCTAACTGTTGTAGATGAATACAGCAGATTTCCTTTCGCATTTGCATGTTCGGTCATGACGTCGAATACGGTGATCAAGCACCTTTCAGAACTGTTTTCTGTTTTTGGTCAACTATCTTACATCCACTGAGATCGAGGTCCATCTTTTGTATCACAAGAATTAAAATCAATACAATTCCAATTTTCAATACTCACCATTAAAATGGTAATACAATTTTCTCCTTCTCTCGCGGTAAAAATATTTCAGTAAATTATAAAATCCCTCCTAAATATATAGCCACGCATAGTGTAGATAGTATAGTCTATGCACCGTGTAGGCACGAACGTAGTAAATGCATACTTTAAGCCTGAGAACTAAGACTACTTTCATTGCTACGATCAAATTGCGATTATCAGCTTTTAAAAATAATTAAGTGGGACTTTTTACACTATTTATATTATTTTGTTTTTACATTTACATGTGTTTGCTGTTCAAGTATTAACAAAAAATTAACGGTTTATAATTTTTCTTGATTGAAAACAGTACATATTTTTAACAAGCCACTGGGAAATAATTTTGTAAATAGTTTGGCTACTCGAAAGAAAAATAAATAAGTCACAAGAACTTACTTGATGATTGCAATTTACAAAAATAAATCGATGTAATTTAAAAGAGGTTTGAACAAAGTATATAAATAAACACCAGTCTCATAATTTGTTGTTTTATTATTCCTATTATTAATCAGATTTGTTTTTATGTGTCTGTTGCAGAAAATCTTTCAGCGAGATCCCTCATAGGGGTTTACCGTAGAGTATAAATGTAGTGCAAGTTAAAGACTTAAGCCCAAGACCAGTAATAATAACTTTTCGTTTTTAGGCCCATAGTTGCCTGCTTTATGTTTAGGATGTCTTCCGCTTTACGTATATCAAACACTCACTAATATGTGAATTTTTGCAGGTATGGACCTTAAACCACGTGAAACCACAATGAAATTAAAATGGTGAGTAAGTGACTCGTATTTGTAAGTTTATTTCGTTGGTAAAATAGAAATCAAGGAGAGATTTCTCTTTGATTTTTTTATATATTAAATTGAAATAATTCAACTACATAATATATTTTAATAAATTATTTATGATACTATTTATTGTAAGTACGAATAAATGTTTCTTATAGACTCCACAACAAAAAAAGCATGTTACAACTCATGCAACACGTATTATTGTAATGCAATGCCCAATGAAACACATATTATATTTTAGCGTGTATAATGTGTTTCAAAATTAGAACGGTTTAACTTTCTATACAGGACGTGTTTACAATTTTAAGATTCCCATAAGACTAAAACACTGAACTATTTTTGTTAGGTATCAAATTTGATTAATATATCGGCTAAACATTTATTCTTGGATTGGTTAGTAATTTGTTTCATGCCAGAAAAACAAGTTACTGATCAAATATCGCCAACAATCGAGTTATAAATTATTGTAATGTCAGACATGCAGGCAGTTAAAACGGCTAGGAAACCGCACTTTGGACCGGTATCTGTTATAATAACTGATAACCTTATCACTACGTTCTTTATCGGAACGCCAAACCAGCTAGTTGTTACCACAATAATTAACTTTCACAAATAAAACTACCAATTAAAATTGATAGTTTTGTATTTTACTCGTAGACTCATTGCAGAAGATTGTAGGCATGAAACAATATGTGATATTTAATTAATTCTTAATCTTGTTTTTGTATTGATATATTTTAAATCAATATATAGTTTTTAATTAAAGTAATAAGTTTGAGGTATTTAGAATTAGTTTATCCGTCTTAAAATCGAGCAGATATGTAAAATACAACACATGATACTATTTATGGGTTGGGCAAGTGATTAAAAGATAACAGCTCATCAAAATTATACTTAGGATTAAAAATTTGATTTGATATGAATATGAATTATATTCCTACAGTTATGAGCTTATATTGACTCAATATTTAAAGCATTAACGTACTGACGATATATACTGAATGAGACATCCCATCTATATGGCCCAGCTGTCCCCTTTTTAGTGTTAGCCAGAACTTGAAGTGGACGTAGTTTGATTAGGTCACCGGCAGATTGTGCTACTGTCAACTATTTATTTTAGTTATTTATGTTAACTTTTAAAATATCTGCACCCCAGAAAGCAAGGGATAATCAACTTATGTTAGCTTCCTGACACACCAACTATTTTATTATCCCCTCCTTGAGAGGATAAGTAATAGTTGACAGCAGCATACTCTGTTGGTGATTAGTGTTAACTATGTCCTCTTTGAATCCTAGCATCCAAAACACTAGGGACAAAATTTACAATGGCAATGAGAAGTCTACAATGATTTCAAGTGTCAATACATTACCATATGAATGTTACTTTTGACAGCTCACAGGTTATTGTCGACAAGCTGTTATGATTATTTGGTTTATGTTTGAAACTCAATGAATGTTTTCATTTTTAATTTAAGAAAAATTGAGTTTTCCTGGGATTAAATATTCTGTCAATCGATTTCTGTGGATTTCATGATTTTGCATACTGAACTTTCTTGTTTTGTTAAGCGTGAATTATTTAAGTGTCGCTTACTCCTAAGAATATTCTAGGTGTTGTAATTTTTAACGAATTTCATATCGTTTTATGTTTTACTATTAGATTTTACATTTTGAGTACTGAAAAATAACTTCTAAGCCATTTTTTTAATTTAAAATAAAAAATAAATAAATATTGATATTCTTATGTTGGATTTATTATTTTATTTATTTATTCACTTTACTTAAAAAATTGAAACATTTTTAGATTTTTACATCTCAATAGAAAGTATCGATTCAATTAAAAAAATGGTGTATCTACAGTTTATAAAAATCCAAATTTACTCATAATTTAATAAAACCGTAAACTAATAATACGTGTACTTAAGGTTATCGTAATTTTGGAAGCCATGAATACTATTCAGATCTTTCACATTACTTTGTTTCCTAGGGAAACCTCCGGAGCAACCAATGTTATGTTTCAACATTTTTAATCACTATTTTTTATCTAATTAACAACTTATTCCCAGGCAAAACCACGCTAGTTAGGTCTAATTGTAATTTTTATCTAATTGCAATTATACCGTTGAACCCGCCCATTGGAGATACGCGTGAACAGTGTGGAACAGCCAATCGGCTCTACGCTATGGGAGCGCCGTATCGACGGAGTCGTGGCTCAATAAATAATATAGAAAACAAACACAGGCCCGAGTGTAAATTAATAGGCACGGGCGGGCCGGGGGGGAGTGGCCGAGCGACAGGTATATTGGCTGTGTTAATCCGGCACTCCGGAGCCGAGCCGGCGAAATATTGTCCATTCTTTGGAAACTGGGGGCCGCGGACTATATAGATGGCTCAATCGGGGGATTGATACAACGTGGATGTTGTTGGTACAGTATGGAGATTAGTGTTGGGGACTTGGGATTGGAACTTTTAACTACGGTTGATATCAATAAGTGGCATCTCTTCCAATTATTCAGTTACTCGTCTTACTTCGAAATTGGGGACTGACCATTCCATCCGGAATTTTACAAAATAAAATTTACTGTTTGTTCAACTTTTGTAACACCTTGGGTTTATATGAAATCATAATGTGGGGGGAAATGGTATGAATCGCAGACTCTCAAACACCAGAGATCTTTGGAAGGAAGCTACGTCGCGTCGTCACGATGGATCGATTGGTTGAATTGTTTTTTACCTGGGTATTAATGATACAGAGATCACTGTATGGGATTAGTTATCCGTTTGAGATTTGGGATTGGAGCTTTTAACTACGGATGATCTCAGTAAGTGGCATCGCCTCTAAGTAGTTAGTAACACTTCTCACGACTAACAGCCATTACGCCTCATAAATTAAATTTTATTCGGGATTAATTCATTTCATATATTTTTCATTGCCAAAACGTGTATGCTTCTTTCTGAATGACCATTTTACCGTCTCACTTAATAGTTTAAAAAGTGCATTTCTTTATTTGTATCATACTGATCATTAGAAATGTATGCATTATATTATTTTTCCTGCTTTTATATTCTAAAAAATACTGTCTGTAACTGTCAAATTATTCCATGTTATTTAATTTGTTTTAGCGAATTTCTCCTATAGGGAAGAAGCTATTACCGTAGGCCTCATGGTAAGACTTAAGCCCGAGACCATGATAACTTTTCATTTTGAGGTCCCCAGATGCCAAAAACACCATTCGTTCAAATTTTTATATATGTATATATATATATATATATATATATATATATATATATATATATATATGTGTCCGTAAGCACGATAACTCTCGTAAAAATGGTCCGATCTTAATGAAATTTGGTACAAACGTGTAAGATACCATTTATTTGAACGAGTTCGAAAACTAGACGAATCGCACCATCCAAAGGGGGGTTTTGGGGGGGTTTTGTACCCCAAAAATGGGTTTTTTGGGGTTTCAACATGTAATTTTTATTTAAATCAAATTTTAATTTTGACCATTGAATTCAGCATAAAAAAACAAACAATTTGGTATCTTGATCATTGCTCTACGTCAATTGGTTACTGAGATATTGAAAGTGCTAAACACAGTACGTTGTCTAATGTTATTCTTATGGAGAAAAAGAAAAAATGTATATCTCGCTTATTTATGAAAATAAACTGACAAAATTTGGTATATGGCTTCATCTGGTTGTGGTTTATTGTTGTTTGCACAAAAAAACAATTTTTCGCCTATAGTTCCCGTAGCAGCAAACCTAGGTACTCGGTCCCCATGTTATTCTTATGGAAAATAATTCAAATGTTATATATCACTTATTTATGAATGTATATAGATGAAACTTGGTATGTGACTTCACTTAGCTGAGTTCTATTGATATTTGCATAAAAACCCATTATTTTGTGTTCCTTGTTGCAGCAAACCTGCGTACTCATCCTCAATGTTATTCTTATAGAGAATAATTCATATTTTAAATATCGCTTGTTTGTGAATATATTTCTTATGAATCTTGTTAAGTGGCTTAATGTGTTATGTTATAATTCATTGGAAATTCGCTGAGTATGCAGGTTTGCTGCGACGGGGGTATTTAGATATGCAATAAAGTAATTATTGTATAGTAAATATGTACATTTTATTGTCTTGTTACTTGATCTGAATTAACTAATCAATCAATTAATTTGTACGCACAGAATTTCCTGTAATGGACGTTACACTATACGCACAAGCCATGGGGACTAATTTTCGGAAATCCCGCACGTGTAATTGATGGGAAAACATATTTCTTTTATAAAATACATGCATGTGTATTTATTTTTAAATATTAGCATTACATGGATTTGACTTGAATTTGGTTTGTGGACCGGTAATTTATGAGCCGGAATTCTCCAGATCCAAAATTTACTGTATATTCAGGTTTTTAAAGTAACTTAGGTTTATATGGCTTCATAGAGCGTGAGAAAATGGAGAAGAGATTGCTTTGAAATAACCTTGCTCAAAATTTAGAATTACTTAAAGTCAAATCATAACATACTTTCGCTGCTTCTTTTAATTTAAGTAATTTCTTTGGCTTAAATTGTATCAATACCATTTTTAGTACTATATTTTTTTGCTGGGTTATAACAATAACTTCTTTCAGATTATTATACTCATCTTATACATATTTATCTTCTTCTGTTGGAAATCATGCTTCTTGTTTGAAGTTGCTTATAATAAACTCCTTGAAGGTGTCAGACAATCTGAAAACCGAAATTAATCTAAATTTTCACACTCCTTAAGTGTCCAAAGTTTTGCAGGGCCGGCCGTCAAGAGGGGGACAACTGGGGCAGTTTGCCCCAGGCCTCCGAATTCCAGGGGCCCTATAGGGGGCCCCGGCCAAAATAAAAACTACAAAGATAGGGTAATTTTACCTATTACCAAGGAAAGGGTTTTTTGGGACCCCCTACAGAATTTTTGTCCCAGGCCACCAATTGCCTCCGTCAGCCCTGAAGTGATGAACTCGGCACATGAGTTCATAAGTCTAATTATATATTTTATCACGAAATAAACTCCCCTCACGTATATTGTTAGCCCTGTATGAAGACTGAAAACGAAAGAGATAACTCAGCATTAGTGACGTTATTTCTATTTACAAATTTTAAATCTTGACATGGCTTTTTCAATGCAATTATTATGGTCGACTGCAATTATCATCAATACGTGGACTTAATTAAAAATCTACAAAGAAAGAAAGTTGTTGCTAAGAAGAAATTAGTTTTTTCACGGGAGTTTTTGAAAATATATTGATAAGATTATAATTATTTAAGTATGTGAAATGTACAAAGTCTGTTACAATGTTGTGTTATCAGGTCACTTGCGATAACCTCGATAGCCGCAGATAGGCAACTTTATCTTGCAGCGCTGCTAAAGGTGGTTTCGCCAACACCATTGTCTTGCTATACAAATATCACCACAGTGCATCTCAGCGTTGCAGGGCTTCGATCGCAACCACCTAATGCCCAACACCACTAAACTAAAGATTCCCATTGGTTTTGGATAAAAGCGCCTAATGCCCAACATTACTAAACTAAAGATTCCCATTGGTTTTGGATAAAAGCGCCTAATGCCCAACATTACTAAACTAAAGATTTCCATTGGTTTTGGATAAAAGCGCCTAATGCCCAACATTACTAAACTAAAGATTCCCATTGGTTTTGGATAAAAGCGCCTAATGCCCAACATTACTAAACTAAAGATTTCCATTGGTTTTGGATGACAATTAATATAAATCCAAAAACACCGAAACAAAGGTGTATTTGATGAGGTTTGAAGAATATTTGCTGACGTTAATTGACAATTACTTTTCCTTCAGAATTTCAAAGGTTTGGATTATTATCTTTATCCACATCACTTTCTACGTGAACATTTAAACTGATAAATTACCACGAGAGCTATAAAACTTCTGCTACATTAGCCCAACGAGAAGTTAGACTGAGACCTTTTCTTCTAGTAAGGTATGGTACAAGGAAATACCATAGATGTAAGTAAGCGCTGGCACAGGTCCCCGTTTTTAGAATGACATTTGTTTTCAGTTTCGGTCGCCGAGTCTTAAATAAATAAGGAATATATAACAAATGTTTAACCCACAAGCTTGAATTTTGTACTGCTTTAATTTGGAGTCTTAAATATTTTACTGATATTTGTTTATTTGCATAATAAACCAATTTCCATGGATATGGTTGGGTTTTCTGAACATTATCAAATGTTAATAATCTTCTTTAGTTCAACCATGAGCTGTGATAAAGTCCTGAATTTGTAGAAACACTTCGAAAGAAGTTCTTCTTCTAAAATCTTAAAAATATAAAACTTTAGTAGATGAACTGTTAAGAGGTTAAAATGTCTCAATGAATTTCTCTGTTGATTGTGTAACTCAACGAAGTCAGCTGCACAGGTGGTCTATATTTAACATTTACCAGGTAACTGTTGGTTTTTAGCGTAAGTTCAAAGTAAACGTAAACAGCGAGTGTTACAGTAAATCTTTCTCTGTTTTTTGTGTGTTAGCTAGTAGTACATGCTACTATGTGGTGCGCCGGGCACAAGAAAGAATAACTTGACTGTAGGTGTATTTAGATGTTTCTGGCCAGAGGGCCGCAACTCCGACGTGTATTGGATGGAAGGAGAAGATAAGGAGGCATTTACATAATGAAGAGGGTACTTGTAGCTCGAAAATGCTACATTAAAGTTCGAGTTCATATTACCTTAGTTTGCTGGCGTCTGTTTTGCTTGCCTACAAGCCTCATTTACTACAAGTATTATTCTCGAGTTTAGGGTAATCTGTAATAATGTGTAAGATTGATTCTAAGGCTATGAGATGTAAAGTCTTATACTTTGTTATGTTTTGTATATCTCAACCATTTTAGTTTTATCGCGTTCTTGTCGATATGTTGATAGATTTAGTTTTGAGTTTAACTATGAATAATATAACTACGTTTTAAAATTATTAGGTAATATGCGGTGTAGGAAATACGACTATTTGTTACAGAGTTATTTTAAATGGGAAAACATTAGGTTTTTCGGGAAATGTAACCAGTACGAACATTGCTGTGATTGATTTAAATGATGAAATAATTCAATATTTATGTCCATGGAAAAGGTTTGTGGAATAAGGTTGGATAAAAATTAGAGCATATAGTATTGATGTTTCTTGTTGTTCGTCCTTAACATTTAAAAGGTATCTTGATTTTTCACCGCAAATAACATATTTAAACAACAGTTTTAACATATTTCGTATAATCAGAAATCCCCTACACGCTATTTGAAAATAAACAAGCATTTGAAACATTATCAACTGTTTTGGCTTTGCCCTTTTGGCATTATAGTTGTTATTGTTAGTTACGTATTCTTTTCTGAGCTTCACAACGTCGTAATGAGTCTTTACAAGGATACATTCTTTGAAATTTGTTATTATGTATACTTTGAAACTATCGAGCAAAGATTTCCTCAAAAAACGAAATAAGAAAATCACTAAATCTCTGTTTCAGACACCGACACAACTAGGGTGTATTTTAAGGCGAATATGAATTAATGATGAGTGTAGAATGGGTGAAATGTCTTGTTTAGCCTTGTTACTGACTAATACCGACTGATCCAAATGGGTGTATAGTGAAACTGCAGTGAAGGAATGAAGGCAAGCGACTTAGAGCTACCGTTCTAACGTGTAACGTTCATCACATGAAAGCTACCTCTGGTTATGTTTTCTCTCTGCATGTGTGCATGGGCACAAACTTCTCATTTCCCACCCCTCACAAAATCAACACGATTCCCCGTTTGAAAATCATCTGCCACGAATATCCGAGCATTTCGACCCAAGAACCGGCAGGAAGTAATAATCACGAGGGCAATAAAACATTTGTATAACTGGTCGACAGCGGTGCGGCGCGGCGTGGCGTGGGGTGGGTGGGGGATTCTCTCACTGCAACGATCACGCTTACCGCGCTAATCGGCTGGATCAGTTCGATTTAATTATTATTACTGAAGGTTTCTCATGATGCATCTGGTCGAGTTATAAATCTGCGGGTCGAACGTCTGAACGTGTTGAAAGTTGGCCGGATCAGATGGAAGGCGGACGTGGGCCGCCCCCCGCGCACGACACGGGGGGGACTGCTTTATTTGGGCCGCTCCAGCGAGGGGGGGCGTTGAAAATTCGCACGTGAATGGCAACAGGTGCTGGAACGTCTTCCGCATTTGAAGTTAAACGGTGTGCATAATGAAAGAATATCAAGTACCGAGTCTTCGATAGATTTCGATTATGCACTCAGGAATTGAACCACTGCCTTATTGCAGTGGTTCAATTTAAATCGCAGTACCAAGGTTATATTATTAAATAAATTACTGCGGATATTTTCTATCAATAATTGTTAAAACCAAGTTTCACGATGATTCGGTATCTAAATATATGATCCTATCTTCAGGTAAAAAGAGGGACTTTTCACCTGAAGACGGGATTAGATTCCGAAACGTGAAACTTTGTTTTACTAATCAGTTGTGGAAAATGTCCGCAAAATTTCCTAAATAACATAACCTTCAGCAACAAAGAATGTTAAACTAAAATGATATTTATAATCTGTTGCAAATTAATATTAGGGGGAAAGATTTGTTAAGGAGTAATTACTTGATTTTTATCAAGTTCTTACTAAGTACCTAGGAGTTGGGTAGAACAGTAAATGTTTTTAACGTGTTCGATCAACTTTTAAATCAATGCTATTTTTATTAATGCAGTGCAAAAAACAACAATGACTTAGTTTAGTGGATTGCAAACCTTTACTCGTCACTGAAGTCATCTCCGAAAAACAACAGTACGAGACTACAATTTTGGATTGCGGTCGAAGTGTAAGCATAGTGAAGTTATTTTTTTCCGCAACCCGCTACACTCAGAGTAGTTCATTAATACAATACATCCACTTAAAATTACAAATTTGCCAACACCTTAAAACTGTGGGGACTCATAGTTTTCATTCCTTGTTTGAAACACCGGTTATTTACTCTATGGGCTGCCATATAAACTGTTGGAAATTTAGTTCAAAACTTATCTCCCAGCTTGTTCAGCTCACCTAGTCTTTCCACAATCAGGCTTACGCTGTGTTGCAATAGTGGATACAGCGCGGCAACGACGATTGGTCGTTAGTTATTAGCAAATGACAATCGAAAGGCGGCGGAAAGGTCAAGGCACGGAATGACTTAGGAATCTGATATGTTGTTATTTACGTTGGCCAGAGCACGCCCGCCCGCGCCTGCCTGCCTCCCCCGGCAAACTGATTGTTTTTGAGTTTTGCAACAACTTAGCACCGTTCTCCCTTTCTATAAAGGGCGGTTTCGATTTTTTAACATTGGATTGTTTTATGTTTACATCAATTTGTATTCCAAACCTAAAGAAATTTGTGTGATCTGAAAAAAGGAGGATCACTTAAACGTAACTTCTTCGTAAACGAGGGTTGATACATTTTACAGAACCGTTTTAATTCGTTTTGTTATACTTGAAATTTCAGTGTTACAGAAATGGAAAATATTATAGTTAAAAAACGAGATCGCACGCAGCTCGCTGACGTGAGGGAAGTGAATTTCCTCATTGTACCCTTTAAAACAATCTAATAAAGGGTTTAAAACAACGCTGGTAACTTTTTTTGAAAATTGAAAAATGTTATTTTTGGCTGTTTTGATGGTCCTGGTTATATTTAAATTGACTATTAGGATGGCAATGTAGTAAATTATAAGGTTAGGAGGAGGTATAGTCAGGATAACAAGTTGGTATAGGGGTATTGGGGTTGATAAAACTACATCAAGGTATGAAAAACAGCCTTTTCCAGTGTAAAATCCCCATAAGACAACGTACTGTATTAAGATAATTAACATTTTCTTTAATAACTCGATAAATAATTGTGCTAGAATGATGAGGGAGGGCTTAAAATTTGTTGTATTTTACGTACGTATGTAATATGCAATAATGTTACGTTCAGGGCTTTTCTGATCCTTTTTGGGCCCAAAAACTCAAAATTGTAAAAATTAAAATCCCCAAAAAGGGGGTTAGAATTGTCCGATTGTTTTGCCCAACGAACGTGTCCAACTGTTTACAGAAGGGAAGGTTCCTACCAATTTTTAAGTAAATCGGACGAAAACTGCGACCGCTAGAGTGCGAACACACACACACACACACACACACACACACACACACACACACACACACACACACACACACACACACACATATATATATATATATATACATTTTTTAGCGACCCCCAAAACGTGTTCAGGGGGTCACGTTAGGACTTCTATGGTGGTCCCAGGCTTAAGTTTCACCGTGCGGGTCATGCTAATAGTTCACTTTTCCATAGGAAATTCACTAATAATATTTTATGGCATGCACTTAATGAGTCATATAATTATGAAGCCACGTAACAGCCACCACACAGGCTGGTAAATCCCTGGACAAATGTATATACCATTATTCCTTGGGTCTAGACAGAAACATTTTACAGCAATCTAAGGAAACTGTTTACGGTGATAGGGTCTATCAACAAAAAAATTATGGTGTAATTATTTCTGAAAATTTCTATATGGCATTTTATTTTTAATTTTCCATCTTAAATGGTTCGAAACCAGTTATTTTACAAAATATCTATAAGAATAATTTCATTTAGGGAATTCTATGATAAATCTATCGACTCTTAAACAATTGAAATCGGGTGATAAATAACAATCTGATGCAATTTACGTGTGACCAGACATAGTTAATATTTGGTGTCTCTACAAGACAGCAATGGAATAAAAAGCAAGAATTGCAACAAGTCAATTATTTAATATTAATCTATTTTAAAGTATCGTTAGATTTGTCATTAAATGCCCTAAAATAAGTTATACCTATAGCTATTTTGTAAAACGACTGGTTTTCGAGCTAATTAAGATAGACAATTTAAATTAGCCGCCATTTTGAAATTTCCAGAGATAATTACACCATAGATGATGTATTGATAGACCCTATAACCATAAACAGTTGACTTAGGTTTGGTTGAATTCGTTTCCGTAGTTTTTAAAATAAGAAATTGTAAGTAAAAAACACACACAGATAGACAAGAGAAAAACTAGGCATGAGAGACTCGTGTCCATATGATCAAATGTGTTTGTCTGGTCCCAAGGAATAATATTATATATCTTTGTTCAGTGAGTTCCGGGACACCCTGTATAATCATATTTATAAAACGGATTGTCTTTTCATCCATAATTATTAGCTATTAAGAAACGATCTGTGTATAAAGTAACATGTTATTTTTCCGTTACAAGAATGTTTAACAATCTATATTTTTTTAATACTGTTAAGTTTTGGTTTTTAGAGCTTTTTGCTTCTAAAAAACTAACTGGCTGTGCTATTTTATGAAGGTAGTATAAGCACTTATGTGTGACATTATGTAATCTTTGGCACTTGATTTACGCTGTTTTTTTTTTTATTCTTGGAACCACCATGGTAAGGAGTGATACAAAATTGTCAAAATATATTTATGTTGTAAGGTCTTTGGTACATTAAAAATAAAGTAGAGTCTCTGTCATTGAGCTTCGGCCTCGTAATTAATATTTTTACAAAGGGCAACAATCTCGCTTAATCCTTTGTAAGGCATCACATATTTATTATTAGTATTATTTGTTAATTCCTAAATCGAGCATGTGTGATTTATAAGTGTGTTGGTATTAGAACACATAAAAGTTAAAATTATTGTATGAAATATTAAAATAATCCCACTGTTATCTAACAGCACGTAGTATCATCCGCATTATATACTTTGTATTTTTACCAGTTTGTTTCTTTTTAGTATTCCTTTTTAATAATTTGACCTTGCTGTAATTGTGCATTTTACTTTCGACCGACCGATTTTCAAATATAACTTGCAAATATTTAAACTGTAATTATTACAAAAGTAGAGTCAACCTTTACGGGGCCTCATGGCCTTAAGAGGAAACATAAGAATAATACAGATTATTGTCTATCACCGCACTAGCCCTAGATCCTCCCCAGTCCCTGAGCTAGAGCATCTCACTACACTGATCACTGTTCTGCCGCGCTATCTCACATCTCAGTCCCGCAGGAAACCGAGATATATTCTTTATTCATTCCCACTATCAGATTCCCTTGTTCTCACGTGAGTCCAGTTGTTGAAATTAATTCCCATCCGGTAGACTCGTAAATCTGGGATACCACTTGTTCAGCACGCTCCGCGGCCCAGTGTTCCCAGTCGTGCAATAGTCACCGTACCGGGGACACGATAATTTAGCAGATTGCACAGTAATTATCGAGTTGTACGATATTACCATTTGACATTGCAGGATTTTACTTATTTTTAATAATCAGAGTTAATAAAATAAAAAAATATCGTACATTTGGGAAAATACAAAAGTATTGATTTTGCCCTAAACCCTTATACAATGAAAAAATAACAAGCAAATACAGGCACAATTGTAATTTACAATATGCTAAATGCTTTCATATTGTATATCTCTTCTTACTGATTCTTAATAAATTATTACATACATCAATCAATAACATTTAATTTTATAGAACGAGGCCTTTCAGTTACAAAGTAATCAGCTTCAGGTTCTAGAACAACTGTATACAATTATAAAATTATTTAAAGTATAAAATTACATTTTATTGATTGATGTATGTATTAATTTAAGATGCTAGACCAGTTTTACTCTACTGGGGGTGTATCAACAGAATGTACCTGAATAGACCCGCCAAACGCACATATTTAGTGGGACTGCAGACATCGTAGGCGATGATCTATGTATTATATTTGTGGTTAAGCTGGTGCTTGTAGAAACAGCAAATTGAGAAAATGAACATGATCATAGCCTCTTTTCGCGCATACAAAAACGAGTTCGCACACAGCACGCTGACGTGAGGGAAGTGAATTTCCACATTCAAAACTTTTAAAACTCAAAACCAGTGTAAAAACATAAATTTATTCCAATTTTATTGAAATCTGAAAACATTGATTTTTGGCTGTTCTGATGCTCCTGGTTTCATTTACCTGCAATGCTAGGAATACAATTTTGCGCATTATAAGATAAGGTTAGAGAAGGTCCAGTCAGGTTTGAAAGTAGGCGCGAGGTTGCTGGGGATGATACAAATACACCAACAAATGAATAACATGCTTTTCTAATGTAAAAACCCCATAAGACAACGTACTGTGTTTAGCTGATATACATTTTCTTTAATAACTTGGTAAATATTTATGCTAGAATGACGAGAGAGGGCTTAAAACTTTCGCTTTACTCATTTCCATCTTAATTTAAGCATTAATTTAGCGTCCGGGGCTTTTCTGACCCTTTTTGGGCCCAAAAACTCAAAATTTGAAATAATAATCCCAAAAAAAGAGGGTTAGAGTTTTCCGATTGTTTTGCCCAACGAACTTGTCCAACTGATTATAGAAAGGAACATCCCTACCAAATTTGAAGTAAATCGGACAAAAATTGCGACCGCTAGAGTGCAAACACACATATACATATATATATATATATATATATATATATATATATGTGTGTGTGTCTATATATATATATATATATGTATATATACATATATATATATAAAATTTTGAACGACCCCCCAAAACGTGTTCAGGGGGTCACGTGAGGAACTTCTATGGTGGTCCCGGGCTTAAGTTTCACCGTGCGGTTCATGCTTATAGTTCACTTTCCATAGGAAATTCACTAAAAATAACTATATGTTATGTATATTTCCTAACACTCCGAGAACCTTTTTCCAAATACAATATAGTAGGTAAGCAAATAAATAGATACCACTTCCCAACTTATTAAAATCAACTTGATAAAACCTCACACACATCACAATTGTTTTAAAGATCTTTATGTAATGGTAAATTATACTGCTTACAGTATTTGCAAATACTGTACAGTAACTGTTTTGGACCGTTCTAGACGCTAGTATAATACATTCTTATTCTGGTGTGATAGTTATGAACGCGCCACAACTACTATAATCAGGAGAAACCTGTTGCGTGCTAGTGCGGCTATTTCGTTTTAGTTTTTAGTTGTAATTCAATGAGTAGAAAAGGTGTCTTGTTGTTTTATAATTAGTACTAAATTTCATACGCTGATATAATTAAAAGTGAAATGTCAATCCTATACTTGCCCTTATATCTGTTTTTTGTGAACTGTCTGTTGATCGTATAATTTTTTTTAGTCAGTTGTTTTTGTAGTTATTGATTTAAGATGTACTGGACATTAATTACTTGATTGTACTCGAGTGGATTTATTTAATTTTAGTACAGTTTACGATATTTTATTAATCTTTTATATATTGATTCGAATTAACAATTTGCTTACCCTGAAAAAATGTAAGTTAAAATATAATTATTGTTGTTTTGTATTATATAAAACAGCATTGTAATTGTTAATCGCCGTTATTTCAGACATAATTGTTTGACTATTGTTGCACTAAATCTATATCACGTAAACATATGTTTAAATGAGTAGGGTTGTGAGATAATTATAAAGTTTAAATAATCATAACAAATAAATAGGTATACATTATCCGATTTCTTACTTCTTTATGTAAAATAAGTGAATGGTTTCAAATGAAATTTATTTCCTGGATTACAATTTTGATCATACACCCTCAAAGTATGAACCCTCAAAGTAGACCCGTTGATAATAACTATGGTTATGGGTAAAATCCAACATACATCATCAAGGCCAAGGGGGCCTTGTAAGGGTGGATAATTGGTAAATATTAACATTTGAACGTTTGCACTACAAAACAGCACTCTCATATGGTATAATCTCATTGAATATCAGTTACGTTACTACACAACATTTTTTCCCAAACTCGCTCAAACTGAGTGTGTTAAATGAAGGGTACATTTATATTTTGTTCTAGAAACAATTTTACAAATTTAAGCAACAGTGCGTTACGAAAAAGACTCCGCCAAAAGAACTAAATAACATAAAATATGGACACAAAAAATAAAAATAAATTAAAAAATTATAAAAAGGCAACATTTTAGGATTAGCAGTAAAGCTAACCGGAAACAGGAAATGAAGCTCTGAGTAAGAACTCGTAACTCTCAGCATTGTATGCATTTATATGAGGCGTTACAGCGTGATCTCGTGTTGTAGTGATACAGAAGTGCCAGAAGAAATGTAGAATGGAATGTGGGAAGAAGTAAAAATAAGGATTTGTTTCTCAGTAAATGTCCCCTTCACGGGTAAGATAGGATATTGTCTGGGCATCACTAGAAGAATTTCAGTTTGTTCTGGTTTGTTCTGGCTGTCAAACTGATGATTCAAGTAGGGAAAGAGTGTGAGAGACTTATTTATTCTCAATATTCATATTTACTGCTATCCGCCCAGTGATTCCACTCTGCGGTAAAATGTATACCTCAGAAATCGTAAAAAATCCCACTTTATCCCTCGATCTGATATGAAATATCCTTCAGATACTCTTGAGTTTCTAAAAATATGTTGTACTTACTAGACGATTTATAATGAGGTATATTTTTTTGAATCTAATTGCATCCATAGGTTTTAAATATATATGTAACCTATAAGTATATCATATTGCGAATTTGTTTCTGTATGCAGTATATATTTTTTATCATTACTTTTTCAATTAAGAGGGCGCTCCAGTCACGAAACTTGTCGCGTTTCTACCTGCTTCACTCATAATGTCAATGTTAACTTTCAAAGCCCTTTCCTTCTCAACGGATTATTCGATATCGTTGAATTATGGCTCATTTTAAAGAGCAAAAATATACCTAGCGATTTCAGTAAGCAGAATTTCGATATCGCAAATAATAATCGATCAATAAAATTCCAAAATATTCAATATTTAAGATTTTTGTATGCGCGAACTGTTTATGATAACGAAATTATGCTTACTGAAATCGCTAGATTATTTTTGATCTTTGAAACGAACCATGAATATCAATTCGGATAACCCGTTGAGGAGGAACGGACTTTGAAAGTTAATATTGGTCTTATGGGAGACGCGGGTAGACGCAGGTTGGAGCCCCCTCTTAAGACTGATTCATAAAACTATTCTCAGAACTAATCCTACTACAGTATTATATTTTGATCTATTGGATATCAGTATGTAATTAGCAAACACTTTGTAAGCCCACCCCTCGTTCTCCTAGTTCAATATATGATTTGATGGCTGACAACCATCATAGATGTATATAGGAATTATTACAAATTTAACGAGTTTTGTTATTGGATTAATTACAAAATTAAGTAAATAACAAAAATTAAAATTTGAAATTTTACTTTTGCCTAATGGAAGGAACAGACAGAAACGCCAAATATTTCGTCACTGGAGCCCAAATTGACAAAACGTTCTTGATTTTTATAATATAAATTGAAAATTACAATTATTTATGACGAATATGAGTCGAGATGTTTTTTTATAACAAATTTAAAGAAATTGGTTAATATAGATTGAAAATTACAATTATTTATGACGAATATGAGTCGAGATGTTTTTTTATGACAAATTTAAAGAAATTGGTTTATAAATACCTAAAGAGTTTTCCTTACAAAGCACCTAAAAGTATTTAACATATTAACAAAACAAAGCATCGTTTCCGTCTTATAGGTTTTAAACGATACCACTCCAGTCGGTACCATATTTCCGTGGACCCCGCCAAGCACGGGGCAAGGAGGCGCATATTTATTGTATCGGGTCGCTTTTAATTCCCCTATCTCCTACTCATATCCCGGCCTGGATTTGTGGAAGGGACTCAATTTCCGTATCGTTATCGCTAGGTGCCGATCTTATAACACATGTATTGTGTCTTTTCGGGCATTTCCATTTAATTTCCCTGGCAGCGGAGATGCCGTATCGCGAGTCCGGCAGGAAATGAAAGTGTTATATCGAGATGGGGATGGAGGGATGAGGCCGTCCGAGCGTGAACTTTGCTATCCATCACCCGATACCGCTGTCGCCGACTTGCACCTATTGACCGGACTTATCGTCACGCCTAACCTACTTCCACCGTAATGCGATGTCCACTTCACACTTCACACTTCACACTCTGGAGCTGTGATAACACCGCCAACCCTTCCCCCTCCCCCGGCTGATAAGGACCAACTTGTGTCCGAGGACAGGAAGCGCTTACAAGTCCGTTTGTCCGTGGCAAAGTGGTTTCACTGATATTTCGCTTGGGTTTCGTAAGGGTTTTATCTACAGTGTTTACAGTACTTTTATTTTGTAACTTCGGGTGATCTAACATAAAAACAACTTTCGGCTGTTTTATTCGGTGGTTGCGCATATTTGAATTATAATTTTTGGGTTCATTGACATATTTTTATACATAATTTATATTTATTTTATATTGTAGTTCACAACTTTTCTTACTAGGGCTTTCCTTAGGTCCATCAGAATTAAAAAATACTTTGAGTATTCCATAAACGTCTTTCTCCTAAATATATGAGGTTACATTATTTAATTGATAAGACAATTTTTTTAACAAATCAATAAGTGAGCGTAGTAAATCATCGTACGTTTTATCAACAAGTATAAAACAACTTATTCGATATCGTGGTTTGTTTTGAAATTTGCAAAACTTTCCATTTTGCTCAGATGTAAAAGTAAAAAGTAACTGCAACAAATATAAGTGAAGGGCCAATTTTGTTTCGAGTTACATTGTAAAGGATTGTAAGAGAAGAAAAAGCGAGTAAACAAACTCGAGGAACTTCCTACTTAGAACTTGCATGTCAAACTGTCATTTATCATTGGGCTATTAACTAATGATTTGTAAGAACAGGTCGAACTTAGTAACAAGACCAGGGTTTGGACCGGTCCCTGTCTTAACGTTTTATTATAAGTTTAAATCTATGATACACTTGTACAGTATTTTTTATGTACAATAAGGTTAAGAAAAGACAAACTTTGAATTGTTATATTTTAAAGCAAGCGGTATTTTTACGGAGATCGCAACAAACGCTTGTTTGGGAAAGCAGTCCAAACCTCTCAAATCGTTGTTGACACCCCGGGATTAGACTCCGTGACCCTTTCAACCGAAGTCCAAGACTCTAACCGTCAGGCTAGCGAGATGCTTTAAAACACACTTAATATTTTACTCCAAAGTATATTCATCCCGCACTCACTTCTGACAACAAAATTCCTAACAAAATACCCCCTTTCTCTCCAAAATTACATTTCAAATATCCCCCCATAATCCTCCGAGTTCGTAAAACGAGAAACAATAATTCCGACCAACTTGCCAAACTCCATTTTGTTTACCACCGTCATCACAGCATTACAGCGCTGCCACGAGCCTACGACGAGATCACGCTGTAAAGCCTCATATAAATGCATACAATGCTGAGAGTTACGAGTTCTTACTCGGAGCTTCATTTCCTGTTTCCGGTCTGCAACTGGGTGTGGAAACAACAGCAACTCAACTCGCGCGTTTTGTCTACGCTATTAAACTGGGAGATAGAGATTTACATTTTGTCGCTACGAGCTATCTCTCCTTACCCTAAGCGCCTTCATAAAGTTTAAGTCAGTGTTGTATGATATTCATGTAATGTTATATTTTAGTGTTACATACATACACTTGTTATTTTTAATAATAAACTAAAATCCATCAATTTAAATTTTTGAGTAACATTTAATTTTTTAAACTACAAATCATTTACAATTTGTTATACACCAAAGAAAATCTGACAAGATAAATTCCCAATTCCCCAATGGCTCATGTTTATCCATTAGGGGAAAACAAGTTATAATTATAGCTAATTTATCGGCGAATCGCTTCCTGTTAGAATCTCCGTGTGATTTCACTAATGAGAGATGATAATTTAAACGATCAACAGATGCTGTATTGCCACTCACCTTGATATTCTGTACATTAGGAGATTATTTCCCAAGTTATAATAACGGGAAATATGTTTACCAGGGAATTACTATTATCATTTTAGATAATAATAGTGCTTGGTAAGATTTTTGAACTGTAACTAATATTATTTTTAGAACTAAATTGAATAAGGTTTAATTTAGCATTCACACCCTACTTAATCTTCAAGTTCTTGTGTTCTGGTGAACGTTTCGTTGCATTTATAGAAGTTTGACAATATGTAACGTTAAACATTACTAGAAACCGTTAAATATGAAAATTCCTTTTTAATGACATAAACCAGGATATAACACGATTAAAACAATCAGTTTTGAATAAAATTTTTCCTTTAGACGAGGTAACATGTGTATGTGTTTGTTTGTTTCGGGAAAAAACTTTTGACGAAGTTGAGTAATTCAATTGAAATTGGACTTAATCAGTCTCAGCACGAGCAGAATAACAAGGTGAGTGTTGCCAAAAAGTAGGACCTGGATAAAACCATCAGATGCTTTATTTTCTATTGTATAATTAAAATCTGGTGAGCGAGAAAAACGTTTGTGGGGTGTACGAATTCGATTATTTAGATAAGGGAACAAAGATAAAGAGAATTCTTTTGCATAATGAGAATTTACTAGGCTATTTATGTAAACAAAACATGTTTTTGTAGATATGACTTATTACAAAATCTTTGGGTGGTACGGCAATAAATTTTTGTGTTATTTAAATGTTTTAAACATAGTATGTTATGGTATTTTTGACAAATTTGTTATATGAGGTCTACTTAAAATAGAACAATATTTATAAAAAAATGCGTTATGTGGCTAGAGGAGAATAGGTATAGTGTTTAAGGTATTTTATTTGGAAACATCACTAGTACTACGTGATATAAATAATTATGACTTTTGATACGTTTTAAGTGTTGAGGGGAAACACTCTAAAAACTAAGTGTGTCAACATACATTATGTACTTAATGACAAACATTATAAAATGTATTCCTTCGGAAATCCATCGTGTATAAAATGTACGTTAATATTTAAAACGTAACAAAAATAACCAAGCTTATGTGACAATCCAAAACGAACAAAAAGAATTATAGTACATTTTATCATGAGAATAAAGAAAATAACCTTTAAAAAAGTTTCTTAATTTTCTAAAACTATATAAGCATTCCGCTAAAGATCTTATAAACACATTCGTTAACGAATTTTCGTGTCTTTAATAACACCTTACAGCCAGCAATACGGTACCACTAAAAAATCACAAAAACAAACCCTAATTCCCCAACCCCGACTCGCCGCAACATCAATTAATTGTGTACCTCCTCCCGCTCGATCTTTCTCTTGATGTTTTCTTAATTTAAAAATCCTCAGTAACTCCCGGTTGCGCAGGAAGTGGTGTCAGTTTAGCCAACAAAGTGGCCCCATTTCGGGCTAATCACCTATTTTTATAATTCCCGAGTGCGCATTAAAGGACATAACCACATCCGCGCTGTTACGAGGTGGCAATGGCAGGGGGCACAACTGGTTGTTAGCAATTATTGTGATTGCGCAGCCGGATTCGCGCTATTCCACTGGGGATCATACCTCTAATGAACTTATGTTTACACTTTTTACGAAGAATTACTGGTTAGGCTTTCGTAACAGTCACTACTGATATTTATACTTCATATTTTTGGACTCTTTGTCTCCGAATCACTGACGATGACTATATGAGTCCGGCAGATGATATATAAAGTTCAAAGGCATAACTACATTAGATGTTTAGCGAATTCAAATTTTATTCATTAATTACCTGCTGTAAAATAAAATGATTGAATTTAGTTTGTATTCTCTTTATTTTTCGATTGTTAGTAATTTATCCGCGTATCTACTATGAATGTTAAATTATTTGGTCTTGTCGTATAATTTTTATTTAAGAAAAGAGAATCATATAAATCTTCTAAATTTGTTACATTGAAAATCCATATCCCTATGGCTTCTGTTTTAAATATAGTTTATTACATTTAACCAAGAAATACATTGTATAATAGTTTTAAATAAATATATGATAGAATATTTATTTTCTATTAGTAGCCTAATGACATTTCTAATTTATTTTATAGAGTCATTTTGCTTTATTGTTTACGCGTGAGTGTGCTTACATCATTTCAAATGATGAATTTAAATGTATTAGGTCATAATAGTGCAGCAATTTTACCAATTATATTTTTATACTACGTCGGTACAATATATTTTAGATTTTGTAGAGAGGTACTAGCTTTGTGTCTGGTTCTTCATAAATTGTTTTGTCTTATTGTGAATCATAAATGTTGTAAGATACGGCCCGTTATACATATTGCAAAATAGTGTCTTTATTTAACATATAACGGTGAGTCCGTGTTAGGTGTCACTTTTTATGCAATTTATGAAGATGTATAGGCACAATATGACCACGTGTTTGCGGGAGTGATAACAATGCCCATACAACTATCCTTGTTGTCCTATTATTTTATTTTTGAATTATTAAGGAAAGAGTAAACATATAGGCAACCTGATTTGACATCAATATGGATGACCAGGAAGAGAGGGGGGAGAGTTCACTGAGTGTACGAGGTGCCCACAAACTCATCAGAATTATTGTCAGAAACTGGAATTAAGAGGGGGCTCCAGTCACCAGCTACCTGAAGACCAATGGTAAATTCCAAATCCCGTCCCTCCTCAACGGGTTATCTGAAATTCTTAATTTATGACTCATTTTATTTAACCAAAAACCTAGCTATTTCATTGAGCATAAACTTAATAACCCAAATAGTAAACCCATATTAAAATTCAAAAACATTGAATATTTTTGGCATATTATTAATGATTATTATTTATCAAATCAACATTTTACTCAATGAATTCGCTAGGCATATTTGGGCTCTTCAAAGTGTGTGTCAAGGATTTCTAATAATCTGTTGAGGAGAAACTGGGTTTGAAAATTAACATTGATCGCATGTGAGAAACATGTGGATACGTGAAATTGTAAGTGTCGAGCCTAAAGTGACTTTATATTTTAATTCTAAGGAAATTCGTGTGGTAGAAATTACTATACAGCTTGGTCGTATTTTAGCTTATTTAGCAAACTACCAACCCATGAACTAGCTTACTAAAATAAATTTACAAACATCCTGTATGACATCCAAGGCATATTTATCTTAATACCGCAGAATGATGGTTCCAATTTTCACTTAACAAAAGCACCAATTTTAAAAAGTGAAATTCGGAATTATCCATTCTGCGGTCCAAATTAAAAAATTTAAATTTGGAAAATTGGAGTGCTGCGGAGAGAGCCAACCTCGAAACCTCGAACGGCGAGGCCTCCTGAATCCAAATATGGGGTACCTTTCTACATCCACCTAGTCCCCAGTGACAGCAGCTGACATTTCCCTACCGTCGAGGCAGTGACGTCACCGCGGCTGGGAGGGTCGTGTCGATCGGCGATACCGCGGTGTCGATCATTAAGCGTGAAGACATCTCGATCACTCCATCTCTCGTGTCTCCAACTGGCCGCCATTGTGGGGAAAGTGCTGCTTACAGCCTCCGCCCCCTGTACCTCCCCAGCCTCCAGCCTCCTCCTAGGACCGGTGCTACAGTCATACCACCCAGTAAGGTGTATATATATAGTCATACCCGAGAAGGTAGTATAATTCTTCTAAGTTTATATTTGATTCATTAAATAATAGCTGTTACCCGTGGCTTGGCTCGAGAAACTTCAAAATTAACCTAGCCAGCACTATCAAATCTTTGTTTACATTCTACCATATGATTTCCTTTGCAGTAACTGTGAAACATAACTTACATATACAGCTAGTTATTTTACAAACTATATCCTCCCATAAGATTAGAACTCACAATGCCAGTGGGGTGGAGCCATAAGGATGGATGGAGACATTTCCAGGTCTTTATGTTAATGTGATATGTAAGCTATGTTCATGCAAAATATAGAAGTCTAAACATCCATCCATCCATCCATCCATCCATCCATACATTCAAACTTTCCACTTATGCAGCCCTAATGTTAAAGCATTGGCATATCCTCTCCAGTAATGATTCCTACATGATCTCAGTGAGCCAACGATGTTTTGAAAAGTCTGTGTTTTCTATTTTGTTATGTTACTCAAGGAAAGATTAACCTGGGGTCGACTAAGTAGTGGCCCTTTTAATTCACTCTTACTGTCAATTTTAAATTTATTTATTTAATTAATTCCAGATTATAATTTCTCTCGGAACGATTATTCAGACAGTGCCAAGAACGATGAAGCACGAAGGGGGAGAGATAGAGGGGATTTGTCCCCCACCAAACTCCACCTAGCCGAATATCGCCGAGCATCAGGGAGCCCGAGTTCAGCTTTACTATCTCCATGCTTCATCCATCCTGTTTATCAACATCTGTAAAGTTTTATTCTCATTGAATCTCTTCACAGAGAAGAAATAATTATTTCTTCTGTAATCTCTTCTGGAGTGAATACTATACAACATATCGATATTATGAAGACTAATGTTAAAAATTTATTTTAATACTAAACTTTTTAGCGAATTTCCCCTATAGGGAAGAAGCTATTACCGTAGGTCTCATGGTAAGACTGAAGTCCGAGACCATGATAATTTTTTGTTTTGAGGTCCCCAGATGACAAAAACACTATTCGTTCGAATTTATATATATGTATATATATATATATATATATATATATATATATATATATATATGTATGTATGTATATATATATATATATATACTCTTAGATTGAAAACAATATTTCCAGAGTACCCTTTTTTAAACATTTTTAAAAATAACATATATCTATATATGTGTCCGTGAATGCGATAACTTGAGTAAATACACCCGTCGCAGCAAACCTGCATACTCAGCGAATTTCCAATGAATATATAACATAACACTTAACAGGATTCATAAGAAATGTATTCACAAACAAGCGATATTTAAAATATTAATTATTCTCCATAAGAATAACATTGGGGATGAGTACGCAGGTTTGCTGCAACAAGGCACACAAAATAATGGGTTTTTATGCAAATATCAATAGAACTCATCTTAGTGAAGTCACATACCAAGTTTCATCCATATACATTCATAAATAAGCGATATATAACATTTTAAGTATTTTCCATAAGAATAACATGGAGACCAAGTACCTAGGTTTGCTGCTACAGGAACCATAGGCGAAAAATTGTTTTTTTGTGCAAACAACAATAAACCATAACCAGATCAAGTCATATACCAAATTTTGCCAGTTTATGTTCATAAATAAGCGAGATATACAATTTTTCTTTTTCTCCATAAGAATAACATTAGACAACGTACTGTGTTTAGCACTTTCAATATCTCGGTAACCAATTGACGTAGAGCAATGATCAAAATACCAAATTGTTTGTTTTTTTAAGCTGAATTCAATGGTGTAAATTAAAATTTGATTTAAATTAAAATTACATGTGAAAACCCCAAAAAACACATTTTTGGGGTACAAAACGCCCCAAAACCCCCCTTCGGATGGTGCGATTCATCTGGTTTTCGAACTTGTTCAAATAAATGGTACTTTACACATTTGTACCAAATTTAATTAAGATCGGACCTTTTTTACGAGAGTTATCGTGCTTACGGACACATATATATATATATATATATATAAATCATATACTATTATTTCTTTTATTGTATAACTTAAACCAAACTATGTGAAATTTATCAACCTTGAAAATGGCCTTAGATGCCGAAACATGTTGGTTTAAATATAAAACTAATAAACAAGGGTACTCAGTTTTTATTTTATTAATTTTTAATTTTTAATATATATAAATATATAAAAATTTGAACGAATGGTGTTTTTGGCATCTGGGGCCTCAAAATGAAAAGTTATCATGGTCTCGGGCTTAAGTCTTACCATGAGACCTACGGTAATAGCTTCTTCCCTATAGGGGAAATTCGCTAAAAACGTTCGATTTCGCTGAAATTTGGCTCAAATGTGTAAAATGACATTCATGACTTTAAGTTCGATTTCGCTGAAATTTGGCTCAAATGTGTAAAATGACATTCATGACTTTAAGTTCGAAAACCAGAAAAATCGGACCATGGGAAGGGGGGTTTATGGGGGTTTTTAGATTTTCCAAAATCAGTTTTTTGCATTTTTCACCCTACAATTTTTTAAAAACTTAATTTTGGTTTTGACCATGTTATAGAGCTTAAAAAAACAAATAATATAACATTTTGAATTATTAACCTAGGTTAAGTGGTTGCGGAGAAAATCTAAAAAACCTACTCATAAAATCTCCCATGTTAATCTTATGGGAAAAAGGTTTTTGGCATTTCCTCAGTTTATTTTAATTTAAACTTCACATTTGCTTTTAGAAATCTGTTCAGTTCCACAAAAAAATCATTTTGGTGTTTAAATTGTGATTCTACGCCCAACCGTTGCTGAGATATTCAAAGTGCTAAACACAGTACGTTGTCCAATGTTATCCTTATGGAGAATAAATAAAATTTGATATCTCCATTATTTATGAATGTATGTAGATGAAACTTGGTATGTGGCTTCAAATAGTACTAGTATATTGATATTTGCACAAAAAATTGTTTTTTTGTTGGTTATTCCTGTAGCAGCATACCTGCGTACTCAGCCCCCATGTTATTCTTATGGAGAATAACTAAAATGTTATATATCGCTTATTTATGATTGAATATTGATGAAACTTGGTATGTGGCTTTGCCTAGTTAAATTATATTTATATTAGCATAAAAAACAATTGTTTGTGTTCCTTGTTTCAGCAATCCTACGTACTCATTACCAATGTTATTCTTATGGTGAATAATTAAAATCGCTTATATGTGAATATATTTTTATGAAACTTGGTACGCGGCTTTATGTGGAATTCAGACAAATATTATGCATTGGAATTCGCTGAGTACGCAGGTTTGCTGCGACGGGGGTATTTGTTAGTTAAGAGCGGTTGGCTACCAATAATAAATTGCCGAAGAGATAAATTCCCTCAGACTTTGTTGAGCCCCAAATACCACAAATTTTAAACACAGAATTTAAGAGTATTTCGTGGAAAAATTGTGTTGTCAATTTACCTGTTATGCCATGCAAAACACGTCAAATGTGTTACTGCCGAACACTTATTTAGTCAGAATAGCACTTCAGGTGAAAAACAACTTTTTATATATGCATATTGCCTTTTTGAGAGGAACATTAAATAACAAATATTACAGTATAATATTATGCAATGCTTTGAATAAAATGTTATTTGTTGCTGTAAGGGGAAGACACATGGCATAACGAAATAATTTAACAATACAAATATTGTACAAAGAAATCCCAAGTTTGCTGAGAAGCCTGTACAGCAAAGTTTGACCGCAGAGTTCTGGGTCTACATACACAGTGTAATTCCATTACAATGCTAAACACACGGCGCTATCTGTATCTATGTTCATTACAGCGATGTGCGGACCAGATTGCAAACTAGTTCCTATCTCCCCATCTCTGCACTCATGTTTCCAGATTCTTCGACCGTGTCTCCGACCACCTCTGTTCACCCTCGATATATCGGTGCTTCGAAGTACTTAGTAATCTAGAGTTCTCAAAACACAGTCTTCTAGAATTCTCAATTTTCAGTAATCTATAGTTCTCACCACTCAGTCACCTACAGTTCTCAAAACACAGTCATTTAGGGTTCGCGATACTCAAGTCTTCTAGGGTTCTCAATGTTCAGTCTTCTAGATTTATCAATACTCAGTCCTCTAGAATAAAAGGTATTCATATATTTAAATTCTTTAATGGCATTACCGACCTTCCAAATACCTCAGTAAATAAAGTATATCAGTAACTAGCTGCTATGCCCGTGCTTCGCAACGGGGTGAAAATTCTGAGTAGAAACATTTTAAACAAAACAATGGCAGTCTGTAGTTAGGAGCAAGTGCTATAGGTCCTCACGTCTGAGTCCCTTACGAACATTCTGGTGTGTTATACTAAAAGTACCTTGAGACTATATTTCAAAAAGGTTTTCTAAATTTGACTTAAATTCATTAGAGAAGTGAACTGTTTCACTCGGCTTTGGAGGGAGCCTGTTTGTCTTTAAAACTGAATTTCTGATTTATGAAGTCTAATGCTACCTAATATGTTAAATGTACTGGATTTTAACTGGAATTTCAAATAGGGATAAAGTTAATAGTTGATGATAATGACGAAACATTAACGAAATGTTTAGGTCAGCCATAATACTTTGTAATATGAAATAAGATTGTTTACACACTCTTTCATTCAAACTAATGATAGATCTGTCAAATTATCCGCACAACTAAAGCGTTCCTATTTTTATTTTTTAACAAGAGAGCTGACGGAACGACCTTGCCAGCTAGCAGCTGAAATATAAATGTAGCCTCGGTGGAGCGCTTATCGCCGCCGACCGCTTATCAGTAACTGACGTCCCATCTGATAAGCGCTCTTATCAGCTCCGTCTCAGTCGAAATAACGCGGCGCTGCGCCACAGACCCGCTTTGTTCCTCAAACTCTCCATCGCACAACTCTGTGTATACTCGCACTGTTTTACATAACGTTTCAGTTGCTACGATCGTATATAAATTCACGGACCTATGGAACGCTTTTGTTAATATTGTATTGTATGTATGTAACAAAGAGGCATAATTACAACTCAAACATTATATGGTTCCGAATAATGTATGAAATATCACCTTTCAAATTATACATACGGTATTTAACCCTCTCACTCGTGTTGTTTAACCTAAAATGGTTCTTTGATGACGTGAATATCCGTATACGGTACTCAACTGAAGTGGCCTTGTTTAGTTAAATAACAAATAAATAAATACAATATGGTTCTATGGGAGGGAGATCTTACAAACAGAGACAGTTCTCCTCACCTCGGAACCGCATCAGTTTCCGTTTTCTAGATAGGAACACCAACAGTCTAAGGTAGTTTCCAAACCACCGGAGACAGCAGAATTATCATGTATATAAATGTGTAGTAAAAATTCATTGGTGCTTGACGGGGATCAAACCCGTGACTTTGAGGACCAAAGTCAGGCTCTATAACCATTACGCCAAGCCGCACCCTCCAGGATTTGCTTGTCAACGAACCTAACAGTTTTTATTTGGGCTTTCTCTTTATAATATTGCGATTTAATTTTTCGGGAAAACGTTGGGTTTTCAGTAACGTGTCTTTGCTGCAGTGTAGTTTAAAATATAGTATTTGTAATATTTTTTAAATCTCTTCGTGGGTTAATGGAAACACACATATGGATTCGGCGTAACTCTAAAGATGCATAACGTCGCGTCGTGACGCTCAACGCGAGGTTGGATTGTAGACCGCGCCACCAACTGCAGGATGAATGAATGTTTGTAAACAATTTAAACCTCTCGCCCCATTGTGTTAAGGTGTCTGACTGTACAATGTCGAGTGGATCTACAGGGGAGGGGAAGGGGGGAGGAGGGGAGTGTAGGGGGAGGTGCAAGTCACTCTGTGATCGTATCTCTCACTTTTGATAACAATACAATCATTACAACACAATACAGTGGTAGGAGGCGGCCTAACGCCAACACCTCCGCAATTTTCTTAGTAAAAGACGGACTGTTTGTATTAAAATACCGCGTGTCATTAAGAGAAGGCTAAAAATACGGAAAAAAATCACTTATATTTAACCCCTTTTCTTCTCAATGGAAGAATGAGCATTAATTCTTATCACTATTGTTTATAGTGTAATCGTTTTCAAAGAGTAGCCAGATATTATTATATATGTTCTTACGTTAGTGCGGTTCTCACTGACCCATGTATGATGGTGAGTAAGACAGCTGGGTATAGTGTCGTTCAAACAGAATTTAACCAAATGATAAAATAGTTTTGATAATGTTTGTACGATACCTATAAAACTAGTACAACTATAGATTTTTCCGCTGGCTGATATTTGTAATTATTTATTTACTATTTAAATCAAAGTTATACAATACAAATATTAAATTACGTTCTGTTGAAAATAAAGCAATTACTGTACTTACTTACTAAGAAACTTACAATATCATAACGTAATGATCAATCAAAGTCCTAACGTCTCTCATCCAAACCTTTACAGTGCCAAAGGTCTTAAACAAACTAGTTTAATGATCGACCAAGACATGTAGGCTGTCAAACAACCTTATTTATTCTTAAAATTTGTTTAGTTACTCCAAAGGTGATTTCCATAATTTCGTTATATTTTAGGCATAATAATGAATTTTACGTTTGTCAATAAATTTATTATCGGCAAAAAATAAATAATTTGCTGTTATTTCAGATAGTTTGGCTTCCCAGCAAACTTGGGGTTTCTTTGTACAATATTTGTATTGTTAAATTGTTTCGTAATGCCATGTGTCTTCCCTTACAGTAACAAATAACATTTTCTTCAAAGCATTGCATGATATTATACTGTAATATTTTTTATTTAATGTTCCTCTTAAAAAGTCAATATGCATATATAAAAGTTGTTTTTCACCTGAAGTGCTATTCTGACTAAATAACTGTTCGATTGTGAGCTGCGAGGGCACCACGGGGGTGTGTTACTGATGCAATCAGTTCATTAATGAAACAAATTATGACTAAAAACCAAGCAAATCCGTTCAGTAAAAATTTAGTTGCCATAACAAAATTATATATTTCAAAATATTTAATCCTTAATACCTTTTGCAGTTAAAAGTTTAACAATGTCAAGATTTCGATTCTACTGTACAAACAAAAGCGCAAACAATCGCAATCAAATACTAGTATTAGTTTAGTTGATATACTTTTAAAAGGTGAAGTATCTACTAGTTGTACGCTCATTTTTCCCATAAGAGGATGAACAACCTAAAAAATGAGTTTTTCCTTCATATAAAATAATAAACTAACTCAATTTACTCCAAGCTGGTAATTAATTTTCCACATCTATTGCATAAGTATAATGCAAAACATGGAACAAAATCTGGCCTTATAATGATACACACCTGCCCTTTCGAGTATAGTGGAGGAAAATCCCCCCCATAATAGAAAAAGAAAAATGTTATATCTCGCTTATTTATGAAGATAAACTGTTGAAATTTGGTATGGCTTCATCTGGTTGTGGGTTATTGCTGTTTTCACAACAACAAAAAAACAATTTTTTGCCTATGGTTCCCGTAGCAGCAAACCTATGTACTCGGTCTCCATGTTATTCTTATGGAAAATAATTAAAATGTTATATATCGCTTATTTTTGAATGTATATGGATGAAACATGGTATGTGACTTCACTTAGATGAGTTCTATTGATATTTGCATAAAACCCCATTTTTTGTGTTCCTTGTTGCAGCAAACCTGCGTACTCATCCCCAATGTTATTCTTATGGAGAATAATTAATATTTGAAATATCGCTTGTTTGTGAATATTTCTTATGAATCCTGTTAAGTGGCTTAATGTGTTATGTTATATATTCATTGGAAATTCGCTGAGTATGCAGGTGTGGTGTATTTTACTTTATCCCTCTTATACACAGTATATCGAGAAATTATTGTTTTCGTCAAAATTTTCGAATTTGAGTTGTTAGTTGAAATATTCGTTTTGGTGCTCCCTGAACCCAAAAAAGTGATTTTTACATTATGTCTGTGTGTCTGTCTGCCTGTATGGATGTGTACATAGTTAAAATCCTAACCAATGGTCTGATTTTTATGAAATTTGGTATGAAGATACTAATCCACGATATCTCCAGGTGTTTTTTCATTTTTTTGAATGTTTGATTTTTAAGGGTAATTATCCCCCCAAAACCGCCAAAAAACATGAAAAGTCAAGATTTATCAAATACGGCTCTAACGATTTTGACTAAACTTTAGTCGTTTGTAGAACTTTAGTTTTCAAACAAAATTACTTCACCCGCATTTCTGTAAAAATTCGGGTTCAGAAATTACAAGTCTTAAAATATCAAAAATTCAGTTTTTGGGATTTTTCATTAAAAACATAAATGTAAAAAATATTACTATTCACCATTAAAAAGAGCTCAAAAAACTTAATAATTTAGTATTTTGAATTACTATTCCACGATTACTGGTTGCGGAGAAAATTTAAATTTTCATTTTGTAGTAAACGGAGTACGTTGTCCAATGTTATTCTTACGAGAAATACAAAAATTACTATTTCTCTCTTATTTATTGATCAATTTCGTTCAAACTTGATATGCTTGTCAAGTTAGCATTGACCAACAGAGGAAATTTGAAATATGTTGCCCCTTAATAACCCTTAGGGGGGGCGGGAATAGGGGGCATTTCCATCTTAAAACCACGTGTGTAGCGATGGATTCTGTAGTGCCTCCTAAACAGAGATTTGGGTGGATATTTTTGAAAACAACTTGTTTACAAGATGTTCTGTACATTCGACCGTGCTTTGTATTCTAGATTTACTAAATAAAAAGTAATTTATTCATTAAAGTTGGGCTAAAAGGGAGAAAGTATGTGTCAGTTTCCTGATACCGTTTATTAATTAAAGGTTCTAACATATACTTATTTCATATTTGTGAAATCATTGGCATACTCTCAGGTGCGGAAATTTAAATATTAAACATTTATTAAAGTCAAACAATAACAAAAGCATAAAAAATAAGAAGAAAAAAATTTAGCATCTAAATTCTTACGCTCGCGATTTCCTATGTGAGAATTAATTTCACTATGTTAAAATTTTAGGCTTGCTGCAGTTTTGTTTGTAAATTACTTGTACTTATAAGTTAAATATTGTTGCAATCGGCATGCAATTTAATTTTGATTTGATTTGATATAGAGGTCGTTTTTAATAGATTATTAAAAGGAATCTTTAAGACGTTTGGGTGAAAAAAGTACTTGCTTGACAGTAAAGTAGTACAGTTATATTAATATAATATTATATTCATGGTTACAAACGATTTTGGTTAATTTAATATTTATTTGATCTTATAATGTGTTTTTGCCTGACATTTTTCATAACATTACCTTTAATCTGTCTAGTAGAAAACATTCAAACGCATCACTTGAATAAACACTTGAGATATTATTGATAAAACAACAATTTAATTACTTTCACTCTCTTATACCAAATTGTATTCTAGTATTTTATTCTACAAAATATTACTCTATTCCTAAATACGATGGAAGAGGAATCGGATCTTGGACGATTAAACTACATTTACGTAGTCAAAACACTATATGGCCTAACAACTCTTAAGCCTGGACACCCTCGTAAGAAGTGTTTTCAAATCGGTCTACGTGGGGCTAATCCTAGCCGTGTACTGGGCCGAGTTCTCGTACTGGCTGTTCGACAACTAACGAGTGATCATCCAGAGAGTATTCAATGGACAGTGTTAAAGATAGTGATAATGATGTTTATAACGGTTAGCTTGATGGGCGTCCTCTCAGACTACAAGACTCTGTATTCCACCTGGCTCAACGTGCTTGAGGTCGAGAAAATACTGGAATCCGGAAGGATCGGAACAACTTGAAAATTTTCTTTCGACACGATTCTCTCAATGATGCTCCTAACACTTCTCTTTAGCCAGGTACTAAACATGATTCTCACAGACTCTGATTTCATACCGAATCAACCGTTAACGAGATATATCACAAGTATTCAGCTAATGGCTACAATCGTCATACAATGTTCGGAGATTGTAATTTCCGTCACAAAACTCGTGCTGGTTCAAAAAAAAACACAGCGGCCCTTTCACAGATACAAGTGTATCGAACAACTGCCAGAAATACTCAACGCCTTTGGGCCGTACGAAGAAATTTTGTAGAATCAGAAAGTGGCGACCAACTGAGATTCTTGATCGATGCAACTGTCACTGTTTCATTCGGAGCTTGAATTTCGACTTTATGCTTCATTTGCCATAGAAATTGCTAGGCTCTACGTTGAATATTCTGGTCCAGTAGCTGCTTTGATCCATCGGAACGTGGTCTTCGTTGAACTATGTTTGATCACTGGTCCGGTCATGTTCGTCAGTATCGTTGTCGCCTATGAGCTGTTGCGCTCAGTGAGGGAGAGCACCAGAACTCAGCTGGTCACATCCTTGTACAGCTTGCAGCAGTGGACGTCTCCGCAGATCCATCAAACACCAGCTGCTGGCCGACATTCATCGCTCCTCTCACAACTCCTGCCGCTTGTTTGACGTCCACCTTGGAGTCTTCTCTGATGTTTTGAACAATATTATTAAGTTGTGATCACCACAATGATGAGTAAATAGTTTGTGGTAAGAAAGCATTGGATACATTAGTATGATACAGGAAACTCATTATTGTCATGTTTAATAACTTTCAACAAATGTTGAAGAAAATAATTTTACAGCTGCTTGCATAAACTAAACAAAAACACACAGAAATTGTTGAATAATTATGGTTATAAAATTACAATTTAAATTATATAAAACCAGTTAATTAGACGACGTCCTAACGTAGCCTAACTAACTGATCTCGTTAATATTTATTGTAATGGAAACCGTGGTGCAAAATTTGAAAACAACAGTATTTAATTTATTTTGTCCCACACACACTCTCACTCAAGACACCTAACAATTTAGTTCCTATGACCCAAATATTCACTTCGTTTATCCAATTATTGACGTGCGTTAAGTTTTCACAATTTTTTCCAGCAAGTTAGAGAAAAGCAGTCAAGCGTTCAATACATTTTAAGCGTTCAGCATGCTCTGCTATTTTCACCTTCATAACAAAACGAATACCGAAAATCCTGTCAACAGCTAAACAATTTCACGTGAATATAGACACGGAACTAATTAAAATATTGAATCTTTTACCAAGCGAACAGAATCTGCCGTAATTCTGGTCGGGTATAAGAGCCACTAACTCATTAGCCGCAGATCTGAAGGCCTAATGCACCGCGGCCATTTGGCTATCACTCCATCACAGTTTATGGCCCGCACTCTGTTCGAATCTCTCTGATTGCGACCACCTTTATGGGGACTTGTCCTTATCTTTGTCTAATCACTCACTCCCCCCACTATATGTTCTCCCATGGAAGTCTTCATATCCTTATTGAAGTTCACACGCGTTCCAAGGAAGGTTGGGCGTTTGATTTTTTCGCGAGCATACTCCTGTGTTGTGGAACTAGTGTTAGTAATTTTTGTAAATTGAAACTGTTTGTTAATAAAATGGTGTTTGAAAGAAACTGCAGAATTTTATTGGGGACATCAAGTTTTTCTAAAACAGTTTTGTTTATTGTATTAATACCAATTACTTAATTAATATTTGTTTTTAATTTACGAGCATAATTGTAGCGGTTATATTTATTTATTTCCAACGGTTCCACCATTATAACATTACAAATCATTTTTATATTGAAGTTCAAAGTGGGTTCTGTTGTGGTTATTGCATTACTAGTTTATATTATATCGATACGATAAATGTGTCTGAAAGAAGCAAATTTATTTATTTTCTACGGCAAGCGCCATTTTTGTACAATGATTCACAACTCAATTCCGAAACATGCAATAATTGATGAAAAATTGTCTAAAATTGTTAAAAAATGTAATGCTTAAAAATTGTTTTTTTAAAATGATGAAATCTTAGTGAAAATGTCCAATGGTATGCAGAGCTTTAGGATGCAGATGATATGTTAGAGTACTACTTGCAAAACAAGGATAAATTATAAAAGCTACAATAGTAGAACAATAGTGCAAGCTATATCAATAATACACACTGTCATGCAAAAAACAAGATTTCAGTACCTACTATCCTAAATATATATCAAAATTTAGTAACATCAGCCAATTAGCTCATCATATTATAATGGCGGTGGTGGCACGCAATTTTGTATATCATATTATATTCTCCAGTAGACCAACATGGTATTACCAAAAGCTGAATAAGCAGTGTTGACAATCCTGTATTACGGCTGGTATAAAATGGCTCACCTGGCTTCTGTACTAATTTACTATCAGCTGTAGAACCAGTGAGGTTTGTAAGATATATTTTTAATAAATAGGTAGTTTTAACATATATATTATAGCTGTTGAAATTAATGAAATCAAAGTTCCCTGGTGTAGCCCAAATTTTCAGTACAATACACGAGTTATTTAAAACAGAAAAGTCAAAAAGTTAGCAACAAAACGTCAATCAGGTCTTGAGATGACCAGTATTGCATCGATATCAGTGGTGAAGTTTGAAAGGTTGGCAGCACCGGGCCAATCAGCTGTTGTGTTGACAAGCCTGTATTGTATCAGCTGTTGACAGTGACGTATGGCGGCGCAGGATCTCGCAAGGAAATTTGCACAGCCGCCGAGACGTCCTGATTGATTTACTCTCGCCCCGGGCTCTGTGATATCTCTTCCCGACTCCCAGGGTAAACATACGAGCTAACACGTCCTCCCGTATACTCGTACATCACCCGGGTAATGTCTGCCGTGTTTATATACCGATATATAATGTTTGAAGAGGGTTAAGTCCGATGAGTATGATTTTTATTAATCGTTATTTCTCCGATAGAGAAAAATATGCCTGTAAGTAAGAACACACTTTTATCGCTTAATCTATTACCTTGATCAAGATTCAAATTGTGCTAGTTTCATTAAAAGTATAAATTTCTTTTAATTATATTTTCAATTTTTGTCGTGAAGTACCGAATGAAAAAAAAAATTTTAATTTCAGCTATTTTCGAAATGAATTATCTTTGCTCAAGACAAATCCAAGGTTAATTATGTAAAAACTCGTAAAAACTCACTATGGATAGCTTCGAGATACAGCGTTATGTTTCATTTAGGAAATTTGTCCAATTTAAAAGAGGCTTGGATTATAAGGTCAACCAAAAGCTGTTTAATAAATTATAAATAAGGAAAACACGAAATTTGTTTACAAAATAAGGTATTTATGCGTTTTAGTGGCGTCCAATTCTTTCCAGTAATGATAAGTTATGTGGATACCAACTTATACAGCGTTGGATTAGGTTGATTAGGTAGAACCTAAGAGTCGGCCGTAGCTCGCTGTTCCGGGTAGAAGGTCGATACAGTGAATTAGTACATAAAAGAATAACTAACTACTTTTGCAACAGGATGTATAGATTACTTTAAGTAAACCAAGCTACAAATCAGGAACATTATTTACAATTGAAAAACCTTAATGGAGTCACAGGCGCTGCTGGTCAGTCGTAAGTTGCGGTAATACTCGAAACTAAATAAAATGTTGCGCTGCCAAAGATGCTATTCACTTCAGTACGAAAAATCTAGTGCCGATCTAAACAATTCCTACCGTGGTCAGGCTTCGATTTTAATCCAAAATTACACCTCGGGGGCTATCTACATGAGTGGAAACAGCTCTGTCATTAGAACAACACGTCTGAACAATACATGTTTTATTTTTTTGTATTTAGATCCATTGTGTTTAGGGCCGTGCAATGGAGTCGATGACTCGAGAACTCCTCCGTAGAACTGCACTCACTATAAAGGCGGTCCCACACTTCTGGCGAACACGCCCGAACATTCGGCCGAACTCCGAATGTTCGGAGTATTAGCGAGAAGTGTGGGAGCTGCACGAACGTTTGAATACATACGGGAACATACGAGACGGAATGTTCAGTGAACATTCGGGAGAATGTTCGCATGTTCGTCGAATGCTCAGGCCTTTTCGCGATAAGTGTGGGACCGTCTTAGCACTGATATCGCAGGAGCATGCTATCGCCACATAGGCATCTTCAGCTGGCTTTTAGCTTTCTTCTCTTGGTTCCGTGTCAGAGAGTAAGATAACGTCAGAGAAGTTATTTGTATTTAAATTGAAACGCCTGCCAACAAGTGTGTATTCCTTCGCCCCGCAAAGAGGGTCACTTTTTGTAACAGGCCAGCTGACCGCAGGCTAACCTGTGACAATTTTGCAGTCAATATGCAATCGGTATATATTCTTTAAATACAATATTTTTTGTTATCATTTGAACAAATGTTTGAAAACAATTTTTATTTAAGGTTTAAAACATTTTGTATTGTGTTGGTGACGTATTTTTTTACAAAAGCGTAAACAAATAATTAAAAGTAGATTTTAATTATTTTAGGAAATATACTTTGTTTGATGAAAAAAGTCGCTCACTAACGAAAAATATATATAAGAGTCATTTAGTTTGAGATATAGATCATAGTTTTTTGATAATAAATAAACGAGATATCATGCATTCTGTTTAACATTGGATCTTATGTAAATCCAACATGGCCACAGACTCCAAGCCCTCTGAAGGCTCACAGTTTGTATAACCGGTGTTAACAGGCAGCGAGCGCCACCACCGACATGAACTACATGCGCACTTACACAATCCGGCGCCGCAGGCGAAGTGGAGTCAGCAATCGTACTAATTAACAAACATACCCGCGCCGCGTAACATTCTGTTGATTAATCGATAGTGCTAAGTGAAATTCCCGCGGCATTAGGCTTATCGCGCATGCGCTCTGTCTGGACGTCTCAATCCACGCATGCGCGGTCGCAGCGGCTGCGCGTTGCAGTGGTGATTGCCGCTATTGGCTCTAATGCGAGAATCCTTGTCTCTATGACTGCACGAGTGGCTGTTAAAAGCGATTTAAGTTGTTGAACTGACGACCAGAAGAAAATGAAAGGAAATTGCATTCAAAAATAAACGTAAAGTTAACTATTTTTTTATTTTTATCTGCCATAATTTTTAATAATATTGTTTAAAGGGTTTTACGTAAGATTCACGCAGAACATTTACAATTAACTAAGTAATGTCCTTTTAATCCACAATACTGTGGTTCTGAATATGTGTTGTTTGTATTTTACTTTGAAGTACGTTAAATTAAATGTTTGGACCCAATAGTCTTGTTTAAAGCCACTAAACCCTCTTAGTATTGTGAAATTAAATTATTTTGGTGTATTTCAGGGACTAGTTGGCTCATGCCAATGTACATACATACACACATTGCCTAAGCACAGCTTGGGCATTGAAACAAACCTACTCCTTATTGTCACTTGCTTTGAATTAGTTTAACTTGTCGCTGTAAGATGGTGCCACCAGTACGTGGCAAATAATTAAGCTCAATTATTGATTTTAATGAAGTATTAAGGGAGATATGGCCTACCAAGAAAAACACCCTTGAGAATAATATAGGAAGATAAAATGTATGAAAAAATATTTTATGTTGCATTTAGTATTTTAAAAATATTAGGTGAACAAACTAAAGAGTTGAAGTTTATGCCTATTTTTTGTTTATAGATAATGTTTTCCCATGTTCTAGCATGATAAAGTGTTAAAAAGTAGTGCATTTTATCAATTATACTTGTGAATAAACACTAAATGTGTGTTCTTATCGAACACCTAACCAACAAGAACAACAGAGATCAAAGAAGTGGAGATAATATGAACTTAACTTGTTCAAATGATAACACATTGCTGTAGGGCCCCTGCCTTGCTGCCATAAATCACACGGAATTACCATGAAAGAATAGTTCTTGGTGAGCTCAAGAGGAGTGTTTGTAATATTTTTAATATCGTTTTTATTTCAGTTATGAAAGATAATTAGATTTACATTTTTGCGATTTTTGTGTCGTATTTTTTAGGTCTAAGTTTTCTTTTAAAGTTTTTTTTTTTCTATTACGACATCAAAGTATAAATTCTTACAGACATATATTGTAGGGAAATTAAACCTAAAATTGGAATTATTTTAACTCTGATTATTGTACTACACGCTTTAAACAAAAATCTGTTTTGTTAGTCGTTAGACTAGACAGACGATGTTTAATTTCGAATTTACCTAGTAAACCGTTTTTGACTTAATTTAATTTGAAAAATAATATATACGTCAATGAATAAATATTATTTTTATTTTGAATGAGCCCTTTCAGGTACAATTGAATTGTAACCTTAAATTTAGTTATTCGGGAACCTGAAGATGGTTACATTTTAATTGATTTAAATTTAATTGATTGATTGATGTATTTTTAATTTTTGTTTCTAAATCAATAGAGAGCCATCGAAGGTGATTGATTTTCATTGACCTTTTAACATATTATCGCAACGATTTTGTTCGTTTTCTCGATGTGAGGTTATTTTAGTTTCTAAACACTTAGGAAAAATAAATATCGTAATAAATTAATCTTACCAGTTACCTCTACTATGTAAAAAGGAGCTATCAATAGCAGGTTGAAGTTTACTACAGAAAGATGTAAAGTGATCAAGGTGAAGAACAAGGACATATTTCACGCTGATCATCCAGTAATCAGTTGCCTCCCCATGACTACGTGATAACGTAGCTTATCAGTTGCTCGCTACATCTTCAGCTAACTCGCTCATACGTCTCTCTTTATCTCTAGGTTTACTTTTTCGCGACTAAGTGATTCACTGATAAAGTAATTCAGTTAGGTTACGATTTGTAAAACAACATTAAACATAAGCACACGCTACACAAGAAGCAGGGTACAATACAATAATTAATAGGCCTATATATCGTATAATTGAATAATTATTTTTAATAGTGTAACAATTTTATGATCTTTTTAATGCTTCAGAAATTGGGTAGTTACCCGTTAAACCGTTAACTAAGTAGATGCCACAGAGCAGGTGGGGGGGAGGGTGGTGGAGTTGGGGTAGGTTGGGGTTTACTCAGTATATCACTAAGAATACATTAAATTTAGGGATTTCGTATCAGGTGTTTGAATGTTCTAATACTTCTTGTTGCAACATTTTGCACATTGTGTGTTGGGGGGGGGGTTGTTAAAGGGCACTGGGACTATCTGCCATGGTGTGTACAAGGTGAGTGGTACCTCCTAAAAATACATAATTAATTCGATGGAAAAAATATCCTCAAATCAATCAAAATATAAAAAAAACTCAAATCAGTAGTACAGTATCTGCCAAGGACGCAGGAATATTTCAGTGACAATCGAGCGGTGAGGTGATAAGCGGTGTTATCAGCTGCGACTTTCTACATGTCACCGCGACTGGCAGCTGCCTTATCAGTCCTCTTATCACTAACATCCGACGTCTGCCTTCACCCTTCTGTCCCACCCTCCTAGTGTACATGCCTCTTCGCATCAATGTACGCTATATAGAGAAGCCATCATTAGATTGCAACCTGCTACTGTCCATTCATCTAATAGGGCCAGAAAGTGCAAAGAAAAATTAACTAAGAAAATAATAGTTTCGGGACAGCGATGTCGATCAAATAAGAACGTATAGTTCACTATTATTAATCTTATTCCTACTTCAAAATTTCCACGGGAATGATCGATTTCGGTCTCTTAGTTCCTCGTGGCAAATTTTCAATACATTGTCAAGTAAAGTCATTGTCTCCTCACTCTAATGTGCAATGTGACTACAATTAATTGCTGTGGAGAGTCCAAAGATAGAGAGGATTCAAATTCTCGGTATGGAATTTAGAGTAACATTTGAACAAAAAAGAATAAATAATAATTGTTTGTGACATTAGGTACAACTCGTATCCCACTATTTCCGCTACAATAATTCATTTCTATGTAGATTTAACAACTTCCTTCACCATGTAAAGACCCACTTAGCGAAAACCACTGCAACGGTGCAGTCGGGACATGCGAGGCTCATAGCGACACATTATTATTATCTAATCGTCTGTACCCTAGGAAGCCATTACTCCAGTTGAGTTGTCCGGCTCACAAAAACCAGTGGGAAGTGTGGTAGTGGAGTCCGCGTGTAGAGCACGCTACCATCTGCATCTACATATCCCGCATCTCATTAATAGTAATGTTATTGTTAGAGTGGCGTGTCCTTGCACCGCCCTTATCAGATAATCTGCTGATAACGCCCCGCCCGCCCGCCACCGACCGCCGCGCTGCCTACTCGCTGCCGCTAGCCTCTACCTTGTAGTGCCTTGTGGGCGAGGGGCAAAACGCGCCGATTACAATATACACTACTGTTACTGACGCTTCTGGTCACGTAGTATCCAAAGATATATATTCGGAGGTAGCTTTATTTAAGAAATCGTTGCGCTTGATAACTCCATCGTCCTCACTAGACACCTGTTCCGCGCAACAAAGAATCTTGAAACCTATAAATGTTTGTTGCCTCTGGAGAATGTTATAAAATACTATTCCCATCCTATATCTATGGAAAACTCGTTTTAAAAATAGCAAGTAAAGGATATGCAGATATGACCCAAGTTATGTTTTTGACACTAACGTTTATTTTAACAGTTGAGCAAAATTTTAGATAAAAATAATAAACACGATCAACAATTAATATTAATCTCATGACAAGTTGTCACAGCTTAGTACAACGTAATAAGGTTTACTTTATTTATTTAACTCTGCAGTTTGGCTAGATATATTATATAGAAAAACAGTACTATTGCTATTTATGATTCGCATTTAGAAATAAACGTCGATCCTATACCAAGTGTTCAACTTTTGCACAATCCACTATTAATTTATTTTATAAAATCTCACCTCAGTGCAGTATTGGATAGAGCGATAGAGATAACAAGAGGGTGGTACTGAAGGGTGAAGACCACAGACGTCGGATGTTACTGATAAGAGGAGTGATAAGGCAGCTGCCAGTCGCGGTGACATGTAGAAAGTCGCGCTGATAACACCGCTTATCACACACCGTTCGATTGTGACTCGATTGTTCCTGCAGGTCCTCAGTCAATGAAGCTCTGCTGTAGTGGACCATCATCCAGTGTTTACCTGATATTTCAGAAGCAAGTGTTACTATCCATTATCCATGTTTGGCATACGTAAAAGCTGCACGCGCAATCATACGAATCAATAACTGTTTGTACAGCCTCGGAATTGACCCGTTCATTTTTAACTTAAGTTAATATTACATATGTTATGTCTTGAAATAACTTTTGGGTCTTTCATTTTAAAATGTTTGTTAATACCAAATTTGTCTGGAGGGTCCCCTTATTTTCGATTGAGTTTACACTCTGTATAAGTACAAGTGCTTACCACTGGTTATTGTATTTGTTGCTTTTCAAATTGTACTTTTGTTACCCTTGTTGCTCCTCGTAAAAACTCGAAATTTAATGGATTGTAATTTATTTTCAAGTTAAGAGAAATAAAGGGGTCACAGTAAGCACAGTGTTTATATCAGAAATAACAGTCGTCCTGAAATATTCCAATTTTCTGTTTTAGAATTGTTATTTTACAGAGTATAATTTAAACAGGATAAATAAAATACGTCTTACAACACTTATAATTTGTTGTATAAGTGTTATTCTCAGTGGATTCTCTGATAATTTTTCGATCAAAAAAAGAGTTTAGATTCAGGTTCGAACCATCACAGATCACATTGTGAGTGGGGGGCTCAGGAAAACTACCCCCGGAAAATGCCCTCAAGAATTAAAGGCATACGTAATTTTCTTTGGGGTGGTTTTTGGCCGCGATCTTTAGAGACAAACCCATTATGTATTCAAATATAGATTATGTATTTACTTTCCACCGATGTACAGAATAACTCTACTAAGCGGTGTTAATTTGATCAACATCGAATGTACCTTAGTACTTGTGATATAATCACCAATCGATCAGCTTATCGTTCAAGAGTTAATCCAAGATTTTAATTAACGTAACCAAGTGGTTTGTTGACTTACATAATTTTACAATAACTAAATGACGTGTATTTATTATTTTCCATGGTTCTAATTTTTTAAGTGAGCTGCTGAGTGCAGCAATGTACTATTTAATATTTGTTAACATTTCAAATAATTGTTATAAACAAAATATCACGGTCTGTATTTTTTTAAATAGAGCAACTTAATATGAATTGCTAGGTTTATTCACATATATTACAATCTGAAATAGCTTTTGAAATGATCAACAGGTTAGTATACGGGTACTTAATTTGATAAATCCCGCACTTATACCTCGATGTTAAAATAGATTCATTCATAAAAAGTACCTTTCTAAAAACAAAATTACTGTACTAGTCTGAGAAGACTAAACTGTTAGTTTTCCATAATATAATTCCCTTCGTTTCGCTACGCCAGTTTGGCATTTTAGCGAATTTCCCCTATAGGGAAGAAACTATTACCGTAGGTCTCATGGTAAGACTTAAGCCCGAGACCATGATAACTTTTCATTTTGAGGTCCCCAGATGCCAAAAACACCATTCGTTCAAATTTGGATATATGTACATATATATATATATATATGTGTGTGTGTCCCTAAGCACGATAACTCTCGTAAAAAAGGTCCGATCTTAATTAAATTTGGTACAAATGTGTAAAGTACCATTTATTTGAACGAGTTCGAAAACCAGACGAATCGCACCATCCAAAGGGGGGTTTTGGGGGGTTTTGTACCCCAAAATGGGTTTTTTGGGGTTTTCACATGTAATTTTTACTTAAATCAAATTTTTAATTGATACCATTGAATTCAGCTTAAAAAAAACAGGTTGGTATTTTGATCATTGCTCTACGTTAATTGGTTACCGAGATATTGAAAGTGCTAAACACAGTACGTTGTTTAATGTTATTCTTATGGAGAAAAAGAAAAATTGTATATCTCGCTTATTTATGAACATAAACTGACAAAATTTGGTATATGGCTTGAACTGGTTGTGGTTTTTTGTTGTTTGCACAAACAAATTTTTCGCCTATGGTTCCTGTAGCAGCAAACCTAGGTACGTGGTCCCCATGTTATTCTTATGGAAAATAATTCAAATGTTATATATCGCTTATTTATGAATGTATATGGATGAAACTTGGTATGTGGCTTCACTAAGATGAGTTCTATTGATATTTTCATAAAAACCCATTATTTTGTGTGCCTTATTGCAGCAAACCTGCGTACTCATCCCCAATGTTATTCTTACGGAGAATAATTAATATTTTAAATATCGCTTCTTTGTGAATACATTTCTTATGAATCCTGTTAAGTGTTTTAATGTATTATGTTATATATTCATTGGAAATTCGCTGAGTATGCAGGTTTGCTGCGACGGGGGTATTTCAATTCTCTAGGGGTAGTATTCTGGCGATAGTTTTCCGGGGTTGGTTTTTTGGTGTTAGTTTGTTGGGGTGTGTTGGCACCTAACTGTGCAGTCGATAATTAAAGATCAATGTGATAGCAATTTAATAACATTGTTCGCACACAAAGGGATTGTTTTGGTAACATCCCCAGCCTTTATGTCTAAAGGGTGGAGGGGGTCTAAAACGAACGCTCCGATTGCGGGTAGTCTCGATTCCACATTTGAACGAGTCACACCCTCAAGCATCTTAAGCAATAAACTAAACATTCTTAAACATTTAATCAGTCTATAACATTTCACATTCATTTATCACTCATTATTAAACAGTATTTGTGTAACATTTAAACCATATTCAATAAACTCAGTGTTCAAAATACAGTGACTTTCATTACCAGTTTTCAACTCAATTTAGTTTTCAATTTAGACGGATTCATGAATTCAAATGACATCACCTAAAAACACTCTGTGCACCCCAGGACCACGTGTGTGGACAAACATGGTAGTGCAGTATTCCAAGCGGGCTAAATTTCGTGCGGTTTTAAATTGGCCCACAGCCGTTCTAAACGGCAAACATGTGACGTCAAGATGACGCTTTAGATGCGCTGGTAAAAGCGTGATATTTTCCTAACGGGGTTGGGATCTCTTAAGCGCATATACCTTCTCAGGCCTTTTACGAGGTTAGAGAATGTGTGATGCCCTGCTATACCAATTCCTAGGTCGTTCTATTCAAAGTGTGTTCCTGAGTTAGAAAACAGTCCGACCAGACCAGATATATCTGCCTGAGACGGCACCAAGTATCTGTTAACCCTATCCAATTTATCACACGATCTATGGGACCAGTATAGAAGCAAGTGGCCGCACAAGGAGGGTCTGTAGATGTAACGTTATCAGTCGCAGCCGCCTGCTATCTGTTATCAGTAGATGCTCCGATACCGTCCAGTCAAAGCTGCACTTTGTCCTCGCCTCTGAATCGCTACTGTTCCTTACCCTCTCATTCCTTGCCGATTTTCTTAGATTAATTAATTAAGTTTTTTTTCTATTAGCGAACACATTTGGATTATATTTACATTGTACACAGTCGTAGCTAATGTTCTTCAAACTTATCCTGTAAGAAAAGACACTTGACAACACGCCTTGTAGAGGTAGAACTCCCTCCCCTCCCAACTGCTGTAGGAAAGCACTTTACATTTTGCTCAGTTTTATTCCAAACGTTCCAACTGTCGCGCCGCGGTTCGTGCTATGATTGTGGACTATTGGCTGATTGGCACGGATCATTACGCCCAATACTTTCCAATCGTGATTGGTCGAGGCACGAGTTACCCTCTTACGTAAGAAATTGAATTTCGCGCCTCAGTCCCTTATCCCCTCCCCCTTCACCCCTTAATTGACTCTTTGGCGGGTCCGATGATAGCTTTGGCGGCACGACTGCGATTTCGGTGCAGGAAGAGAGATTTAAGGTGTTGCAAACTGTACTATGTTGCAATTCGTTGCAGTTTTTACGATTTAATTCCAATCGACCTTGGGGTTCTGATGGAATAGGCTGCGGAGCTGATCAGGTTGTGGAATCGGACCTATAGTTGTCTTTTATGTTCCCTCGCAAAAGTACCATAGAGGCTTTTCTGATGATATACATGAATTATATACAGTATGCCAAATGAGTGACATGGATATGTTAAATACCCCCAAAGCAGCAAACCTGCTAATCCAGTGAATTTCCAATGCATATAAATGTATCTGAATACCACTTAAAGCCACATACCAAGTTTTATCAATATACAATCATAAATAAATTATGTATGACATTTTAATTATTCTCCACAAGAATAACATGGCGTCTGAGGATGCAGGTTTGCTGAAAAAAGGTTCACAAAAAATGGGTTGTTATGCAAATTGGTTTATAACTAAACTAAGTGAAGCCACATACCAAATTGTATTAATTTATTTTATTATTAAGGGAGATAATATTTTTCTTATTCTCCATAAGAATAACAAGGGGGCTGAGTACGCAAGTTTGCTGCTATGGGATCTATCGGCAAAAAAATATGTTTTCATGCAAATATTAATAGACTACTACAGTATGAAGCAATATACCAAGTTCCGTCAGGATAAGTTGATAAATAAGCAAAATATGCAATTTTTCTTATTCCCCATAAGGAAAACGTTGGATATCATACTGTGTTTAGCACTTTTAATATCTCTGTAACCAATTGACGTAGAGCAATGACCAAAACACCAAATTGTTTGTTCTTTTAAGCTGAATTTAATGGTGAAAACTAAAATTGGATTTACTAAAATATTATATGTAAAAAACTAAAAAAAAAAAACATTTGTGGGGTACAAAACCCCCCAAAATATCCCTTTGGATAGAGCGATCTGGCTGGTTTTCGAACTTAAAGTCATGTTGCTTTAAATGTTTGAACCAAATTTCATCAAAATCAGACCTTTTTTTCTTGAGTTATCGTACCCACGGACACACATATATATACAGTTTTGAACGAATGGTGTTTTTGGCATCTGGGGACCTCAAAACGAAAAGTTATCATGGTCCCGGGCCTAGGTCTTCCCATACGTTATTAGCTTCTTCCCTATAGGGGAAATTCGCTAAAAGGGGAACGCGTAGATATCACGTACACCAAATAAAGGATGTCTTATTAGCTAATTGTATTATTTATGATCTTATCTACAGCTGTTACCAGCGGCTTCGCTAGCGAATCTTCAGTATGAACATGACCAGCACTATACAATTTTTGTTTACATGTTTTTACTACATCCTTTGCAGTAACTGTCAGACATTTTAACAAACATCTTATCTGGTAATTTTATAAACGATAGATTTGCATTGAAACTTACAGGGCCCGTGGGGCGGAGCCCTAATGTTGGATGTAAACATTTTCATGTCTATATGTTAATGTTAAATGCAAGCTATATGTTATCTGTTATTTGTTTAAGCAATATTTTAGCTTCATCGGACGACTAGGTTTTGCGTGATGGAAGTGTGAACATCCATCCATCTATACATTCATACAAATATCCAAATTTACACATTTATATGTAATATTATAGTAGGATTGGATTTATATGCCTTAAAAAGATTCATAAAAACAAAATACCTTATTGATCGTTGAATTATATTAATTAGTCCCTGAATATCAACAGTACGGCACCAAAAAGAAACATAACTGTATTATGTAATAATTAATTTTGTAGCATGTAAGACAGGGACCAGGGACAAGATAGTATATAAATAAATTTTGGAACTATTGAAGTAAATTGAATATATGCGAGACGTAATTTCTAAAAATCAGCACGATGTCTCTCTGTCCAAAATATTTTGCTACCCATTGTCCCGTAAATTCGTCATTCTATATATAAGTTTCAAAAATATTTAATTTATTGATATTGTTATTGACGAATAAACAGAACGCTCCAAGAAGGTCAATTCAGTTGCAAGGTACAGCGCCTTTCTATTACTGACATAACATTTTACGCCCCGCAGAACTGCGGGTAACGCGGGTTTGTGGCTCGGACCTTTCCCGACCGTAACTCACAACTCCCCGCCTCTCGACCCCCCCTCCCCCTTACTTCAGAGCCCCCAGAACCCCCCCCCCTGCCCGTGTGCCTGTCATCTAGACTGGTAAACTATTAACGGGCTACTATTACTATTGGATAAGTGCTGGTTATATTTAATCTAAAGCTTTAACGTTCAAACACATTTAAACTCAGGCTCTTCAGAAATTATAAGTTATGTTGTCAAAGAATACTTCAGCTTTTGTAAGATAATTATATTTTCCAAGAAGAAACTACATTTAGTAATAGTTAAATTAAGTTTCTTTATAGTTAGTTGCGTTAAGCATGATCAAATATAATTTTTTGTCTCAACAAATTCATAAAAAAAGAACCTTAGGTTTGTAGAACGTTTGTTTCCTTATGTTAGTGTTCAACGTGTGGACCTTGTAAACCCTTGTGAACCTTGTGAACCTTTCCAAATGGTTGGAAAAAATATTCAATATTGTTAGCGTTTTATGCCTTCTTTTTAAAAATTACGCACCTAACAAAATAAACTGCTGTAAACACTGATTGAATATTACATTTATTGCAATTTAAATTGGAAACAAACCTAATAAAAAGTTGTCCAATATAAAAAATGGACAACTTTTCAGCATACAAAAAGTTTGATGGTCGATTGTATGCGTATAGTATTTAAGGAAAATAAATTGCATTACTGTTCCATTCTTTTCTATCACGACATTCAGAGCTGTTGTTTGCGACAGCTTTCGGCTACCGGGAACTCAGATTAGCGGAGTTACAGAGATCCTGAAGGATAACATCGAGTCCTTAAATGGGACTACAAAACCCACTAAGTTGGTGCCAAATGGCTCAGCGGGATTAGAGCTATTCCGGTGTCCAAAGGGTAACTCGGGGGTCCAAGGGGTCGGATTGTAAGATTAAGCCCCGCATTGATTGTGCGATGGGACTCGGATAGCGCGGCTGGCACGGGCTGGCGCCATCGACCTCCGTTGTGCTCATACATTAGAAATTATGACGGTGACCTGGCTGCCACGGAAATATATGAGTCGATAGTCAGGGATTTGAGATGCGAGGCGAGGAAAACTTCTGGAAAAGGACATCATAACTTGGATACGGCATGGCATTGATATTGGAGATTAAATTGTTGGTTTTTAATAGATTATAAATATTTTAAGGAAACCAGTTAGTAGCTTGATATAAATTTAGAAGCTAGACCATCACTGATTCAAAACTATTATCTTGATTGTTGAATATTTTTAAACGATGACGTACTGTTTGTATATGAGGAGAACATTAGTTTATTTGTTCTGAATGCATTCATAATATCTGATTACTTCAATAAAGCTGGTAGTAGTAAAGCGGGAATTACTCAATAAACATTATGCACTAATTTTAATTATATTTTTGAATTTAAAACGCTTCATTGAAAAAACTCAACTATACTTTACAACTACCCAAATGCAGCACATTCGCGTAAGATATCCGAGGTAGTGTTTTTTTGTTAAACTACAAAGATATATGTAGTGTTTTTGATCTGTTTTTCTTACGCTTATGTAGCATATATTCAAATATTCAAATCAACAACCGTAACATACATCAACATCCTTAAATAAATTACGTTTTAAAATCAAATCAAATTAAATCTACTAATCATCTACTAGAGCAATGTTTAGCGTGCCAGCTAAACAAATATTTTTAAGGTTTCGCGAGCCGTGCCTAGTCGGCTCTTGGAATCATCTGATGAGCTAATTTTGATGTAATTGGATGCCAACAAAAGGATGGTAGATTGTATGGCTATCTAATGTAACCAGCTTCCATTACACCTTAAGACCTTGTTTCCGGGCGCTGTTTTTTTTTTTTTTTTTTTAACATGAGACTCCCGGCTGAGACTGAACACCCAGCCAAGTCATACATAAATTATGGATTTTCCTTACCTGTCATACACCACATACCGTACAGGGGATGCCTGAAAAGAAGGGCTCTTACCCGACAGACTCTTTGTCGTATCAGGCTAGAGGGCGATCCGACCTAAGGGAAAGACTTCTCAAAGGATTTTGGAAACCAGATGGGTCGGATGGCTCCCTGGACCGAAGGTTTTTGTTTAATGAGCTGAGGTCATTCGGGTAGAGAGCAAATTGACCTATATGGGTGCTGGATTTGAGGAGCGATTAGCTTTTGGGGTGATTATCTGTTCATGCATAAAGAATACATAATTAACAATGGTCTCCAGGGGCCTGTTTCATAAAAGGTACTAGACTAGTATTACACATTAAACATTCCGATATTCCCCAAAATTGACAAATTTATCATTTCCTACTTTGAATTAATAACTTTTCGAGAGTCAAGTAGAATAAAAATGACAAGAGTCAAATAAAAAATAAAACGGTAATAAATATGTCTTAAAATTATATATTCTATACCGGTTAAAATCACCAAAATATTATAGTACGCCTTTAAAATAGCTTTCCACTATATTTAGAAAGGCAAAAAATCCGGAGAATTCTTTTGTCTTGTCTTTTAACAAGCCGAAGGCTTTACACATCTGAAGAATCCTCTTCCATTCATTGGACTTATCCTGCTTCGATAACGTACTTGAAAATGCTCCAAACAATACGGATTTTGAGTCTCTTATCATGGTTAATACTTGCACTTTATTTTCTTTGCTCATTTTCAAAATTATTAAATATATCAATAACAACAACTAAGGACTCAGTTTTAGATTAAAACGATAATATACTAACCGAAAGCCGAGTGGATGCGTACGGTTCGAGAACCGTAGCTAATGAGCTATAATTATTAAATATGGACGTTCAAAATAGTGTCATGGGAAATATCAATTACTAAATTTGCTGTATTCGTAGTTGTTAAATAATATATTGCGGTCTTGTATATATGATTATTACTCGTAAAGACAAAAGTAATTATAAGGATGATTCAATTTTGATATTAGTTTGAATAAGTAAAACAATCCTATTTAATTTAATCAAAAACCCGCAAATAGGGTTATGAACAAAATATTTTAAACAGAATCAGCTGACTATTAACGTTGATCACGTGACTTGTAAAAGACACTGATATTTACTAGTAGTAGAAAAACGTTTATGAAACAGAAAATATGAGCACTTGTAAAATAAACACTATACTTGTAAATTGTAAACTAGTATTTTTTTTAACAGGCCCCAGTTCTAACAACGGGCCACTTGAGACTGAAAAAGCCACTGAAGCTGTGATTTTTGTCAAAATAACGACTAAACTTTGATATCCTATATTATAATATGAGTAAGTTTTGCTTGCTTGCGTCCGTCCGTGCTTGCTTGCTTGTAACTCTGATCTCAAAAACGGCACCAGCAATTTACCTCAAATGTTGGAAATAACTAATTTATGGGATAAAAATAAGTTCTAGACAGGTCTCATCTCCAGTAAAAATCAAATAATGTAAAAAAACTAAAATGAAAAGTTAAACAAATTAACATTGGGCTTAGGGAGTTTAAAATCAAAACAAATGAATTGTAACAGCTGTTGATAATGAACCAGGAAACTGTCAAATTGGGCGTAGTAAAACTGCCCCGATATTTTGGGTAATTTTGAAACAATGAAACTGCCCGCTCAACTTGAGGATTAGGAAGGGTCTCCTCGCAAGACTAGAAATGCTGAAATTGCTCCGAGCGCCCGCCCGGCCAGGTAGTTGCTACGGGACTGGGGAAAAAAGGGAATTATTTTTGTCCCGGCGTCCTGTCAGTGACTGCAGTCTTCTAATACTGCCGTCGACTGCTTTTCCTGTCACACCCATTAACATGCTTAACATGTTTTCAAAATTATTTTCTAAAGTAAATGGCCAGTCATAGACATCATTTTTCTCCTCTTATTTTTTTAGTGAAATTATTATACAGTCTTGGCCCTTAATATTCGATGTTTTTAACCGAGTTATTTTAGGTTTGGGAACAAAACCACTTAAATTTGATCTAAGTTTATTTCTGTAAGTGGAAATATGGTTCGGTTTGCGACTTTCTTTTTATTTGACAATTGCTCCTGAGATCCTAAGTTTAAACACAGATTGTATCACTATATTGATTTTAAAGCCCAACGAAGCGGTAGTTTATCAGCTAGTAATTTCTGATATTGGTGGCAGTTATTAGAAGACTGCAGTCACTGACAGGACGCAGGGACAAAAATAATTATTCCTTTTTTCCCCAGACCCGTAGCGGCTACCTTGCCGGGCGCTCGGGGCAATTTCAGCATTTCTGGTCACGTGAAGCGACGACCCTTCTTGATCCTCTTTAATGAGCGGGGCAGTTTCATCATTTCAAACGTACCTAAAATATCGGGGCAGTTTCATCGCCCCCGTCAAAGTAAATACTCGTGTTGTTTATAATTTTGTTAGCATGTGGTTTCATGAGAGCAGTGATTAAAACTGTTGAGTGAAGATTGTACATATAGAGTGGTCATATCCGAAATAGTTCAAAGGGACATTGAGCTATAAATAACAACTGGAGTGACCTTAAAAATGCAGAAAAGAGGCAAATGTGCTATTTACAAATATAATAATCAGTTGGGTAAGTGGTCAAATATTACTCCCAGTCATCTAAACAAACTGACTGGCCTTCCCCGAGGAAAGCTCGGCCCCCCAGGTATTCTTATTAGATAAGTGACTTCTTTAAAGTTTAATACGCAGATGTATTTACCCGATCAACAAGGGTAGACCGGAGCCTAGACACAGCGCCTAGTGGGGCCTGGTCTTCGGGTGGTCCCCCATATAACCGATGGCAAATTTACGACCCCACGTCTCACTGTATTTGTCATTATCTCCGCATCCCCGTCAGCACCGTCCGTAATGAAAACATCCCGGGATATATTAGCCCATCGCTAATTTAATTAATGCCTCTGTAATTTCCGCGTCCACTCGACCTTTCCGCGATGACGGATGGGAAAAAGTAGCGCGGAGACGATGTCTTCATTAACGGGCGGATAAATTATGTTTAATTACCATAAACCAAGCGATTAAAAATAATAAAGTTAATCCGGCCAGCGCGGCCGACCTCCCCGGACTGGTTTTGATTTATTCCGACGCGGGAGTTAATTGAAAATAATCGAGTGGTGCAATTATGCGATGATTTAGGGGGCTGATGGGTGGCCGTGCCCCGCGAGGTCCTCATTAACCCGGGGATAATGACTTAACTTGGACAAGACGAGGGGGCGGGGCTACACGGCGGGGACATGGTATCGGGTACCGGTCCGGCGGGTACGCGGTGCACGCGCTCTGGTAGAGAGCACGTAGGGGGTCGTGTGGTGCGAGGGGGAGTGACAACTCAGCGTCTGGGGCGGACTCCTAGACTCCTAGCAATACTGATCTTTGGATTCCCGTTAGTACAGACAACTATAAACACTACAGAAGGCTCACTACCATGTTAACGGCAGTTGCGTTCAAAACAGTTAGGTAGGTAACCGGTCGCTTTGAACGCTAGTGACGGTAGATCGCTCAGAGGGTGCACTCGCTGCCATCCCTCTCGGCGACCCGACTCGTGACGCGGCCGTATCCTAATTCACCAATGGTTTGAGGGTTGATCAAAACATCCAAATTCACCAACCCCGAAACAGGTAGAAAATCCAGACCGACACAACATCCAAATTCACCAATCTCGGGAATCCGCTTTCAGCCTCTCGGCGTGTTGGTTAGGAATCTGTACCCAGGCCCAAGTAATTTAATGTTCCTTTACAAAATTGAAAATAATAACTGGATTTAGAGTAATCAACAATTTATTTAATGTAGACAAAAAATATAATACTAGTTGATGTCCGTCGCAATTCGAGGCATATAATATTAATGTTGAGTATTCGATCGTACCCTACGGGAAGAGTCGCCAACAATGAAATATTTCTAGTTTTTCTAAATTATCACAATGTGACTTACAACTTATCTCCGTATCTCTGTAATATCTTTCATTTTTAAATTAAGTAATAAACAGAAAGAAATAAATAATTTACATAACCTAAAAAGGGCGTCTTATGACAGTGTTTTAAATGCCCATGTCAGTTAATTGAGTGATGGAGGAATTTTATTTAATCGGCTGTTTACATGAATACATGTTAACAAATAAATTCGAAGGGTAGTTCACGATTCGTCCTCACAGATTTCAGCATTGACTTATAACAAATATTCGTACGGACATATTAAATCCAGTTAGCTTGTCTGACACTTTTGCCAATTCTTGGATTTTCTATTTATGACGGATGACAGTACATAACCTGTTTACTGTATTGTTTAAAAAACAAACTTTTTTTGACATTTGATGGTTTGAATAGCGGGCCCTTGTGGGGACGCGGAAAAATAATAATAACATCAGCGCAAATATTTTTACTCTGGGCTCAAGGAGCGAAACTAAAAATAAACAACATGGGATGTCACTCCTTAAGGGTTATGGATACATTGTAGCTTGTGTCAGTTTATCTCGTAATTGCAACATGTGAGAAAAAATATTGTCTTCTTTGGGTCAGCCTGAATCTACTTAAATAATTAATTGCAATACATGCGATTCATCGTTGTAAGATACTAGCCACTAATGATTTTCTCTAAGCCAGCTGATTCCTTTTGCTACAACTTATCTCCATTTTGTGTCTGTTCTTATATACACAATATGCGTGTTTTATTAATCAGCTGGTAAGAGAAACTTAAAATAGTGATAAAATAGGTTTTAAAAAGTGATTTGTTTGTATTCTAAATGAAATTATTTCAAAAATGTAAGTAGATTGTGGAAATATAGAGAGATTGATTTTTCATTTAAAACAAACCGCGTGTAAAACTGTTCAGTGGAAACCTCAAATGAACTGACCAAATAGATGCAAATTTGAAATTTTACCCTATGTTACATTGCCATAAGAAAACTTGTAATTCCATTTTTTAAATAGTTACTGACCAGATACAAACATTTAATGTAAAATTTGCAAATATAGGGGTTTTTACCGTTCATTTAACACCACCCCGTGTAAATCGGTCCTGTGGAAGTCTCATACGTTCTTCCGGAAAATTTTTAATTTTGTGTTTTAATATATAGGATATAATGTAGGATATGGTATATATTGTCATGCATTCGAGATCATACCAAATGGCAGTGCAGTTATTATAGCCCAGATGAAAGGGAAAATACGTAGTTTAATCTTTTGTCTTATGTAGTTACCTAAAAACTGTATCTGACAGAATAATACTCAAATTTAGTTACATAGGGAAAATATATCCAAAGTTTGGAATAACCACACAAAACAATTAACCTCACGATACAACCTGCCCGCAGGCAAAAGCCGGTTAGTTTAGATGTTTTTACTGCTTGGTTTTTCTACCTGTTTCGGGGATGGTGAATTTGGATGTTTTGCCCGACCCTTCAACCATTGTTGAATTGGAATACAGCCCGTGACGCTGTCGCAGGACTGAAACTCTTCTCCTACTCCAGTCTGCCTTCTGAAGTGCTTTATATATTTGTTCTGCCATTAGTAGCATTAAAAAAATATTAAATGAAACACGAAGAGATCAGTTTATATTATGTGTTCCTATCAGGTTTATCGGTTGAGATCGACCATTCTCCCTACCACGTTAATGCTGAGATCTTGATATTTCGGGAAAACCGATTTCTACTTTTATTAGAATTTACCATTATTAGTGAATAAATTTGTTTCATATACTGTGGACCAATTTAATTATTACCAAAATCTGAGCCATAAAGGTGAGAATCATCGTTTGAAAAATGTCTTCGGCAAGAAAATAAAATAAAATCCTTTCATTAAAAAAATGAGTACAATAATTGTATTACAAGCGACATCATTGTATGCACGCTGACTTTTTAAAAAACTGTATTCGTCTATTTGTCTTCGGCTTAAGGTAGAAACAACTAAATGAAATTTAACACATGCAAAAACCAAGATAACTGTCGCTTATTATAAGTTGATCTATAACCTTTATCACATAACTCAGATCATTTTATCAGCACGAGATATGAAAGGTGTACGCTGCACGGCGTATAGATAGTGAGGAATGATAATGGTCAATTAGGGGTGAAAGGCGACACGCAAGGGGGGGTAACACAATTTTGGTTCCGTGTCTCGTGCCGTGTCCAAGCAGAAACGCGAGTCTCATCTTCGCGTATCTGCCCATCATGGCATGTGTAAGGAGCCATGAGGCCGCGGTCGGCACGGCTGTACGGGGTTGAGAAGCTATCGTGTGCCAGCATTAATTTATACTTCATTTACCAAGCCTATTAAAACAGTAAACCTCTTTTTGCGGCCTTATAATCAATTGGGAGAACACATTTTTAAAACACAACTATGTTAAAGTTTAGTTTTATCTTCCAGTTTTATTATTCGTCACGGAATGAGAAAAAGTGATATAGAAGAGGATATAGGCCTAAATCAAAAATTAAGTTTTTAGTTACATATGAAGCAGTGTGCAACTGTTCTTAAAATCTTGCACTTCAGAGTCTTAATTTGTTATCGAACAATATCTATTCCTCCTGTTTCATCTCCATGACTTGCAGCATAGTCGAGAATTTTACCCAGGTAGTGCTAAAAAATGGTTTTAGGTTTAAGTAAAATTAGCCGCTAAACACTTAACAAAACCAGAACTTCACAAAAATTGCCAAAGAGCACTAAATCCGGCCTGTTCTTAAAAGTATTTTAAACTCAACAAATGTACATACTTATAGTTGGGACGCTCTACAAACTAGTGCCGAAAAAGGCTGTCAATTCACTAAGATAAAATGTTGAATTCTGAAATCTTAAATCCTCTATGAAATACCTTACCATGAAAAATAATATAATTTTTAGAAACGCACATTTCTAAAAAGCCACATTTCTAAAGAGTGAGCGGTGAATTTTTCCATTTGCGGCAAGGACAGCCCGATATCGCGAGGGCCGGTAGATAAGGCCCGCTCGTTAAGCGCATTAAGGGGGTCACTTGAGCATTTTTCTCTCGATGTGATCAAATCTTTCTAATTACATCAGGTTAATGAGAACCGACTCTGTTGTCTTGGCGGGAAAATGCGCATTTGGCGGGAGGAGGGAGGTGATAAGCGGACGGACGGCCTTCGTGGTGATAACAACGGTTCGGACCCCTTGACGGCGTTAGAGGCATAATTAATCCCCTGCGAGTAAACGTTTAGTTAATTTCCCTTTAAACCAAATACCTGACGTTTACATTGTGTATATTAGCGTTATACCGACTACATAAAACACGAAAATAAATCTGGTCTATAATAAAATGTTAAACGTGTCTCAAGCCTTGTGGCGAATAAGTTTTCAACACAATTCATCCAAGCTATTCTAAAATCAATTCTGCATTACCATAAAACAGTTTTAGGTGTAGTTTTATGTTTTTAAATTTTATGGCGTACTGGCTAACATGTTTTTATCATCGATAGGTACGCTTTACTAAAGATAAATATATCTGCAGCCAGAAGGTTATCATGCATTACTAAGCTTTGTATTTGGCACTCAATCGAAACTATACTTTCTATGTAAGACTTTAAGGCTGGAACTTAAAAATGTAAACATATGCGTTTTTTACTATATCTTGTTAGATCTGCAATCGTCAAGCATTTCTAAATTGCGTTTAATATTAACCTTAATAATATGACATTGTGTTATAAAAATAAACTCAACCAAAGTAAACAATTTTAGGGTAATACTCATAGCTACTCATTAGTGCAAATTAATCTTCGCTTGAATTTTTTTTGAATATTCACATCTAGTAGTCTTGGTTAGGTAAATATTTTGTTATTAATTAGACAAAATCGCAAAAAGGGCCGATTTTAAAAATTAGTTTTGTCTAATACATTAGGCGTTCCAGTTAAATTAGATGCTTACAAAAATATGGTTTGACACACAAATTTATCTTGTGAAGAACATCGACAAAATCTAAAAATTTTGCTTCATGCAGAAGTAAAAATATGCAATTTTCGTCTGGTTTATTCTTTGTTTTACAGCTTAAGCAATTCACTGTTTTGACAAAAGCTATGCAATACATGGTATTTCAGCAATACAAAATTGTATTGAGGTTATTGGTGAAATTGTATTTTTTTAAATCTAGTTAATTAGTTAATTATATTATTAAACTTTACAGACCTTCGAAAACGTAATTTGTAAGAATAAGTACGAAAAACCTAATATTAGCGTGTATGTTTTAATTGTTGTTACATGCACATTAAATGGCCATTATAAGTAATTCTTGCGAGGACCTCGGAACTACTGAATTTGCAAATGTCCCTGGATCGTCGCCGTGCTACAAGTGTGTGCGTGTGCATGTGTGTGTGTTATCTACAGCCCGGGCTCGCCACACGAGATCGCTCAACCGTGACTCCGGCTCCTGCTCACCAAAGATACATTTTGAATTATATTTCTTGACGGCGCCTCCCCCCCGCCCCCCGCCGGGGCGAGTAATGATGTGCGAAAGGCGATAAGTTTATTCCGCAGATACCCTGTGTCCAAACCCTCCTCCTCCCCTCCTTGGCTCTGTAACCTATTTCATAGCCCGATACCCACTATCAGCACGTTCCCGGTTTGTATACTGCACCGCAGCTTCTCTATACTGTGTTATACTGTGTTTTTTTTCAACAAAATACCTTTTTTATTATAGCATTAATATTACTTATCCTTATAGTAATTTTGGGGATCCGTGTATATTTTTCGACTTCAATCCTAAGTTAATCATTTGGTTATAGCCTGTCATTTTTGCCACGTTGTCACATCTTCAGATAAAATCCCAGATGAAAACAAGATTCACTGAAATCCTGAAGCATATTTATTTTAAGCTCTTGAGAGTTGTTTTGAGCAAAAAGATTATTTTAATATATTAGCAACTTCCAAAAATACAAAAAAAATTGTTGTTCTTAATGTGTTGTTTGCAAATAATTTGAAAGAGTACCTAATGTAAACACATAATTTAAAACTACATTAACCAAAACGTATAATAAATTTACTGTAAAATGAAAAAAAAAAAAAATGTAATTGAATTTGGGTTTTAAACCTTCACTGAAGACATTAATCTGACACAATGCATATACGAAATAATACATAAACAATCCAAATTTAGAATTGCTTAGTTCTTATAAGAACATTCCACTTCCAGGGTAGGACCGAAGTAGGAGATTTACTTTTTATAATATTTGGATATATCTTGTACTATATCTCAAGTGCTGAGATTTAACAATTAGAATGTACCTATTTATTGTATATTCAAAGACGACATTTCCTTCCCAACACCGGTTACTTTGTTATATAAGAACACATATTTTATGACAAACACAACACATATTATGAGCGCAGTTACAAATGCATCATTATAATCCATTTCCTTAGTTCCTGGACTACTAGTTTAGGACTAATCATAAAACAAATACGATTAAGGTATTTACGTACTATTTGGACAGTTTACGAAAGTAAAGTCATGAAATTAATGCCTGAAATAGGAATAAATGATATAAAACCATTTTTATATCATAATAAATATACTTAATAATTGATAATTCAGAAACAATTTTTCATTTCATTTAGTACATAATATATTACAGAAAAAATAATAAAACTACGAAATATTTTTTCTCATGTGTAATTTCGTTCCAAAATACTACATTTAATTTTCCAAACTTAAACGGAATTCATTTTAATTCCAAAAATGCTTCGTAAACCTCATTCGACATTCTGCACCCCAAACATGCTGTTATAACCCTTTTCACCAACAAAACTTTTCATCTCAGGTAATCTTCGAATGTGAAAACATGAATGCGCGGTCAAATCTGGCGTTTTGTGGAGCAAATGGAGCAGCCAGGTCGAGTGACAATTGTAAGAATTAATTGAGCGGGTGCAGGTAGTGATAAGGGTTATCATTGACAGACAGTCACCCCCCTCCATCCCCTCCGCCGGTTTCCCGGGTGCCAAACATATATGAAATATATTCAACGTGGGTGGCCGCGATAAGGAAGCTCGGCTTATATAAGAAATCAATTGTGGCCGGGACACTGCCGCTGTGGTTATCTAACACCCCCGCGCCTATGCTCTGCGGTTTCGGAAATTTATATTTCTGGAGGAATAATTGAATATACTTGATTCATCACTTTTACGAAATCACACTCATATTTAATGTTCGGTATCAAGTCCTATTTGCAAAGTAGTTATCACACAAGCGAAATTTGTGTGGTGTGAATGTAATTTTTCGAAATAAAGACGTGGTAATTTACACAGAATTTTAATAGTGTTAATATTAAAATACCCCCGTAGCAGCAAACCTGCATGCTCAGCGAATTTCCAATGCATATTAATTGATCTTAATACCACATAAAGCCACATAGCAAGTTTCATCAATTTACATTCATAAATAAACGATTTATGACATTTTAATTATTCTCCATAAGAATAACATGGCGGATGAGTATGCTGGTTTGTTGAAATAAGGAACACTAAAAATGGGTTTTTATACAAATATCAATATAACTCAAATAGGTAAAGCCACATACCAAGTTATATTAATTTATGTTCATAATTAAAGGAGATAACACGTTACTTATTCTCCATAAGAATAACATGGGGCTGAGTATTCAGGTTTGCTGCTACGGGAACTATCAGCCAAAAAATGTTTTTTTGTGCAAATATCAATTAGACCATAATGAAATGAAGCAATATACCAAGTTTCGCCAGGATAAGTTGATAAATAAGCGAGATATACAATTGTTCTTATCCTCCATATGAATAACATTGGACAACGTACTGTGCTTAGCACTTTCAATATCTCAGTAACCAATTGACTTAGAGCAACGATTAAAACACCAAATTGTGCGTCCTTTTAAGCTGATTCCAATTTAAAAAATAAAATTGTACTTTTTCAAAAATTGTATGTAAAAAACTCAAAAAACCCATTTTTGGGGTACAAAACCCTCCCAAAATACCCCTTCGGGTAGGTCGATCTGTCTGGTTTTCGAACTTAAAGTCATAAATGCTGCTTTACACGTTTGTACCAAATTTCATCAAAATCGGACCTTTTTTCGAGAGTTATCGCACCCACGGGCACACACACACACACACACACACACACACACACACACACACACACACACACACACACACACACACATATATATATATATATATATATATATATATACAGTTTCGATCGAATGGTGTTTTTGGGGTCTGGGGCCTCAAAACGGAAAGTTATCATGGTCCCAGGCCTAGGTCTTCCCATGCCGACCACGGTAATAGCTTCTTCCCTATAGGGGAAATTCGCTAACTGTAATTGCTCTGCTATAGGCTGAGTGATCTTTACAATATCCATACCATATTTCTTAGCTTACAATTACTTAACATTTTTTCAATATCTAGATAAATTTCTCACATATTTTACGTTTTTAAAATACTAGCCTTTGACAATTTTAAATGGCTGCCATTTTGGAACGAAACAGCAAATTAAAAACAAAATTAGCCTTAAACAAGTATGACGCAGTACCAAGTTCAAGTCAGTACCAAGTAAGTAGTTCCTGAGATATAATGTATTGATTACAAACAAAAAAAAACAGACATATGGGCAAAGGAGCAAGTTAGGTTCTATGTTTATGTAATAATTAATTGTTGTTCATTTTTACCCCCGGAACAAGGTCCTGAAGTTTTTCGATAGAGAGTTCAGAAACTCACTGTATATTCGGACACTTCTGAAATGCATTGAGGAGCAAATGCAACTGTATAATTTGGTAACAGGTCGGGTTACTCTGGAATCAGGAAAGTTCCGAGACGTTCTGTAAAAGTGAGAGTAGTCAGATAAAACTTGTCAAACCAGCGTGAATGATGAATTTCTCTAAATTGTATTTCAAGATGTTTAACGTAATTTATGGGGAGTGGTAATCACGGAAAATGCAATCAATTTGTTGTCTGGAATACTGGTAGCAACGAACATACTAACGTTGGCTGGCATCACAGTTTCATTATTTTGATTGTTTGGTAATTTTTAAAACTTGTTTAGGAGGAATGAATGAATAAATGCTTTCTAATCTCTGCAAATAATTAGAGACAGTAAACTACTAAGGTTTAACACAGATATTTGGTGATATAGTATTTATTAAACATAAATTATAAAATCCAATGGTAAAATGCTTATTTTTTACTTTTAATGTGAAAAGTATATTACAATGCGAATTGTATTTGTTGCAGGTATGGGAAACTACTAGCGACTACGTCACCCTTGTTGTATTGCTGGTTCTTTTGATCAGGTATTTACCAGTCTGATTCAAACAAAATTAAATTACTGTTTTTTATGTTTTTTTTTTAAGGGAAAGTTATTTATGATGAATAGCCCATGAAGAATCAAATTGATTCTTTTCGTTATTCGAGATTGTATAGTTCTAATTAATCCAAAAATTGTTGTATTGTTATTAGTGGCACTTGCGTCTGAGACTCTATATTTTATAAGGCGTAGTATGAATACTTTTTGTAGCGGATTTCCGACTCAATTCAATCAACATTATCATTGCACCTCTAAAATCAAATTGTAGGCCTTACATTGACCTATCTGTCTCAATTTCTCTCTTTATTAATTTAATTTTAATACATTTTTTCAGTTGCATAATACAAATGTCCAAGTCTATTGTACAATCCCTGTAAAACAGTAGTCCACAAACCCTAAACTTAAAAGCCAGGATTTTATGCTTATTTTAAGGTAAATTGACATAGTTTTCGAACTTTTAAACAAATATTTTGAAAGCTGATTAATTAAAAGTTAGGTTTCATTGTAGTTATAATTTTAAAGATGAATTTTTAACGACCAATTTTTTTAACTCTGCATGGTGTGTTTCTTTGTTTCTAGAATGTATGTAAGAATTATAACGTGCAATAATGTTTCCACTCCAAAGTAAAAAATATCCCTCAGAATTAGAAAAAAATCCCATTTAATCACTCGATCCGCTATAAAACCAACTCAAAACGTCCTACACACATTTACATTTACATTTACCCACGGGGTTCTAAAAATATTTGTTAGTTATTAGTAGGTTTATAATGAAGTATAATTGTCGAATCTCCTTGTATTATTTAGTTTTAAATAAAAGAAGTAAATATAATATAGACTTGGTTTTTACTTAAGAATGACGCACAAAATACCTTACACAAATAATTCAAGTACACTTATTGTTAAAACCACTGATATTTTAATCATAGTTCTATATCAAGTTAACATTGTAAACCCACACCATCCGTTATATAGAGATATGATGTATATCATATAGTCACATAACTATACGATCATATTATAACTCTGATTCGATAGCTGACAACCAACCTAGATGTATACGGGGGGAATATTACAAATTTAACAACTGGTTTATAACTGACAAAATATTTGAAGAATTTCAGTAAAGAACAAATATTTTCATGGCTAAGGGTATGGAAAAACGAAGGCAGCCCAAAATACCACTTTATCCCACGATCCCATTTTATCCCTCGGGACATCGAAATATCCCTAAACTGGGATGGAGATCCATCAAGTGAAAACACTGTACTGCATGTCCCGGCGCGGCGCTGGTAATGTTGCCAGTCACCCCGTCGGAGGCAGCGCCGCCACGCCTCACTGCATCAGTCACTCTCCCGTGTATAATAACTGTTAATATCATCAATCAATCAATCAATCATATCAGACTTCACCATGACCAGCATTTATTTGTCAACAGACCTTTCTTTCAATATGCTGATGATGGTTTATACCTGACTTTTCTTCTTGTGTAGACTTATTAGAACGGTGTTATCACTTAAAGTTCCATTATTATATTTATTTAGAATGTGGATTCAGTTCAGTAGTGATTCTGTACTGTTTTATGAACTTACCTCGCCATTTACCCTTCTTAAAGTAGTATTAGTTTGTAGTATTGAATCCATCCCTTAAACAAAATCTCAATAAATGTAAATTTACTAATGATTATTTGGTTAATTATCACTGATAATAAAAAACGTATTTGTTGAACAAGAATAATCATAGTTAACAATAAAACCTATGTTACCAAGAAAATAAAGTAGCTAATTTATTTTGCAATTATATGTTAGAAATTAAACTAATGTAAAACAATTTAGTTACTTTACAGAATCAACAATTTAGATTTTGTGGAGGCTTTTTTATTTTCTGATTTATTTACTTAATCGGCAATTAGTATTTGTATAGTTATAGAACTGGTGTCGGCACTAGACTAGAGAACTCATATTTTATATACAAAGATTTACAATTAGTTTAAACAAGTTAAACAAAAAATATCAAGTTTGAAACCTATTCATTAGTACCGTTAGCTAATTACTAATTTAATTGTGATTAAGTTACCTAATAACTTGCAAATTAATCATTTAATTTTGGTTAAGTTATTTTATAATTTGTTATCAACACACTTTGAAAAAACTATTCTTGAGCATTTAGTACCCTAGATTAGACTGAATAGTAATTTAGATGTTGACTCAAATGCTTTTTTGATAGATTTTTGTTATTATTGGGATTTGATCAATAACCAAATTTATGTTTAAAGTGCAAAAGTTTTTTACATCGTAGGTTTGCAAATTTACGCCAAAATTTTAAAAATAGAATGTGTCACCTGCAATAATATATCCACAGAGACAAATTTATGTATTTTGATTATAAGGAACAAATATAAGTAAATGGCTTGCACATTTAGACGTAATTATGAAGCAGGCATATAATTTAGATAAAGCGCCAAACTGTTTGGTATTTCTTTTGCAACATCGATTCTTAAAACCCCCAATCTGATTGGTTTGGTTATCTTTGTTGTAAGTTTTAAATAGCCTATTCTGATATTTAGTTATTAATCAAGAATGGCTAGCATATTATTGTTATTAGTTAAGAAAACTGATCATTTTATGGATTTGGACATCCTTAATTCACCCTTGAGATCCAGGGGGTTTTATACAGCACGTGAATCAACGATTTCAGTTGTTTTTGTTCGAATTTCAACTACTGTTTTAATAACGTGGTTTAATTATGGAAGCAGTGAAGAAACATTAGTTTGAAACAACACTTACTTTATCCAGCATATATACAAAACAAGCTGATTTATGAAATTAATTGAATAACAATTTTATAAGGGTTTTCACTAATTTCCTTTACTTGATTATTAGTTGAAAATAGATTAGTTCAAAAATTTGTATTGTTGATTGCCTGCAAATTAAAATACCCCCGTCGCAGCAAACCTGCTTACTCAGCGAATTTACAATGCATATATATGTGTCTCACTACTACATAGAGCTACTTTCCAAGTTTCACACAAATCCATTCATAAATAAGTGATATATAGCATTTTATTTATTCTCTTTAAGAATAACATTAGGGCTGAGTACGCAGATTTGCTGCAACGAGGAAGATAAAATTGCGTATTTTTGCAATTATCAATATAACTCAACCAGGTGAAGCTACATACCAAGTTTTATTAATTTAGGTTCTACATATGAATAACAGGCTGAGTATGCAGGTTTGCTGCTACGGGGAAAATCATCAAAAACTTGTTTGTGCAAATATCAACTATAAATAAAAATATACATACAAATTTGAACGAATAGTGTTTTTTGGCATCTGAGGACCTCAAAACAAAAAGTTATCATGGTGTCGGGCTTAAGTCTTGCCATGCCACCTACGTTAATAGCTTCTTCTCTGTAGGGGAAATTCACTAAAATTAAAACGTAGTTTAGACAACTTTGGTTTTTTTTGTATTTATCTATATTATTTTATTTTATTGGTTGCATTTAATTAAGATAAAGGTTTACGTTGATTAACACTTACTTCCAGTTATATACCTAACTGTAGCCCTGTTAAAAATTCTGTAATTAGTAGTTTGATGTTATGTACACACTTGCAATCAAGGCAATTCATCTGGTCCCTACTGAATATACTACATACAACTGTTGTACAGTTTCACTTGTTTGCCCTCCATAAACTAAAATATTTTCAGCCCAACTGGAGTAATTTAACGTACATTTCTTATAGTATGTAGTTGAAGCCTCGTTGGAGATCGCTAGTGTATCGTGTAATTAATTTAGTTTATATCGTACCTATAACACGACTGGGTGTAATATACATATATATTGTACGTAAACCCTCCGTAATATCACACAGTTACCGCATCTGTGCTGCAGTAGACTGGAGATCCCAACGCGCGGGCAGACCGATGGCGCGTCAGCCGTCTCTTACCAGCGCGGCGCGGCGCGGCGTGACTGGACGAAAACACCTGTCAAAACATTTTGACCAGAAACAAAGCCCCCATCAAGATGACGGTTTCCTAATTAAACCCTGCGATAGTGATTAGTGATTAGCCGGAGGTGGGCGGGCTGGTCCCCGGTCCACCATCCCCCAGTCTCCCAGTCCCCCAGTCCCCCAGTCCGCCGGTCCGCCGGTCCACTAGTCCACTCTCGGGAGATCTCATATCTTAGGGTCCCCATATGGCTCCCGTCCAGACACTCCCGGTTATCTCCGGATCAGTTCTTCCTTCCCTTGTGTTTTCCAGTATCACATATGTTTCTGTTTTAAATTGCTTTTAACGCATGTGTTAAAAAGTAGAGGATAGTTAACACTTATTTATTAATGTTATACTTGGTCTAATTTTTATTTTGTTGCACTTTTTCATTCACATTAAGAGCGGGCTCCAGTTACGTTTGGTTTTTTTTAATTTTTTTTTGTAATTCTAGATAAAGTAATGTGAATTTATAAGGCAAAATTGCCTCTTCATAAAGTGCTACAACGGAAGCTCAGATTTAAGTATGGTAATTCTAAAATCTAAAGAAATGTAATTGACACAGCCATTTTGAATTATTTTGATATTATACATAATAGTAGCTTAGCAAAGATAAAAATTCTGTTTTTAAATTTTATATTAGCATTAGCTATATATTAATTGTATCAAATGCTGCTTACTGTATCCCTTCTTTTTTGTTACGATGAGTCATAAATCAGGATACATACAGAAACAGTTAGGTATTTTAAATTAAACTGTCTCAAAGGAAACAGGTAAAAGAAAACAAAGAATGATGTTGTCTAGTTTTAAACACTGTCGTTTTAATATTTGTACTGCTGGTATAACAAATATTTTGTATTTATTTATTTCCAAAGTCTTATATATGTACCAGCGTAAAAATTGTAGTTCTGGAGTAGTGTCTTATTGTTTATTTATTTTTTCTTTCTTAATAAATAACGCTTAGAAAACTGAACTGAATGACGTAACATTTTTTGGAACGATTGTATGTTCAATGCACAGGTTATATATTTGAACTAACGTTAAGTGAAATTCAATTTTAAGAGATTCTGAGTTGAAGATTACTGATTCTTTGAGTCTATTGAGTATCAAGCTTCTATGCACATTTTTTTAGTGGATGCGGTTATTTTAAGGATATAAAGACAACATCTGTAAACGTTTTATGGTAATAATTTAAATAGACGTAAACGACTGTAGAATAAGGGAAAAATAACAATTTGCATATTATTTACATTAGTTTATTACACTCCATAGGGAAACTAATGGCATTTTATCAACCCCTGAAGGGTGAAGGAGTATGTTTATAATTTTAATTAGTATATACTGAGAAACGTTCCTCTGAAACGTGTAATGGAACAACTAATTTTAAGTGATATGAAGCATTGTCTACCATTGTCAAACCACCAAATTTTGTTGCTTGAAATTGTTTAGGTGTATAGTCAATATATCATTATGTCACCATGGTTAGCACCAGCGAGCACATAACAGGATAGAGAAGACAAGTGCTTATACCCCGTGCAAAAGTGAGGCAAGATCCGCCATGTTGGTCTGGCTTACAGCCTGAAATCTACGACCCGCGAGCTCAATGCGCGGTAAAACTTCGCGACCGATACACGGCCATTATCAACAGTAATAGTTGAAGAATATTGTTGAAATGTTGTATGCTTATAGTATAGAGTCTGAGGATAACGACAGTAATAATTTAAAGTTAATAATAATGTTATTAAACGGTATATAAATAATTTAATACACACTTGAAGCTCTATTTTCAAAACCAGACATAAAAAAGTTGTTCTGTGAGAAAGTTTTTTATTTTTTGGTCAGAGACATTTTGTCAGCGGGAAATTTGTATATAAATAAACAAATTTCATTTTTTATTCCAACTTGCTATTTCTGAAGTGTTTGGTTTCCTCAGAAATCGAGGTATAAGAAAGCGGCAAAACTCGCGCAGCCCGCTGCCGCGCTGTGCCCGATCATAGACAGTGCAGTGTGTGTTTCCCGGCTACGTTGTTGTTTTTGTTTTTATTTGTTATTTTATTTTAGCTATGATTAGTAATGATATCGTATTCATTTAAGGATTAGTAAATGAAAGATAACTTGGGTAATAACAAGTTTTATTCACTTATTTATATGTTTGTAATGTCCTCGAAGTTTCACTCGCAAATAGAGAAGACAAGCGAGCTAATTATGGGTATTAAATAACTTAGTCCAAATAGTTTTAAGACATTAATCAATGTTCATTTACCCAAAGAAATTTCAGCATTATTCAGTTGTTTTCTCACCTTATATGTATGCAGACCTTCATTAATAATATTACTGTAATGATGGATCATTATACAGAAAAGTTCTTATGAGCTACTATTTCGATCATTAAACAACAATTATTATCGACCTACTCATTATCAGAAAAATGTAAAACGTTGGGGAATAAATCCATACCATACCTACAGATTGACCAAGTACATGGTTTTACATTTTACTGAGAATATTGTTTTCACTTAGACTATTATAGTTAGGTACTTCTAAAACATCTTTCGCAAAGTCAGCACACTTATAGAAGGTTGTACAATCCCTTAATTTACGAATGAAAAAGTAATGATTTTAAAATGTAGACGATAGTAAAAATGTGTATTTTATTATATTATTTATTACAAGTGTCTTTTAGCCCATAAATAAAAATACTGTTTATTATATATAAGATAACTGGTACAGTACTTTAATTTTCGTTTTTTGTGGCCAACACAAAAAGAATCAGTAATAGATGTAGAGCGACTAGATTTCATAGAGAAATTATAGGAATATCCAATACAATTTATGACTAAGCAAGCATATTTTTAACCACTTAATTTGAATATTAAATTAAATTAAAGCAACGTGCTCTTGAAATGTAATCCTAGCGGGTGATTGATACCCCGTTTTAAATAGGTGTCCGGTTATTGCAGTCAATTTACCATCTCGTGAAATTCGACATCTTAGGTCTACAACAGAAGCCGTATCCACCCTCAGTGCGACTAAATAAAATAGTGCGTAGCGGTGCGTGGTAGACGCTCGGACTAGGGCGGCGCCGCCATCTTGGACTGTCTCATCCGTCCGCCAGGTTGGCCGCACTCTCCGCTGCGAGTAGCTTCTCTATTCTATTATGTGCTCGCTGGTTAACACCTAGGATTTGAAGCTCTTATTTTCTGTGATTTCATAATGAATATAACGTTTTTTATGAGAAAGATGATGAATGTTGCTAAACGAATTAAAAATATAATTCATACCAATGTATGAATTATATTTTTAATTCGTTTAGCAATTCGGATAGAGCTCTTCCGACACGTCAATACGTGTCGGAAGAGCTCTATCCATGTTTTTTAGTATTGCAATTTGTTGTCTGTTTGTATTGTTAGTAAATATTTCCAAATTTAGCTTTGTGTTCAATTTATTTATCGATTCCATCTGTTTTTGTTTTAAATTTGTAATACTCTTACAGTACTTTTTTAATGAAACACATCTAATTAATCAAACTTTTAATCAAACAAAACAATTAGTTTTTCAAGTAAATCTTTTGTTTCTGTGTTATATTGTATAAAAAGCATACTTTTGGTATTTAATAAGTCCAGTGGTAATATAATTAAGATAGAGTATTGGGTCTTTTTTAGGTACTCTGTTTAATTATTTTTTTTAATATTTATCTTAATCATAAGTTTTTAATATATTTTTATTTTAAGAGGTGGAAAATAAGGTATGAGTAAAATTGAAAAATGTCAAACAAACAATTACCTTTAACTTATAACTAAATATCAGAATTAAAGAATGAGCTATGTATCCCCATATTGTATGGCCGTAATAGCGACGGGCTATAAAAGTAGGATTGAAGAAATTATCACTCGTCATCTTACGCACGTCGAACATAAATAAAGAACAACAAAAAGGTATTTAAGTAGTAAATACTTTAAAAGGTTTTGTTGCCAAATGGTTTTATATATATTATGATAATTCCATTGTTTTGTCCAAAAATCAATATTTATTTCTACACCAGAAGTTATTGTACTTGGTACCCTGAATGAGGGGTCGGCGGGGAGCCGCGCCGGCGCAGACCTCCTACCGCGCGCAGCAGATAGCATCCAAGCCGAAATATCATCGTCCTCGCACATAACATCCAGCATCGCAGATATCGCGGGATATTGTCAACATGCGATACGGGGCCGCCGCCTCGTCCATTCATATCCCATACAATAACTCCGCCGCAACAGAACACTGTCTGCCGGGACCGTGGCCGTAACGTATGTCAGTAGGGGATGGGTGAGGCGATTGACCACGAATGATATAACGTCACTGTTGGAAGTTACAAAGTTCGGTATTATTGCTGGTTTAAATTCAAATAGGTTTTTCCAACAGCTTTCATAGGTTCACCTGATTTCAGTATTACTGTATAAAGTCAAATCAAATTACACAGCTTATAAAATACTAATATTTAAATATGCTTAGAATTTTTTTTAAATTTATGATCATAGAAAAAAAATGTATGGGCTTTATAAAAAAATTAATCTCCAATCTCCTCACCGTTACTTAACATTGAACAATATGGATGATGCATGTAAGACTTTTGGTTTTCTCAAAAATTCCCGGGACGGTTTGGCTTTATACTGAGCCGTGACAAGTCCCGCCGCGCGATGTTACGCCTCATGTTGTGGAAAATTAGCTATAGTGTTGTTTTATTTTAGTATGACAATTTTATTTACGGATAGATAGTGAGACTATATCAACAGACAACACTCGAAATACAGGATTTCTAAGATAATACGTGTCTTATGATGTATTTATCGTCATGCATTATTTCTTGCATATTATGATAACATACGAGTATGTTGGGAAAATCTATAAGGAATTTGTAATTTGAACAAATATATGGCCCATAAGCGAGGAGTTGGAGCTGAAGAAATGCTTTCTGATTCACCTGGTTCCATTCGTTCTGTACTAGTTAGATTACAACAATGGGCTATGCAAGCAGATCGTCAGAATCGAGGAAAAAATAGGCCTACAAATTTATTAAATTTTCCGGTGGTAAATATTCTTCCGTATATCAGTTCTCTCAGCCTAATATGAGGCTATGTCTACAAAACATCTACTTAAAACAAACTACTAGTAATTTATATGTTTAATATGTACTAAAAAGGCAAATAAATAAGTAAACATTCTTTGAGCGCACAATCGAATGAAGCGCAATCGAATGAACACAGCAGGGTTGTGTTGTAGGGTGGAGATAGCCTGTAACAAGTCCACACAATAACACAGATGATATCAGGGAATTGGAAGTGCCGGATAAGACCACCCACAGTAACCACACATTATCTGCTTTATCGTTGGTGGACAGAGAGACAATTTGAATTTCATCCCTTTACTGTATTTATTATTTTAATAATGTAAATTATGTTAGCCGTTGGCAAAGACGTCAAGACAGTATCCGGAACCTCGGCAGTGGGCTTGTCAGTGGGTACAAAAATATTGTGTAAGGAGCCTTTTGAGGTACTTCCACAAAGCTGGGGATTGCTATGTTAACCGACAAACAAAAAGGAGGTTCAAAGAACTGCGGCTGTGGTTATTTTCTATCTATGATCACCGATTTCTCAACGATGCTTGAATTTATTACAAAATGTATGACATAAGCCTTCACTTTATCTGGTTATGAGCTATAGCGCGTTGTGTTGGTTAGGTTAAGTTGTTTACACAAAATATGATAAAATAAATTACGACTCACAGCAGTAGGCCTACAAAGTATATTTACACTTACACTGTACCTATACAATACGGTAAATATACACAAAAGGTGGTACAAGGCGATCGATTCTCTGGTTGGGCCTGATGATGACCAGTTGAAATCGCCTTCTACCATCCTTTTTGTGATTTTACCGTCTTTACCGTCTTGTATGAGTACAGTACAAGTGTAAATATTGTTCTAGTGTCGTGAGTCGTAGTTCATTTTACCCTGTTAATTTGTAACAACACGTATCGTACTACTCATGAAATTACATATGAAAAATAGTACATATAAAAATACTTGATTTACTACAACACACAGAAAATGTATTATTAAAATATATCGTTAACTAACCGTCTAACTGCCACCAGAGACTGTTAGTCGAGAATAAACGGAAAACATCCCATCTGTGGTGCAGTGTTTTGTTTACCATATCACAACAGATGATATCCGTGGTTGCGAGTGGAGGGCGGGGGATAAGACCCGCCATAACCACACATTATCTGCCTTATCAGACCCGCGCGGGAGTCGGACTTCTTATCATCGTTGCTGTATAAATTGTGCAAAACAGTGGCCGAGATAGGACACGGCGCCGAAGAAACGATCGCCGCGTGTGTACAAATGTCGGTTAACAAAAACTATGATAGCGGGGGGTTTGCCCTATCGCGCGGTCTTTGTTGCCTGCCCGTGTGTGTTTGTAAATAGCGAGGATGAAACGGGTTCATGCTAAAGTTATACCAAAAGAACACAGTTTAATTTTATAGATTATGAAGTTATTGCAGGTTTTTAGAACCTTAGTTAGTTAATAGCTATATATGTATACACACAAATTGTGTACAAATATTTCGATACATTTAATGAGTAAATCTCATTTTAATTAGTGTTATTAAATTATAAATTAAACCAATACAAGGGTTATTGACCTGTTGGATTAACATTCAATAACTGATGGCTCAGTCTAAGTTTAATCAATTTGTTTTAAATATACATGCAATATTGTTTTTCAAGCATTTAAGATGTTTATCAGGATTGTCTCACTCTTAGTTAAAAACATATTTCAGAATATAACCATAGATTAAATATACGAGTTGTACAGTACTGATAATATTTACATGCCAGGATTGGGATTCGAACCCAAGAAATGGTTCTGGAGCCCGTCGTCTTGACCACTCCACAACGACTCACAATATATGATACTCTAACTACCCGGGTATAATTACGTTAGATATTCACAACGTAACGGCGACGCGAGGATCGTGTGCGGGTCTGAGTCAGTTAGCGGCGAGTTGAGGTGGTTTTGTCAAGATGTGACGCTCAATCTCGGCTGTCACGCACCGCAGGTCACGTGATCTCAGGGCCTAACTAGATCTCGTTATCATACACGAACTGATAATTACGACGGCCTATCTGAATGCATATGATTAAAACACACTACTATTGCAATAATATATACCTTATAATTATATAATTATTCTATTCAGAATTAATTATCTTCTCCCGATGTGCAATTTGGAAATTTAATAGCTTAGTGATCACTGTTATTTGAGAAACTATTGCAGAATTTTGCCATTACATTTGAGAATAAGTTACACGAAGTTCCGAGATCTGGAATCTGATCCTGTCTTCAGGTGATAAAAAATGTCTTGAACAAAATATAGTTCTCATCTGAAAACGGGATCAGATTATAGATGCATTTTTATGAGACACTGTCATTACAACTAACTGCAGTACTGATGATAGTTTTAGTCACCCTCTCATTGCACCCTCAAACACTATAAATTTTACTTTCTGACCGTTCCAAAATTTAGTCAATGGATTTTAAAAAGCATAATACTAAGTATAATTAATTAATCTAAAAACAAACTACTCTTCAAACTGTAGTATTCACATATTAAAACATTTATTTTATTGTTCCCATAAAACTTAATTCGTGGAAATGAATATCCTAATCAATTCTTGTATAAAACTGAAAAAATAAGTGGATATGAATAAACTTGTTTATAACCAATGATCACATTTCTGTAACAATTTTATTTTAACTACAGCACTGCATTCACACGTACGGTAGAATAATTTTGTTTAAATGTACAAAACTTCGCGCAGACTGTCAGAGACAATGAATAACGTAAACAGATATTGTAACAATGCTCGTAATGACTGTAATTAAAGATTCCTCAGCGTACCGGGTTGGCACTTCTCTACGTCATCACCTAGCTACCAGTCAGTGTAAGTGGCCCAGCCTTGTAGCATGCCGAGACTCCGGCCATGTATCATGTTATGAGGAATCGCTGGAATTAGCGACCTCCTAATGCAAGCAGACACCAGAAACTACTCAACGCAGATGGTGACTTTAATTTATACACTGCCCGCATTCCTAACTAGCCATCCAGGCTGTCCCGTTTCACTTTTTTGTAACGGAAACGCCGCTTTTGAAGATTTGAAATTTGTTGCAGTTTTTTTTTTATAGAGAAAATGTGAGATAGGTTGTATAGTATACTATGAATTGAATTATAAAGTCGTATAATCAATGAAGTAAATACAGTAGTGCTATAATTCATTGGCTCATTGCATAGTTAGAATAATTTATATGCTTAGCATGTTTTGCAATCTTTGTTTAAACTTCCGAATTGTTGTTGATTCCTGTTTTTGTAGTTGTGACGATAACATTATGCATGGATAATGTGTTGTAACATATAATTATTTATGTTATTTCATTTCGGGATGATTTAGAGTGTTTTGTTGGTCTCAAAGTGGATTTAATAAGGGATAATTCACTAAAGAGAAGTAGATAATTCGATTGAGAGTTAATTGTTTATCCCAAAATTAAATAAAACTGCCAGATTCTATTTAATTTTTTCATATAAATGGTTAAAGCGAGTTTTATATTTTGTTAAGGAATGATTTATTTTAAGGCTACTCATATTCACGTGCAGTACGTTTAGGAGGGTGTATAGATATCTGGTAAATAACTACTGTAAGTTACCACTTTTGTTATTGATAAAAATACTGTGAAGTTTCTTCGTATTTTCCTGAATATTTTGAGTTATAGTGTGTTTGAGTTACATTGTCGAAACCGTACTGTAACGAGTTACATTTGGACATTATTAAGGCATCACATAAATAACCAATTTCCTCCTGAACCTTGTTTAACTTGTTTACACCGCCACACAGGTGCTGCGTTAATCCATTCTTGTCACTGATATCATGGTGACTTTTAATGGTCTCCCGCCACTCCCCCCCCACCGCCCTCCCCCTCTCCGGGGGAGTTATCAGTTCCCGAGGGATAGAGCCGCTCATTGGAATTCCGAGCAGGACTCTTGCACTTCATTGCCCCGAGTTAGCTGATCGTCTAAACTTCCTTCATCTCCTGTAGCGATGTAGTGTCAGTGGAGCTCCGCGCCTCTGGAAGTGTCGATAACCCTCCACCCCCCTTACTCCCTCCCCCGGCACCTTTAACCACCCTCTCACCCTCCCACGTCATCATCATTCACGGTGTGGGTCGCGAGCAGGCTTGTTACTAACAAATGAGATCACAGAGTAGAAAGGTAAACAATGTCACATATCGTAAATTACTGCTTCTTGCGTTATTTCTCTAATGAATTAGAGCTTAAGCTTGAAACAACACGGTTAGCTTAGAGTTTGGATTCAACTAATAATGCCATTATGAATCTTGGACATCTATTTAAGATAACGAAAATACTAACTACGAAGGTAGTTAGATACAGTACTCCTCCATTATGACATGGTTTTTTAATTAAAAATAATTAACGTTAAAGCCTATTTTACAAGTTAGAAAGGTCGTATGCATTAACTGACTTGATGACTTGCTGAGTCGTCTCGCTAGCTTTTCCTCGAGGCTTGCCCATCAGGCTCCTGTTGCTGATGCAGTAGGATGACGTCACTGGCTTGAGGATGATCGGCGCGGTGTGGAATCACTAAAATTAGGTTAGCTTGATCTATTAGGCCTCGGTAACAATACGAGAGATAAGTGACTATTGACATGAGCGAAATCGATGAGCGATTTGGCTGGCTACGATACAAGCGGCATAAATGAGCGACACGCCATACTGAACACGTGGTAAAAACACAGTTTCAACGGTGATGACAGACGACGAGATTGTGTAACTTATTTTTATTTGTCACCGTGGCTCTAAACCTCCTTAAGCTTTCTTGATATGGTTGAATTTTTGTAATCGTTTTGCAGTCAATTCTACACAATATCGTCTGGATCTCGCTAGTTACAGTTCCAGTATATCCGTCTTCGTGCTTAACTTTAGGGGCGTTACAACCACAATTTACACTAAACTGAAGGGGAAGTTGTGAGCGACTTCGATGACAGTGGGAAGTTTACTTTTGGGGTTCTGTGAGTTGAGCAACGAAGCGCGATAGTAGTAAAAGGCGCTCAACGCTTGAAGCTTGTCGCTTATATTGTAGCCTCCTGCTCTAAATTTACATGTACCTACGCAGCTTGAAACGTGAGCGACATCACTTATCGGAGGTATCGTAGCCGAGGAGTTCCATGCGACGCTGCTCCTACGGCATACGGCGTACGGCGCGGTTTCGTGGCGCTAAGCTGCCGCCGCACTATCAGAAGCGTAACTCCCGCCGCCATTGTATGACAGATACCCGCCCCCGTGGGTGGTCCCGGTATCAGGCGCGCAGATAGCGCATATCGCACGTCCATTAGCGCGCTATGTCCCGCTAAAAGCGCGCGGTCACCAAGGTCACCGTATCTGATATTATCTCACCGGTTCCCATTAATATCCTGCTTGCGACACCGCGATCCGCCGGTGTATGTGTGCCGGTCGCTGGTCCCCGGGGAAGTCGAAGATTCGGGTCGGGGCCGGGTATTAAATTGGTTTGACACGGCCCAACTTTCCCATCTATACTGCGCTGGGATAATTTATTTGAAAAGTTTAAAGCTCCAAATATGTAAATCTTTTTGTGAAATGCACAAGTTAGAAAGAGAAAAATAATAACAGCTGTTTTAAAAGTAGATACACCCCAACATTTAAATCAATTACCTAGAACCACAGATAAAGGAATCCATATGATATTCCTTTGTCTGTGCTAGAACCAACCATTGGGTTACAGTGAGCCGGATTTTCTCTAGAGTTATAAAACAAATCATATGCTTGCTGGATTCTAGCCTTATATGCAAACTGCTTTGCGTGATGTACTCACATCTTTAAAAGCACTGTTAGAAATAGTTGTTTTATCTTGCAAACTATTGATTCGTTGTTAAACAAGCAACAGATGTAACAATTGAAATTCACAAATGAATGTTTTGGTAAGTTAACAACTTTCATTGTTACAACTCTCCGATTTTCGAGACAAGGTATAACCATCTGTATATTCAATTGGTATAACAAAATCATAACTCTCCAAAGATTAACTATATTTTTATTCTGTAAATTAAATCCTTGTTGGATCATTCAGAAGATACTAACTATACCGTTACCTGTCCTAGGTACCTAGGTAAGTCGCGTGTTAAACCTCTACCACTTTTAATAATCCCGAGGGTGAGAGTGTATCATCCCCACTGTATCGCAACCCCTTCTCTCATAGGTCACGTATGAATTGCGAAATGACAAAAGTTAAATGACACAACCCCGTAGCGGGTGAGCGGATGTAACAATAGATGAGTTGCCGAGGGGGTGGAAGGGTTAGGGTGGGGTCGGGGGGTGTAGGGTCAACGAAATCCGTCATTTTGACAGCTTCGTCCCCTCGGCACTTCTCCCTCGCTGGAGCTTCTTAGATCATCTTTCAGTCTAAACTTGGGTCACTCAAACTTTGGACCTTGCACTTAGTTATATGGGTGTATCCGTGGTTTAGGTTATACACAGTAGTTTAATATTGTCTCAAGTATACTGTGTATACTAAACATAAACTGCAACTACATGTAAAGTCAGCTTAAGAAACCACTTTTAATTGCAAATTAAAATTCATTACCTATTTAGAACCCCCAGTTGCCCTTTCCCTGTTGTAATAATGAATCCCTTGCTTGGTTACAGCTCAATTCCTTGTGTGATACTCATTGATGTTTAAATTTTAACCTTTTAAGTAGTAATTTACTGATATGGAATAAATATTATTATTAAACACTTTTTAAGTTGTAAATTAAGTTTACTTAAACACAAAAGTTACGGTTTCTAGATGAATGTAACTAAATTGGACGCCATGTTAAGAATATAATCAATAACATCAGCTGGTTTCTGTCCGCAACATGGAATTTTGTTCTATTGTTTACTGATACAAGTATCAAATAGCCTTTGTAATTGTGTTATTTTATGTTATGGGTAATTTGTTATAACGTGATACCCATAACCCGTAGCCCGTCGCGACTTCGCTCGCGATCACATTAAAATGTTATGTTTGAAATGTTTGTTCCATTTGTTAAAGCACCTGGGGGACCGAGGTTTGCTTTAAAAGCCAATCAGTTTGTTAGAAATGCCTAGAGTACTTATATTCACGACTCCTCTCCAAGGCGAGCGTATTTGCTTTGATTATTGCGTATTGCTTGTTTCTTTTCATTTTGGGCATGTCCGTTTTATATTCAATGTTCAGTTTGAATAGTTCTCACCTAATCATGTGTATATTTAAAGTTATATATACATTGGTTCTAATCACTATTACCCCAAAAATGACATGATACTTTACCAAGTGAGTGTTATTTTTACAATCGAATGGTTGATTTTGAACAGCTGTTATGTTTATTTTTTAGCGAATTTCCCCTATAGGGAAGAAGCTATTACCGTAGTCGACATGGTAAGACCTAGGCCCGGAACCATGATAACTTTTCGTTTTGAGGTCCCCAGACCCCAAAAACACCATTTGTTCGAAACTGTATATATATGCCAATCTGTATATATATATACCACTATAACTATATATATAACTAATATATATATATATATATATACATAATATATTAGTTTTAAGCATAATTTTACTAACAGAGTACCCTTTTTGGTTCTATCGTAATATGTTTAATTAGACGACTAGTTTCAAACCTTTAGATCATAGTCATGTCTACATTATTTTGTAACCTCACATAATGCAAATTTATTAAATGACAAATTAAGAATCATATGTTAAAAATAAACTTAGTATATGGGAGATATTCTTGAAACTGTCTTCAGGTATATTATATTTAATTATTTCAGTGTTCCTATTTTTATATGAAAAATGTTGGCATAAATTGGATTTCTTTGACGTATGTTTATAGTATTCAGCAAATTATTGTAATTATTTTCGTAATTATATGAAAGTCTTCTTTTACAAATAATTTATCTTTATTCATGCTATTTGCCTCCTGGATTGATTGTATGACTTAAAAAATAAGGTTACATACCTTGTTGTCATCAATCCACTAGTTTATAAGATAACTAGTTTCGGGACTGGTTTTGTCCCATTATCAAATCTTGCTGTATAAAATACAGACAGAATAAAATACTGGCATCGTCTTGAGTTTAAAAACATTTCAACACTAAACACAAACTTGTATACTGACACATAGAAACATTAAACATTTAAAAATTTACAATAAGTTTAACTTTATTTCCCATGTGTGGGCGGCCAAGGATAAGAGCAGATTCTACTACATAGAGCTACTTACCAAGTTTCACAAAAATCCATTCATAAATAAGTGATACATATTATTTTATTTATTCTCCACAAGAATTACTTTAGGGCTGAGTACGCAGGTTTGCTGCAACGGGGAAGATAAAATTGTGTATTTTTGCAAGTATCAATATAACTCAACCAAGTGAAGCTACAGACCAAGTTTTATTAATTTATGTTCATAATTAAGGGAGATATAAAACTTTACTTATTCCCCATAAGAATAAGGGCTGCTTTAGGGCTGCGTATGCAGGTTAGCTGCTACGGGGATAATACAATTTGCTGTGCAAATATCAATATAACAATACTAAATGAAGCCACATACCAAGTTTCAACAATATACATTCATAAATAATAGAGATATCAAATTTTCTTTATTCTCCATAAGAATAACATTGGACAACGTACTGTGTTTAGTACTTTGAATATCTCGGCAACGGTTGGACGTAGATTCAAAATTTAAACCCCAAAATTATTGTTTTGTGGAGCTAAACTGATTGGTAAAAGAAAATGTAAAGTTTACATTAAAATAAACTGCAAAAAAGCAAAAAGCAAAAAACCTTTTTCCCATAAGATTAACATGGGAGATTTTATGAGTAGGTTTTTTGGATTTTCTCCGCAACCACTTAACCTAGGTTAATAATTTAAAATACTATATATTTTTTTTAAGCTCTATAACATGGTTTAAACCAAAATTAAGTGTTTTAATAATTTTAGGGTAAAAAATGCAAAAACTGATTTTTGGAAAATTTAAAACCCCCATAAACTCCCCTTCCCATAGACCGATTTTTCTGGTTTTCGAACTTAAAGTCATATATGTTACTTTACACATTTGACCCAAATTTCGTCGTAATCGGACGTTTTTTACTCAAGTTATCGCATTCACGGACACACACACACACACACACACACACACACACACACACACACACACACACACACACACACACACACACACACACACACACACACACATACACACACACACACACACACACACACACACACACACACACATATATAAATTTGAACGAATAGTGTTTTTGACAACTGGGGACCTCAAAACAAAAAGTTATCATGGTCTCGGGCTTAAGTCTTACCATGAGACCTACGGTAATAGCTTCTTCCCTATAGGGGAAATTCGCTAAAAAGGGTGCTCAGTTGAACTTTTATTTTCTAATATTTATAATAATAGCAGCCCTGTACTGTGAATTGTTTAGTAACATATATGTGTGTGTGTGTGTGTGTGTGTGTGTGTGTGTGTGTGTGTGTGTGTGTGTGTGTGTGTGTGTGTGTCCGTAGGTGCGATAACTCTCGTAAAAATGCTCCGATTTTGATTAAATTTGATACAAACATGTAAAGCAACATTTATGACTTAAAGTTCGAAAACCATTCAGATCGCTCGATCCAAAGGGGTATTTTGGGGGGGTTGTGTACCCAAAAAATTTGTTTATAGTTTTTATTTAAAATATTATAGTAAATCCAATTTTTGTTTTCACCATTAAATTCAGCTTAAAAATACAAACAATTTGGTGTTTTGATCATTGCTCTCCGTCAATTACCGAGATGTTGAAAGTGCTAAACACAGTACATTGTTCAATGTTATTTTTATGGAGGCTAAGAAAAATTGTACATCTTGCTTATTTATCAACTTATCCTAACGGAACTTAGTATATTGCTTCATACCGTTTTGGTCTATTGATATTTGCACGAAAAACAATGTTTTTGCTGATAGTTCCCGTAGCAGCAAACCTGCGTAGTCAGCCCCCCATGTTATTCTTATGGAGAATAAGTAAAATGTTATCTTCCTTAATTATGAACATAAATTAATAAAACTTAGTATTTATATATATATATATATATGCATTGGAAATTCGCTGAGTACGCAGGTTTGCTGCTACGGGGGTATTTAAATATCTTTCTATACAATACTATATTTTTCTATGGATGAGGTCTGATTAGAATACATTTACTAACCCATAAATTCTATAGCTCCAACATTTGGTAAAGCATTTTTGGAGCAGGAATAGGCAAAGGTTTTATTCTGATGTATTAACTATCATCCTAACAAATCGATCAATCGATTCAGGTAACTACTAACATCAGTGATGAATAAATTTAAATTGTAAAGCCGACGGAGCAGATATGTCCCAAAGGGCATACTGAATGAAAGTATTGGCCTGTTTCTGACTATAGTACATTGCCTGCTGTCTTTCTACCAAATATATGCTCAATCGGTCTAGTAAGTATATAATTAACATGGAAATGTTGAAGGGTGTTAAGGCCGGCCTCTTTGGAACGGGAATAATCCATAACTTTTTTTGGGATGGACATCCAAATATCTAAATATCCAAATATCAGCTTCTTCCAAATGTCAGCTCAATACCTCCTGTAGTTTGTTAAACGTATTGAAAGTGTACTTGAAAATATATAACATATTTGGTATTATAATCACAATGGCTACTTAAACAAACTGAGCTTTAAATACCATGTTGCAATGGCTTACGTGTTTCATTTAGCCAATGATTTATTACCGTGCCGTATTTTAAATGGTTTAGTATGTTTGTAGAGTAGTAAATGAGTACGTGTTTCCTCCGTTCTGTGATAAAATATAATTAGCTGACTAAATGCTCATTAGAACAAATATTGTGCATGCTGTAGTGAAATATTAAGTAACCTGTACCCTTAAGATCGACTTTGTAGCAGTGCCGGACGAAGGGGCATAACCCTAATGACGTACTATGATTTAAAACAGCCAAAAACGATTCTCCTCCACACTAAACAGGAAAAATATTTCTATCGGTAGAGTCTTTTTGGTGAAGCGCAGAAAAATCTGGCTTATAAACAGTCAGGCGGATAGACAAATGTTCACACAAATTTAAATATCTCCGTTGCATTCAACATTTCACTGCTCAAAGCGATATAGAAAAATAACTTATTTTATTTATATAGCTAAATCGATTCTCACCTGTAAAATCTGGTATTGCTAATAACCTGTCCATAATGTATTAACAGCTGCAATTCAAATAAAATTATTCCCCATGTTAATCTTAGGGGTTAAAAACTAACTTTGAGAGCTCGTGGGGCAAAGCACCGTGGTCGAGAGTGTATGGAATCCCGAAAATGCACATCTAGAGAGTAAGAGCTTTCGATTGATACCAAATATGTATATAAAATCATATTTTTAGGGGTCGAAAATCGCCGAACAAAAATAAAACAAATTCTTTTAATAATATAGAAGATTTCTAGGATGGATATTTTAAAATCATATTCTAATATTTTTAATTATTTCTACTTTGGTGAAATAAATGTGTTTTTTTCCTTTGTGATGCATTCCATTGTTATTAAACTATAATATTCTGCAAAAGTACTATTGTAACGCATATATGTAACTTTTTCGGTCATGTTTTCATACTTTTCATCTAGGCCTACTCAGTGTTGTCAATTGAACGATCAACTTTATTAAATAGTCTTTCGGATCAATAATTAAGTAATCACACAGCAACACTAATTTCACTTACTTATAATTCCTGGGGCTGGGACAGTTTAATTACACAACCCGATTTGAAGGAGACACTTTTACATCATGGTAGAAGTGAGGGAGGCCTATATATTATCAGGCCATTACCATTTACAGGGCGATGGTGGGGGAGGGGAGGGGGCAAGATTTACTCCTATTGGTTATTATCGAGTTATCACTTCCTTCCTCATTGTTGTATAAATCTTGACGGGAATACCGTCGCTGAACCGCTCACCGTCTTGATGGCTTTAATGTTCTGAGGAAAATTGCAAAGTAAGAACAATGTCCCGGTAAATGGATGTTAAGTTAGTTATGAAATATCCTTATTAATAACCATTTAAGGTTAACAAACTAATATTAGGTACCTTGTTCCATTTAAACGCCGTACAGCGAAAATACTAGTCCGTACAATACGAGCACCACAAGTCATAAGGGGAAATAGTTTTTTTGTTCCAACTTTCTTTCCTTTATTTAGTTGATGAAATGTAATTTTTTAGTTTCAGTGATTGTTCATAGTTTTCGTAGAGTGTAATTTCCACGAAGAGTTTGCAGAATATTTGAATCACTGTAACGTCGTTTTGCATTCAAAAGCCATAATGTGGTTTCAAGATAACTAAGGAAGGGGTGGTGGTAATTTTGTGCTTGATAGTATGACAGTGTTGATATTTTATACTACCCGCTACCATGGCTAGTTTATGTTACGTTAGGGATTGCAAGATCTTTATGAAATTGTTGCTTTTGAATTTAAATAGGTATTTTTGATTATTTACTACTATATAAAACGAACACAATAAACGCAACAGTATGCAATTATAAAGTGGACAAGAGAGTTGATAGTTTGGCTGTAGCCAATAGCATGGTTGTACGATGTCACTGTTGCCATTTCGCCTTAGAAAAATATCACTGGAATAATATTATGATCAGCTGGTGTGTAGTTTTGGCAATGCATCACGTCTACTATTGGCTGGTCTTGGTTGCTGGCCCTGCACGCTCTCAACTGGCAACTCTCTTGCCCGCTATTATACATGTTTGTTATCCATCAGGCATCCAAAACGTGACTGTCTTGGTAAATTTGTTTGTGGAGGACCAAATTATTGTTTCTTACCCCTAATCTAACCTAATTGAAACTGAGGCATATTACAAACATAGACGTCACGTAAGCGTATAGTGGATTCTTTCTTACTTTGTAAGCCTTACACTCCTAGACACGAAGTGAGAACAACTCTACTATATCTGTTTATTTTTCCCGCCAATATTTACAGAGAACGATCGTGGACCAATCAGAGGCCGGCCCGGGGCCGCCACGAGCTCACACCAGATATCATCTCTGGAGGTGAGAACGCCGTCATACTGTTGACTCCTTCCTCTAATGAGCCCGCGGATAATGCCGGGGCCCTCCAACGTTTTACCTAAATGAAATTTTGCTTCTTTAATTAGGTGCATGTCTGATAATCTATTTTTAAGAAGCATGTCACATGTATAGGCGTTTCTATTACGTGAGCTAATGGATGTTTATGTTCATTTAGCTTGTTTGTTTTAGGCTAGGCTAGGTTTTTCTTAGTTTTAGTTTTTTTAGGTTAATTCAGGTGGGATTCTATAACGTAAGCTGATGGATATTTATGTTAATTTAGCTGTTGTTGTTTTAAGCTAGGCAGGGCTATTTATTGTTGGTTTTAGCTATATCAGGTTAGCTCAGGTTAGTTTCTATTACTTACTCTAGAACCCCAACTCTAGTTTCGTGCAACTCGAGTTAATGTTCATTAGGCTTGTTTTAGGCTATGCTCGGATTTACTTTTAGTTATATCAGGTTAGTTCAGGTGGGGTTAGGGCAGGTTGTGTTAGATTAGTTTAGAACAAACTAACTGGACTTTACTACCGTCTATGGTTTAAGGGGTTGATAGACCTTTTCACCATCCAAACTTCACGTAAAACTATTTGAGACAAAATCATGATCATTTTTTAAAATTGGATAGTTCCAAGCAAATATGATAATAACAAAGACAACTCTTTAGAACGAAAAGCTAAACGACAATGTTAAATAAAAAAATCGGTGAGTTTAGAATTTAATTGCAAACATCTGATTAACTACAGTATGTTTCTAACAATTCAATGTTCGTTTTGAAACTATCTACCAGACATCCGACTATCTTATTTTAGCTATATAAATTAACCATTAACCTGATTTAGTAAAATATTATAACAGGCTGCAGTATAAATAGTTTTGGCAATACCTATTTTACAAACTACACAAAATATATTAAAAACACTAAAATTATTGAATCTAAATCAATCCGTTTCGTAGAAACTGATGGAAACTGAAGTCGAATTGCGAACGCTTCCGTTTCAATTGTTCCGAGTGGAGGGCGGGTTGGCAATGTGGGGGAGGGAGGATCGTGATAAGACAGATGGCCACAGCTGATAACGTTGCCTAGCGACTATCGCGCCCTCTTATCGCCTGATATTGGACTAAGCAGGGCAACTGATCCTATCGCGACTTTACCCGCTTATTCAATCAACTCTCTGCCCTCCCTTTACGTGTTTCCATTTATTTTTTCTTCCTCTGCAATTTACTCCGCATTCGTCCTATTGAATGATGAAAATGCATTGATTGCAAATGTTAAATTTGTATTTCATTTTAAGGCGATTGATGCCAAACAACACAATTTTATCTCTTAAAGTGTTTGCACCTCGTTTAATAATCGCATGCGTACATTAAACTACCTTGGATTTAGATTACGTCCCTTTTTTCCAGTTTGCCAATATCATTAGGGAAAATACAATTGTTGTGTTCATTTTTCGAGTAATTTTGTTCTAAATTGAGTTGATTTTGCGACCAGACAAACATAAGGTACGCCAAAATTAATCAATACATAATGAAATAAGATAGAATTACAAGTTTGAACGTTTACTACATTAGTGATGCGCTACATTTCCACTGAATTTTGCGCGCTGTATATCCAGCACGTGTAAAGGAAGTGGACACCGCCATCTGATATTCTATCACACCTGATACCTTATCATTGGCGAATAAATTACATTGATAACAAAGCTGTATTACATAAACAAATGTCTTCCTAACAACTCTAAACGTTATCAGTTTCGTCAATGTAACAATTTCATTCATTATGTCGCTACTGTGGTCGTATTTGTTTCAGTTTCAAAAGCAAAACGTTGCTTCTGTTTATTCTGTCCATTTATCCATTTCTAATGTTTGTTTATTCTAAAAATATATACAGTGTGTAAAAAAAGTCCGTCCCCCCCTTTAATTTTGTTGTTTGTTAAAACAAACAAATCACCTTTGGGAAACGATAATAAATTAACCCAAAGTATCTTTTGACGTTATCGGAAATTTTTAGTGTCCCCCAAAAATGGGGGATTTTGGGGGCAACTCAATATTTTCAAATGTAAAGGGGGGGCCCTTTTGAGTGACCCCTCATTTTAAAGAGCTTTAAAAATAGGCGAATGGTGGAGGTTGGAGGTCTGTGACGTGTTTCTATCCAAAATGGCGGCTTGACAAAGTTTTGAATACAACTCATTCTTAAAACCTGGCGTCTAAGACTTTTGGAGTTTTAATTTCACTTTTGGTGACTTAAAACTGGAACGACTCTTGAGGCAATGCTCTTGTTGAAGAAATGCTATTAAATTAAGAAGGGGTATCTTTTGGTGATATTTAAAATTTTGAGTGTCCCGCAAAATTGGGGGATTTTGGGGGCAACTCAAAATTTCCTGATGTAAACCCCTTTTGAAGGGGTTAAATTTACTTGTAACTGTCACCCTTCGCCTAGGTTTAAAAATCTCTTTGAAATGAGGGGTCACTCAAAAGGGGTCTACATCAGAAAATTTTAAGTTGCCCCAAAATCCCCCATTTTTTCGGGACACTCAAAATTTTAAATATTACCAAAAGAGACCCTTCTTAATTTAATAGCATTTCTTCAACAAGAGCATTGCCTCAAGAGTCGATCCAGTTTTAAGTCACCAAAAGGGAAATTAAAACTCCAAAAGTCTTAGACGCCAGGTTCAAGAATGAGTTGTATTCAAAACTTTGACAAGCTGCCATTTTGAATAGAAACACGTTACAGACCTCCAACCTCCACCATTCACCTATTTTTTTAAAGCTCTTTAAAATGAGGGGTCACTCAAAAGGGTTTTACATTTGAAAATTTTGAGTTGCCCCCAAAATCCCCCATTTTTGGGGGACACTATAACGTCAAAAGATACTTTGGGTTAAGTTATTATCGTTCCCCAAAGGTGATTTGTTTGTTTTAACAAACAAAAAAATTAAAGGGGGGACAGACTTTTTTACACACTGTATATATTGCTTTGTAAAGAGAAACCAACATGTTACAAACACCTTAAGATTGGCTATGTTTATATATTAGCAAAGATTTGTAAATAATAAATAAATAAATAAATAATAATAATAATAAATAATAATGAATTTGTAACATGACGAATCAATTAATGTCAATAATTAGAGCTGCTTCATAGTTATCGCAAACAAATTTAGAATGTAGGCCTATTAACATTAGGCGATAAACAAATATGATTAAATTTTAAACAAATATTACAAAGCAATCAAATAATTCACATTGTACTAAGAGCTCATGATTGGAAATAATTACATTTTGAATTATGAAATTAAAACATACACAATAATTCACTGGCACTAACTGGTTACGTGTCGAGCATGATACAGAACTATTACTATAAAATGGTACGTTTGTATTCTTGCAACTAATTTAATACTGAGGATTGATTTAATAATTTATTTATTTTTATGTGTAATGGATTTTAAACACAACTAAGTGAGTTCCATATGATAGAACTAGAAGGGGATTATTAATCGACCTAGAAATAAACTGTCAGTATTTTTCAAGACTTAAAAATTTAGGTACTCATGAACTAAATATCGCCATCCATCTTGGTTATCTCTCGCCACAGCCTCCGGCTGTCCGGCATCGCCGGTTTTTACGCCCGAACTTTTCATACGCAAGTTATTACAGTTTTAATGGAGTTGTGGCGTTTCCCGGGCGACACTACAAATTAAGATGCAAGGGTAGATTATTGAGGGGCAGATTTTTGTAATTTCGAGAGCGTTTTTCTTATCTCCCCGTCACTTATCTGTAACAGTCATCTGCCTTTAGGCTGTCGGACGGGCCGGGGGGGGGAGATAAGCGCCCGGGGCTTCAATGAGAACTCCTTTCGACTCGGAAAACAGCTGTTCAAATAATATCGACAAAGCCCGCGTCACAATGAATCGTTCCATTGGCTCCTTATCGGCCGAGATAGCTTCTTTGGCGCCAAAATGAAAGTGCGAGTTTTTGTATTTGATTTTTCAATATTAGATAAAAACGTTTTGTCAAAAAAGATTATTATTGATATAAAAATATGAAATAAAAATAAAATTAATATTGTTAGTCTTGTATATTTATTAGAAGTGAATCGTTAACGTTAAATCAAAATTAGTGTAGTGTAGTCAATATTGTTCTTGCATATTAAAATTAGATTTAAACAAAAAACTTTTATTTCATGAAAGTCTGTTTTGTAACTGAGCTCTTTGCTACTTTATGATTATGTTTGTATGTTTTAAAAGAAATTTCAAATTTTTCTCATTTAACGATAAAGCTTTATAAATAAATCAGTATAACTGTTTTTATTTCACGATTTAATAAGACTCTATTGTAAAGTCAACAAATACTGGTTAACTTTAACATTATAGTTACACGTCCATTTGTATTGTAATTCCATTTGCAACATGTGAATATAATAAATCTTTTAGTGCTGTAGATATTTGTATATATTATTAATTTGTTTTAAGCCATATATCAGGATGCACTTTGATTATTATGATTATCGAACATTGAGCTATTGCATTTATCGTTCCCGTACATTGCATAATATTTTGTAAAACTGTCTAAAGCACTTTGGCTACTACAGATAAACTATTGCCTTTAAAAACTGTTATTAGGATTGTTCAAGCCTTAAATTGATGTTAACTATATTATATAACATTTAAATAAAATTGCTTAAAAATGGTTCTAGAAATTAGTACCGCCAATAGCCGTCACCGGTGAAGAGGAAAATCAGTTTCACAACGTGCCAGTATCCATCAGTTGTGAGGATTTCATTAGTACCATCAGTTCTGGTTGTGACCTGTAAAGAACATAACTTAGAACCATTGAATATACAGAGTTAGTGTATACTAAATGGTAGACGGTAGCACTCAAAATAGGCTAAAACAAGATATGTAGGAACTGTCGGTCTCTACTGAGACTTCGTACGCAATACTGTTGTGCTGCTGTTGCCTCAGTCTATGTTTTATTGTATTATATGCCATGTACTATATTGATTGTTCGACAATTTTTACACCCGAAAACGAGATCAGGCGTCAAACTCTGAAACGTGGGGAACCCGTGTTTTTTCCTCAGCAATTATTAACCCATTAAACATTATATACCTATTATCTTCAACAATGACTACTTCCAAAAAAATAAATTGCATATATAAGTTTGACTTGCACGTGATTAATTTAATTAAACTAAACCTAAAATACATTCTCCTAAGAGTTTAAGCTTAACTTAGTAGATTTTAAGAGTAACAGCAGTGTGTTACTTCGTTTTCTTGTTACCACTACAGTATTCACCCAAACAAAAATTAATACATTAAACGTCTAAATGTTGAAAATGTTATAGTTTCTCTAAATAATCTTAATTGCGTAGTCTATATGTAAATGCTGCATATTTGACTTTAGCCACAATAATTGTGAGGAGATGGGGAGGGGGGAGACGTTGGTTAAAACTAAAAACACATTTAGTGTACAACGTAACAGTTTTAACAACTCAGTTAAAGCAAAGATTTGAAATTTAAAGTAAACTTATGTATACTACCTGAAACTAATAACTTTGTTGAAAAACCAAAAGCATTTTTCTTTCTTCTCCGCGAAGGAACGCAAGGCGCTCGGCATTTTTTAATTCGTCCCCTTGTTTTCTTCATACAAAATTCTATGGTCGAAAATAAAGTTAGTTGAACTTCATTGATGCTAAAGCTGTTTAACTCAAGCGGTAACTACTATAGGTTATAAATAATGTTATTATACATTCGAACAAAATTGGTCACCTTTCATCCACCTTAGCTTTTTAAATTCCGATTTAATTAACGCCCAATAATTTATTCTGGTTCCGCTCTAAATATGCAGCAGTCTCCATATTTAAATAATTACCGACATGTCGAAGAACACGACGACGCATGGAAGCGTTGTTTGATATATCGGCGAAGATCGCTGATACGAAGACACTCTGATGTTATCTAGATTAATAGATACTTGATGATAATGAATGATGATAAACTCGTCGTGGCGGTAACCATACGCTGCTTGACAGGTTATCTATACATCTAAATTGCGATCTGCAATCTTCAACCAGACATTGCCAACCCGATCACGTGGTCGGCCTCCTTAATAACCGCCTTAATCCACCCCCCCTTAGCCCCCCTATCTCCCTTTGCGTTAGACAGACCTCGTTTTTCAAATGTTTGGATTTAATTACCCATCAGGAGGAGTCCCGTCGATTTATTTTATCAAAGTAGTCCTCCGCACAAGTTTTCAGTTTAGAGAGAATCGCCATCAGTTTTGTTTTACGTTATGGTTAATTTGTGTGCCCAAGATTAACGATGTGGATTTTCTGTATTAATATACGAGCACCTGCTACCTTGGTTCAAAACAGGTTGTCTACACCTTACAAATCGTAAGCATAACCAAAACCTCATTATCTTTATTGTTCAGATCTACCTGACACCTTATGGTGAAAGGTAAAAACTGTTCGAATTTAGCAGTCACGTCTACACTTTGTTGAACCTAACTTAAAATTAATTGGTCTTCAAGAGAACCACTGTCAGTTTTAGTATTTCAACAAAACATTGGAAGTAGATCGGTACAATACCTAACTAATGTCATGAAACTTTATTTACTTGTTTAGAGCTTGGTAGCCTCTTTTTGCCTTACTTTGCCCGTCCGCTTAGAAAAAAATCTGTGCGTGGAACGTATTCAGCAAAGCAAGGGGTAAGCAGTACGAGTACTAAAATAATATTTTACCTTTTTGATATTATGTTTTTGTTAATTATTCAAAAACAGTTTTTTGGCATATAACGCATTTTAAAAATAAATAGTTAAAATCCTAAAATTAGTCTTTGTTTAACAGTTTAGTTATTATAAACGAGAATAACCTAAAGCTTAAGCCTTAAAGGGAACTTTTTGTTAACTTTAACAATTTAAATACCGCACTTGAGCCCTGTAATGTAAAAACTGATAAAAACCTTCATTAGCGAATCTAATTGAGATCGTACAGAAAAGGGGGCGATAAATAACACTAATATAAAAAGAATCTCGAGATAAGGCTGTGGGTAAAATAAAGAAGAGAAGAGCGAGTAGATGACGGCCGTGATAAGCGAGAGATAACCGCGGAACGACACCGACTTTAAAAATCTACTCATGAAATCTTAATTTGAAAAGTTAGGAAGGAGCGGTCCGGCCTCTCAAGCTGGGGACTGCGTTAAATGGGGAACTGGGCGGATATGAGATCTGGGCGTGAAACAGTGCTTCATACTCGGGCCAGTGTTGCCAATTCGAGGGTAATTACACTTTTTGAGGGTAATTTGAACCTTCCAGGGTATATTTGGGGGTAAAAAGGGTAATTTTACTAAAGCCTTTAAAACATATACAAATTGTATTGTACTCTGTGATATTCTTACTACTGCAATTATTGTTTCATTATGATCGAATTGCCAAATAGTCCTATTTTATCGACTCTCCCTATCTTTTGTTAGTCTATGAGGAATTTTAATTTGTGTACTCCATGACAAAAACTGAGCATAAGTAAATATTACATATAGTCTCAAGTTAAAACTATGGAAGAGCATCTGTTTAGAGAACGACAAGAAAGTCCACTAAGTAGCAGTAAAGTCTGTAAGTTTTAACTTAACCGTTCAATATATAAGGAAAACAGAAGATGGGGATTATTGTCACTTGTCCCAACCTGTTATTGCATGCTGTTAGTGATGTTCATAAAGAAATTTATTGTTAAGAAGTGAAAATAATTCTGAAACAAAGTTGGATCTCGCGTGAAAAATGGTGACAAAAACTGTCTGGCGTGCAACTTTTAGTTTCACTACTTAGTCTAAACTACAAAAGCCTATAGACCGCTCCTCAAACCTATCAAACCGTCAAGCACATTTTTCCCCTTTTCAGTTAGCACTCTATACACAATATGAACTGCCTTTTATGTACACACTCGGCAGAGTCATAAATTTCAGCTCCATAAAGGATTTGATCAGCTGATGATGCAGACAGATCACTTTTGTAGAAGAAATCATTGTTAAAATACAGTGAACATATCAAACTTGCCTTTGAAACATATACAAACATAAACAAATAGTAGCTATTTCTTATATGACAAATAAAGTAATCTTACCAACAAATGTATATTCTTGATTAAAAACTCCATGCCCTCACGGGTTTATTAATATACCATAAATCTTTTATTCCATGAATAAACCGCTTTTGAACACTCAGTCAAGAATTCCGGTGTTTACAACCTACAGTACAGAAATTACTTCCCCCGTGAACATATCATTACATACAATATTACAAAGACTATTAAGGGAAAGCGTTAAAAGTGCCTGTGAAATATAATACGACACTATGCGTTTACCTACCCATAAACTGCTACAGCGAACTGCAGCTTTAGTGCAGTCCGGAGTGCAGGCGAATTTACGACGAATAAATCATCCGCCAGCAAGCGGCTCTTCCACCGAACGCAGTTATTGTTTTAAGGAGACTTTACAATGAAGCCGTTCCAATACTCGTGAACGACCAATAAAGCCGTAGCCTGGTGTATTGTTGTATAGGGGGCGGCGAAGGATCAAAGCAACTGCGGAAACTCGTATTTCACTGTTTATACGTCGAGTGAAGTTTTAACGATAAAGTCGTTCAACTCGAGACGGGTCCATTAATAATTCGATAGTTTATTGCCGCTCACTTATTAATATTATAAACAAACTGGTCGTAAACGCGTCTGGCTGTAAATCGGTGCTGGATGTTGTAAACGGGTCTGCAATTACCTGGGGGTCAGGGTGTGATGGACACGACACGGCCGTACCAGAAAGTGACGAACTGGAGGGATTATTTGAAGTAACTTTTTACATGGAATTTTAACTTTAGAAATTGATCTTAATTCTAATCAATACCTAACACAACTAAAAAGTTAGTCTATCCTTTATAAATTTTAGCGGGAAATATAAATAACCATAAATATATGTAAAAAGATTTTTGAAAGTGACCAAGGTTTTAATATTTAATTTAAATTGATTACTTGAAAGGCCCCAAAAGTGAATCAATATAGATAGATGAGCGAATAATATAAAAACAAACGAGCATTAAGTTCAATACCTTAATTCTCCATTTGTAATATTGTCATATTAGTAAAAATGTTCATTGATTAATACAACATGCCGCACGCTTATATTTATAGATTTTTTACCCATAAGAATGAATTTTCTAATTTAATCTTTTTGTTGTAACCGCAGAAACCCGAAGTGAAGGTCCGTCTGAAGTTTTTAAACTCGTAGAATAACACGGAAATGTCAGCATTGACGTTAGAAAAGACATAATTTTTGGAATAAGTGAAACAATTCCATCGATTAAACATGTTACTCAGAGACTCAGAGAGGCGTCAGGCCCGTCAGGTGATTACACACCGTGGCATTTCAAGTATATCCATATATATATTGTATATATATATATATATATATATACACGGCTACGCCCGGAGAGCCAGTCACTGAAAATACACCCGGGGAATGCAGTCAGTAACACCCCCACATATATTTGGAAAATATGCGATATATACATTTTTGCATTTGCTCAAATATTGTCGTTGGCCATTTCCGATTATATATATGTCATATATATTTAAAAAATAAACACTTTTTATACGTAAAAATTCCTATGCTAAGCCAGTCACTGGCGTTTTTGCCCGGAAGGCCAGTCACGTAAAGTTTGTACTGCTAAGCCAGTCACATATATTGGACGTAAGTGCCCGGGATGGCAGTCACTGAAAATCTGCACTGGGAAGCCAGTCAGTTACACCCTCAAATATATCTTTGCTTATCTGTTGTTTAATTAAAGCGATAAAGCATATTTCACTGATAATATGTGTGGCATTATACCAAGGGGGTTTTTGAAGCTCCCACGTATTCCATAAATTTTATTTATAACGTCTTATAAATCTTGAAAGTTCACTCTGCAATTCTAAAGAACTCCAAAATGTAATTTTATTCATAAAAAAAAAAAAACAGAAATAATAACAATTAATAATTACTGCAGTACCTATAACCTGCAGTTACATGGCATTTAATAAGAAAACTTGCTAATTACTTCACATAAAATAGTAACCAACCAATATCATCACAGTAACGCGGCTCACAACGCATCGTGGCTGCAGTGGCACGGCGCCGCGCCGGCGTCAGCGCCGGCGCCACGGCCAGTGTTACGCGTTCAAAAGTCACCTGTACGTCGCTAATCATTGCCCTTATTTATATCTCACCTACCAGACATAATAAAACTGTACGTGTATGTAATTCTGTACACTATTCAATTCGGCATCTTTGAGGCACCACTCCAAGTGTGTAGGATAATATTCTGTGCCTTTTAATCAACACAAAATACCAAGAGTTTAAAAAAGAGTTTGAAAATGTTTACATTATTTAATGTTTTAGCCTAATAAACCCAATTATAAACGAACTAATTACTGCATAAGTTATTATTTTCTTAAAGCAAATTTAATTACAAAATGAGCGATGCAAAAATTAGCACTCTTCGTCAATTAGGTGTCTCTGTATTACCATTTTACGAAAAGCCTACCTAAATCCAACATGGCGGGAGCTTTTTTCCAAAATGGCGACTTTCTGCCACTCCGATTTTTGCCGATTTTCAGTATGATATTGAGGACACTTTTTCTGACATATCGGCATAACTTTAATTTCTATTACCGTTAGTTTGAGGTTTGACCCATTTTACCGCTAATATGGAGAAAGTATTGTTTTCGAAAAAATTTTCGAATTTGAGTTGTTAGTGGAACTATTCGTTTTGGTGTTCCCTAAACCCAAAAAAGTGATTTTTACGTGATGTCTGTGTGCCTGTCTGTCTGTATGGATGTGTACAGAGCTAGAGCCCAAACAAATGGTCCAATTTTTATGAAATTTGGTATGTAGGTACTAATCCACGATATCTCCAGGCACTTCTTTCATTTTTTGAATTTTGTATTTTTAAGGGTAATTATCTCCCAAAAACCGCCAAAAACATGAAAAATCAACATTTCCCAAAAACGGCTCTAACGATTTTAATTAAACTTTAGCCGTTTGTAGAACTTTAGTTTTCCAACATTACACCACCTGCATTTCTGTAAAAATTCGGGTTCATAAATTACAAGACTTGAAATATAAAAAATCCAGTTTTTTTATATTTTTCATAAAAAAACATAAATAACATTAAACAAAACATTTAAAAACATTAAAAACATTAACATTAACATTAAAAAACATTACTATTCACCATTAAAAAGAACTCAACAATCTAAATAATTTAGTGTTTTGAATTACTTTTCTATTATTACTGGTTGCAGATAAAATTGAAATTTTCATTTTGCAGTAAACGCAGTACGTTGTCCAATGTTATTCTTATAGGGAGTACAAAAATTACCACTTCTCTCTTATTTCTTGATCAATTTAGTTCAAACTTGATATGCTTGTCATGTTAGCATTGAACAACAGAAGAAATTCGAAATGTGTTGCCCCTTAATAACCCGGAGGGGGGGAATAGGGGACATTTCCCCTCTTAAAACCACGTGTGTAGCGATGGATTCTGTAGTGCCTCCTATACATGGATTTGGGTGGATATTTTTGAAAACAAATTGTTTACAAGATTTTCTGTACATTCGACCATGCTTTGTATTCTATATTTATTTAGTAAATAAAAAGTAATTTACTCATTAAAGTTGGGCTAAAAGGGAGAAAGTATGCGTCAGTTTCCTGATACCGTTTATTTATATTCTACTAGCTGTTATCGTGCCCGGTTTCACTCAGAAATACAACAGTTCTGTGTGCTGCATTCTGTGGTTAACCCGTGGAACTACTACGAAACTTGATCAGCTGTTTGAATTCTCATGAGTTCAAACTAAAGTGAATGTCTATAAGAATAACACAGGATTGGAACTTTGTCTCCCCGTGGGGCGGAGCGCTTTGGGGATTCCTTAAAATCCTTTCTTAGTGGTTACCTACGTTATGGAAAACGTACACGTGCCAATGTCGTGGTAGTAGGTGTAGAACTTTGGCCTGAGGGATGATCGGTGTTAAATAATTATTTAATTGTTAGTAAGAATAACACAGGATTAGAACTTTGACTGCCCATGGGGTGGATCCCTATAAGATTTTGTTAAACCCTTTCTTAGTGGTTACATGGAAAGAGTGCCTACACATGTCAAATTTCGTAGTTGTAGGAGTAGAGGTTTGGCCTGGGGAATGATCGGTGTTTCGTATTTATAGATATAGATTTGTTACATTCGCATTCATAGCTATCCATATCAAATAAGTGCCTTACAGGTTAGTTTACGATCAACTTATTACGTAAAGGTGTTTGCCTTTTTTTGTATTTTAATTGTAAAAATAATTAATTAAATGATTAGTGTTTTAAATAAATACATCTGTGGAGATTCTCATAGGGTATTTTAAAGGTGTATTATGTTTGTTTTTTGGTCTGAAAAGGTTACAAGGCCATCGTCTTTTTGCAACAGGCACTGATAGTAATGGAAAGTATAGGTTAGCTTGTAACGCTAATCATATGAATGGTAGCGTAGGCTTTATCTAATTTGCATGTTATCATTATATTAATAGGCAAGCACACAACTCTCCCCCTTTTTCCTCAGCGCGTGTGCATCGTAGGATAAATTCAAGCATACCGTTAATAGAAAGGTATTGTTGTATAGATGTACAGAAACACGTTATAATTTACACCAGCCCTCAGACTAGTTGCAATGTTAATCTTAGTTTCAATGTTAATCTTATGGAAGAACAGTAATTAATTGAATTGCATATTTGAAAGTTGATATAATAACAAAATGATAGCCCAACAGCAATAATAGATGTTTTAGGACTAATGTAAATAAAAGATGTCACTGACTACTGGAATAGTGACACCCTTTTCTTATCCGTTTAATACCACATACAAAAATAAACCTGGGTGTGAGGGGGGAGGTGGCCGATAAAGGAGAGAGGGAGAGAGAAAAAGGAGAAAAAGATAGGTTATTCGAGAAGTTCACTAATCTCACAAAATCTAACTATTATACTTTACCAAGTGAGTGTTACTTTAGGAAATGGTTGTTTTTGAACAGCTGTAGTTTAGTTGTTCCTTAAGCTCGTGCTGAGAGATGGTCGTTTCCCAGAATTTTGGGGAATGTCCTGAAAAAAAATAATTCCGTTTTTCTGGCGGGATTTATTTGATCTCAATATTATTTCGGGGCAGGATTATGTACTCGAAACGGTAATCTCTAGTGCGATCGTCTTTTACGACCCTTTTTACTTGGTGCGATCGTCATTTACGGCCATGATTACGCGGTGCGATCGTCATTTGTGGCCGACAAAAGTTAATGTGTGATAATCATTTGCGATCTATATCAAGTGGAACGATCGTCAGTTACGGCCAGTATCACGTGGTCCAATCGTCTGTTTCGGCGGATAGCGGTGCGATCGTCATTATTTTTTTATAAACTGTGGTGCGATCGTCATTTATGGCCAATGGTACATGTTGCGATTATAATTTACGGCAACTATAAGGCGGTCATCTATTACTATAAGCGTGATTTCTGTATTTTTATTGGAGGGCAAACATGGTCCTGATCATGACTATTGCGACTTTTCATATATTACAAGAATATTTTCGCCAAATTTTTGGGGGTCGACTGCCCCCTTACCACCCCCGAATTACGCTTGTATCTATTACGTTGATGGTGCATGGTCCGGTATTCTTTTACGGACTATATTACGTTTTGCGATCGTCAATTACGGCCAATGTCATACGGTGCGATCGTCATTCACAGCCGATGTTACGCGATGCGGCAGTTATTTACCATGGGACTGAAACCAAGAGACATAGGCCTAGGACCCTTTAGATCAGACAATGTGCTTTAAGGGGATTCCAGAGCTACCCCTGAGTTTAGGCAACCACTCATTGGTTAGAAAGAGATGAAACTCTAGATTGATAAGAGACAAAGCTACCTGACGCTGTAGGGGCGGATCCAAGGGGGGGCAGTAGGGGCGGTCGCCCCCAAACCTAAGAATTGTTGTGTTTTATTTTATTATTCAGGCATACGATGAAAGTTTAAATAAATTCGAATGAAAATTTAAGCATCAGAAGCCTCCCGAAACCCCGTTTTTCGGTTCCGTGAGTCAAATTTTGCCGCTCCCTTCTACAAGCTTACATAAAATTAAACTAACGAACCTAAACGTTTCTTTAAATGAAATAAAATACTCCCCATTAGACAGGTGAAATTTTAAACTTCCATTTTAGTATATAACACATTACTTATACCTTAAAACTTATACTTATTGCTTATTGGTGTACCTAAAAGCGTCTCACAAAAACATGGATATTGCCAGGATCGTGAAGTTGATACAGTTTTGCCAGTTGACAGACCGATAGTGTTTTCAACGTAGTCTTGGAGGTAAGTTTTAGCAGCACAGGTTGCTACAATTGTATTCGGTGATTATATTTTACGGGATTTCGCCCGCCTACCAGGGGTACACAGGGAAGGGGGAGAGGTAACTTTCGGTGACCGCCCCCACCAAACATGACCTCTGGATCCGCCCCTGTGACGCTGGTGTACCCTTAACGCTTAACGCACCACAAAATGAAGCTACCTTGGGCCGCGTTCAGGGTTCAGACATTCGTTCATGGAGTCACTTCGACTCACATCCCCCTTCAAGAGTCGAGGGGGGGGTCAAATCAGCTCAAGGCTATCGGCGCCACACATCTTAATCAGGCCCTGACCATGTTAATTGTGTTCAGTTTCATAATAAGACTAAAGAAATATCAAAGTTAGTGACAGCTATTCACTCCTCTTTAGTATATAATTTTGTACGGTATTTTTTTTATTAATTAAGTTTTGGATACCACAGTTAAAATAATAGTTGTACAATTTTATGAATGTGATTCAAAAACCTGTTTTTTACAACACTGAGTAATATTTGGACCAAAACTCACAATTTGGTATCTAATTTTCTAAAATATTCTAGGAGGGCCCCCGGACCCATTTTTTGTGTGGGGGATCCCCTATCCACGGCACTGTTCATCCGGTATTATAATTAATTTATACCCCGCTTTAGGCTTCAACGGATCTGGTCACCTTAGTCCATGTTGCATGTTGTATGATCTTATGTGTTCCTTACTGCCATATATGTTATTGCGTGTGGTTATATGGTTTAGTATACCGTTGTAGAATAGTGAAGCAGGCGTGTTTCCTCTGTTCTGTGGTAAAATACAATTAGCTGACTAAATGCTCATTAGAAAAAAATTGTGCATTATATAATTACAGGTTAAGTAACCTGTACCCATAATATAAGAATTACTTTGGAGCACTGACGAACCAAGGGGCGGCGGCATAACCCTAATGACGTACGATGATTTGAAACAGCCTAAACGTGTCATACTGCAAACGATGATAGGTAAAGTATTTTATGTACTTCAGTACAGTATTTTTTGTGAAATTCATAAAAACTGGCTCTTCAAAAGACAAACAGATAAACAAATGACAACACAAATTAAATTTAAATATCTTCACTGAATACAACATTTCACTGCTCAAAACGATGTAGAAACAAAACTTATTTGATTTCTATCGATAAATACATTCCTTACTTGTAACATCTGGTATTGCTAATAATCTGTCCATCTGCAATTCAAATAACATTGTTCCTCATGTTTATCGTAAAGGCGAAAAACGAACTTTGAGACCGGCCAGTGCCCTTCAGATTGAAAATATCGAAAAATAAAAACCTTTATGCACAACTGGAAATCAGGGCAAATATATTGATAACTCAATCGTCAAAATAGGCTCAGAAATAACGGAGGAGTTCTCTTAACAAAAATCGGGCTTAGCGTATTAATATATAAGATATAGAATGATAGTAGGCCTAATTTAATAACAATTTCTTGCTGGAATGTCATCAATACTAAAAATGTTAAATTTACCTCACAAAGTTCCTAAATTTAAAAGCAGCACTAGATTGCCCGAAGATGTCACTGTGTTGACGAAACGCATTCAAGTTAGGAACTGTATTAAAGTAAATCTTAAATTTATAACATAGTTTGATATTTGTTAGTACAATAAATTGAACGGAACTGGTTTTATAAAAGAGAAAGGTAAACTAACCACTATGCCCCAGTCTACTAGATTGACTCTTAATAATTTTAAATATGTGAACTTTCAACTAAAGAGTTCTGTTAGGCCTTGTCATTATGGTATACTTTCCTCATGTTTTATAGTATTGAATAGTTTATTATCATTGAATTCTGTCATTAAAAATTTCAGCGGTCTTATAGAGTATGTTTTATGATTGATTGTGCAAAGGTTGGGATGTCTGTCTACAGAAAGAGAAGTCCCAACATACCTACACTTCTGTCCCTTAAATAAAACTTAAATTGTAAAATGTGTAATGCAAATTATGACGATTCTGAGAGCAAATGGAGGGGAAAAATAAAATGAATATGCAATGTAAAATGTACACAATCAATTTTTGTAGGTTTTGAGGTTTTCTGTCCTTTTGTGGGGAAGGATAAATATAAATAATACAAAAATACAAAATACTTTTAAATTTCAAGATAGAAAGGGTAAAAAATTAAACTTAAAATAAGTGCCTAATTTGTACTAACATCTTTTCGTTTTCGTTGTTAGGTAATTTTACTTAAAGAGTACAGTAAAAATATAAAACCTTTTATTACAAGGAGAAGCATTTGTATCTTGCTTCATACAAAAAATATAAAAAAACTTACAAAATCTGCTTACAGATATAATTAACTTACAATTATAAAGCTACACTACAAAATTACTCCTAGCTAATTAAAGATATGATTTTAGTATCGTATAGTATTTGTGAGATTATTAACAAAATAATTGAATGCGTGTCCAACGGGATTAAAATCCAAGTACTGTATTTTGTATTTGACAGTCATACAGCAGTTAAACTAGTTTCCTCTCCTCGACTGAGCGCGAATGTGATAAGTAGTTCCACATACCGGCACACTACAGCAGCACCAGTAAGCCGTCTCGGTATGTAAAGGATGCACGGCAAGCCGTACCTGACTGCCTTTCGGGAGGGCTGACTGGCTTTCGGGCAGATGACTGCCACACCGTGTAATATACCAGCGCGGTGACTGACTTACCGGGCGCAGATGAATGTATATATATATATATATATATATATATAAGTATAGAAATTACATATAGCGTTTGACCATACATAATTTGATAGTTAGGAATGGCCAAGTAAAGTTCGATGGACACTTGTAAAACGTACATCACGTAAGAAGATCAAGCTGATGTGTACTAAAACGAAACCGTAGAACCGAAGAATAAAAACAAAATATGTCACAGTTTAAATTTTATCTAGGAACAGATTTTCGCAAATAAGCAGTACATTCCGTTTACTTTAATCCAACACGATATCCCTAGCGCTGAAGAGAAACAGTCCACGGTGTTTTATCAGTGGAGGCAACACCATATGAAAGCAATTAGCTCTCTCGTATGTCTATGTGGAGGGACGAGAGCTCTATAAATGGCTGGAATGCAAGTATTAATTCTCGTCCTCTTTACAACCAGTTCCTTATCAATCATTATCGCAGAGTTTTTATGACCGGTCGCGACTCCAGTTGCAGCGTCTGTCGCGACGCTCCGGAATCTCCACAGCTGTAAACAAGTCGGGAAAACTTTAACAACTGTAGGATTTTTCAAATTTGATTAATAAAATCCGGTAAAAAAAATCCTGTGACAGCGGAATTACGTATTAATGTAATTGGTAACTGTCAAATGTCCCTGCAAGTTTAGTTAAATTTTGTTAGTGTGTGAAATCGTGAACTGTCTGTCTTGATTCATGTTCTAAATTGATACAGAATGTCTCAAAATGACTAAACTAAACTTTGAAACAATTAACTAACTTATTTTTCTGTTGTTTTACAAAAACTGTTAAACCCTTTCCCCGCAGTGCTGCCAGTAAACTATAGCGAAGGGGTAGAGTTTTATATGGTGATCTAAATTAGGGTTCACATAGCTAATGTTACTTTCCATCAATAATATAACAAGAAAGCTTCTACTGTCATTTACAATATAATAAAAAAGATATCGCTGAGGTTTTACCATTAAAACTTTATACTTTTAATATTAGTGTTCTTATTAAGAATATGGATTGTTAGTAGATAATAACAAGTGTGAAATGTTTAAACTAGGATTTCATAGAAATACATTAAAATACATTTGTGAGGTCGAAATGTATTCCAAGTTTCTTAATTACCTCTCCAATACAAGGCTGTTGTAAAAATACGTACAGACATGTGTACAGAATAGTAGACCCCTTGTATAGTAAAAAGCAAGCAAGAAGCAATTTACAATATTCGATGAATGTTTCTTCTTAATCTTGGAGTATCCATTTAAGTGTTGGTCAGTAGTTTTTGGGCATCCTTGAGTAATGCACCTATTAGTCTAAGACTCAGTTATTGCTCAACAATAACTCAAGACCCCGGACGGAGGTCTGAACGTATGTGCCACCTCCACCACCCCCTGTGAGGGAGACCCCCACACCCCCTGCGTTGGAAGGGTAGACTCTACAAACAAGAGACAATGATTAATCCCCAGACCGAGGTGATGTAAAGGCCAAACATCGGTGACGGATCATCTTGGGCTTTTAACACCGCCATTTTGTACCCCAGTCCTTGACGTTTATAAACTCTCATAATGTGAAATGTTTTTGTTAAAACTATCTTTTAGGGATACACTTTATGTAGTGTATCTTTGTTGCAAAATCATTGCATTTTGTAGACTCCTTTATTTTTGTTAAGAACCAATATAGAATATCTAAATTCCGAAGTGAAAACAAAATCAAAACTACTATTAGCGTACATACACAGTTTCATGAATTATTTGCAATTCGTTCGGGCCAAATTTGGAATATATTCAACGCAGATATTTTGTTTCACGTTATTTAACACCATAGTTAGTGTTTGTGAACACAATTGAATAATGAGGATTTAAAAATATTAAACAAAGGTAAAAAATTGACTTCATAAAAGATAATTCATCAATATCATGATTTTGACGTTTGTACCATACCGCCACGCACCCCGTGAGTTTTGGGTCCAAAAACATACAATTCCCACCTGTAGCATCAACACCTCCAGTCTGACATAACCCACGTGAACATCTCCAAAATTCGACTTTTGCAATCCTCTAGTAACCTTGTGTCAACATATTAAACTTAACCCCCTAAGCTTAAATGTATACTTTCCCTTTTCTTTGAATACGTCTTACTAACTGTTTTACAATGACACCACTGTCCCGTTAATATATGTTTTTTTGTTTTTTTTTTTTACTTATGAAAAATTATTTCAATTTTGTTATCCGTAAACTCTATATTACTCTAAACACCCTCTTTAGCGGTGTCATCGATTCGTGACGAAATCGAAAACATCGGCTGTTAAAAATCACTAAAAACATTACTTCGGGATTCTGTTTTAATCCAAGATATTACTTGTTATATTTTCCGTCTGGATTATGTCGAATTAAGTCATGGCCAGATTTTCATCTCTGGGATCTTTTCAACAGTTTAATTAAAGCTTAATAAAGTCAACATATTGATTTAATTATAGTTACAAGTTTATTGTGGATTGACCGGAACCCATAATAAACTTAAAATGCCATTGGAAAACCACCATTGGGCATTAACATCTTAAATAAAGATGCTTTGTTATTTGATGCTTTGGTAGTTTTGGCCAATATGAAGGCTACTTAAGGCGCATCACATCTTTAATACTAATTTGTACATACATCGTCGGTGTATTATAAAATAACTCATAAAATGTAATCTCAGATATTTTATACACTATTAAAAAATGTTTTTATTTAACGGTTGAATTGTCTCTTACAGAACACCTTTCCTCTGTCAATGCGCTTTGTTCAGTTATCTGTTTGGCAGTTTCGAACAAAGAGATTTCTATAATGCAAACGTCAACCGATGGCGTCGTTCAGATCGAGTTCCAAATTGAACTTCAATCAACTGTCGGAAAAATCCGAGGAAATATGATTATTTCTAAGTTTAACCGGAGGAATCTGTCTAGTGTCAGTCTTCCAGCTTTGCAGCTTATGTTATCACTCCCCAAACTGTAAGGCCATCAGTGTGGAAGGCGATAGTCTTCCATGAAGCTGGAAAAAAGAGTTTTACTTCTCGTCGTTCAATTTCGTGACAGTTTACCTTTAAACTTTGAATGTGCTTTGCTGACGGCAACCTCTACGACAGTATTGTTTAAAGTCCAATTACTTTCCCTCTTAAGCTTATCGTATTTGACACGCAGTTCAAACCATGCAGTTCAGACAGGTTGCAGTCCCAACCTGTCTGAAAAGGTTCAATTTATAAAAATACATTAAGTTGATGAATAGATAGTTTTAATTTGTTATATCGGAATTAAATCGGAGTATAGTTTAAGGCTGCGAGAGAAATTTTTTTTTAGGCGATCTCTGTTTTTATTAAAACTATTTTCAAAATATACAGATGTCCTTTTTAAAACAAATGTGCCGCAGATTCAATCTTAAACCACAATCTTGGGTTAAGAACAATATTTTTTTAAAGGTGTTTTATTTCTCTTCTTTTAGTTGCATTTATTTCTTAAAATTACCAACTGTGCATTACTTTACCCATAGTTATCTGAATAAGCGTAATGTTGATGAACCTTTAAGCAGCGTGGTAAAATCCTGCGTAAAATTAAAATATTTCCAAGTTGTGACAGTTGGATGAAACCCTCCTCTATGAGTATTTCCTTAAATTGTTTATCATAATTTGCTTTTAAAACCATAACCCAGCTAACTGCCACATTTAGCTACAGCTTGTCAGCGTGTAGTGTCATAAAAATGACATAGATGTTATCGGGTAACCACAACTAATTCCCTTGCTAACAAACATTTTACAAATCCCGCCTGTTCGGTCCTCCTTGTACCGCCGTATCTATTGTTTCCGTATCCTTATCCAAACACCATAATCTCCAGGTAATTGCAGACCCGTTTACAACATCCAGCACCGATTTACAGCCAGACGCGTTTACGACCAGTTTGTTTATAACATTAATAAGTGAGCGGCAATAAACTATCGAATTATTAATGGACCCGTCTCGAGTTGAACGACTTTATCGTTAAAACTTCACTCGACGTATAAACAGTGAAATACGAGTTTCCGCAGTTGCTTTGATCCTTCGCCGCCCCCTATACAACAATACACCAGGCTACGGCTTTATTGGTCGTTCACGAGTATTGGAACGGCTTCATTGTAAAGTCTCCTTAAAACAATAACTGCGTTCGGTGGAAGAGCCGCTTGCTGCCGGATGATTTAGTCGTTGAAAATCCACCTGCTCTCTACTTACTGCAATACAATTGCACTAGGTCGTTGTAGGTTATGGCTAGGTAAATGCATAATGCATCTTGGCAACTAAATTTGATTTGTTTATTATACAATCACATTGTGTTAAAATTATGGAGTTAAAATAATGGCGAACGTGTGTGAAAGACTGTTTTAATACACTAACTAAATAAGCCGCCAAGAGTGTTCATATCAAGTGTTAAACATTACACAATTACAGGCCGCTGCCACTCTTTTCACTAAAACATTACCCAATACGGAACCACTTTATTGGTCGTTCCAAAAAGACTTTGAACTTCTTCATTGCTAAACGGTTTATTTTATACTTATGAGATGCAAAATACATATTGTCAACTCGAAGGGATATTTTATTAACCGTAAAAGAGAAATGTACTTTTGGAGGCGAATAATGTATTCTAGGGTTTAATGTTAAGTGTCAATGACGGGTACTTGAGAAAGCCATTAATACTGTTATGGATTTAGTCTATAATTCTACTACTATAAATGTGTAATACTGTATTTTGTAAAATTATGTCATCTTATAAGTCACTACTACTGAATTTACTTGTTGTTTCTACATTAATAAAATTACATAAACGCATGTCAAACTGAGAAATAAATGTACCAAAATAAGGCAATATGTCGACACCTCTTCATTTGAGGTCGAATTCGATTAATTTTTATCTCATTTTTATGTATAACCACTAAGTTATATTATTTTTAGCGAATTTCCCCTAAAGGGAAGAAGCTATTACCGTAGGTCTCATGGTAAGACTTAAGCGCGAGACCATGATAACTTTTTGTTTTGTAGTTCCCAGATGCCAAAAACACCATTCGTTCAAATTATTATATATATATATATATATATATATGTGTGTGTGTGTGTGTGTGTGTGTGTGTGTGTGTGTGTGTGTGTGTGTGTGTGTGTGTGTGTGTGTGTGTGTGTGTGTGTGTCCGTAAGCACGATAACTCTCGTAAAAAAGGTCCGATCTTAATTAAATTTGGTACAAATGTATCATGTACCATTTATTTGAACAAGTTCGAAAACCAGACGAATCGCATCATCCGAAGGAGGGTTTGGGGGGGGTTTGTACCCCAAAAATGTTTTTTAGGGGTTTTTACATTTAATTTTGATTTAAATCAAATTTTAATTTATACCATTGAATTCAGCATAAAAAAACAAACAGTTTGGTATTTTGATCATTGCTCTACGTCAATCGGTTACTGAGATATTGCAAGTGCTAAACACAGTATGTTTTCTAATGTTATTCTTATGGAGAAAAATAAAAATTGTATATCTCGCTTATTTATGAATATAAACTGACGAAACTTGGTAACTTGGCTTCATCTGGTTGTGGTTTGTTGTTGTTTGCACAAAAAACAAAATTTTCACGTATGGTTCTCGTAGCAGCAAACCTAGGTACTCGGTCCCCATGTTATTCTAATGGAGAATAATTAAAATGTTATATATCGCTTATTTATAAATGTATATGAATGAAACTTGGTATGTGACTTTACTTAGATGAGTTCTATTCATATTTGCTGAAACCCCAGTGTTCCTTGTTGCAGCAAACCTGCATACTCATCCCCAATGTTATTCTTATGTAGAATAATTCAAATTGATTTATCGCTTATTTGTGAATATATTTTTATGAAACTTGGTATGCGGCTTTATGTGGTATTAAGAAATTGTAAATCCGCTGAGTACGCAGGTTTGCTGCGACGGGGGTATTATGTTTTCACTATGTGTAATATACAGCTGCAGTAAAAGTCTAAGTGTCAGTTTTACATTTAATTACATCTGGAGTAACCTAGCAATACGAAATGTGATAGTTAAACGTTTGAGGATAAAATATTAGCAAAAGAGTCTAATGAATAAAAGGAACTTCCTTATATTTTATATTTCCAAGTTAATTCTTGGCCCAGACATTTTAGAAAGATGTTTTCTAGTAGTAAATCTTTCTCTCGACAGCAAAAATAAATGAAACCACACAACTATTTGTACATTACAAATTCCTCGTGCTTCTTAGTAATTTAATCTTCAATAAAAAAGTAAAATAATAGAAGAGTCTTTACATACTTTTTCCACTTAAAGCTTCCTCATGATAAACCAACCGCAACCAAGAGGAGTCATGAGTTCAAAAATATTCATGTCCTTTACTTCGTCACCCTCCCCCACCACAAGTACACCCCTTAACACTCCAATCGTAATGGAGCGAGTCTTCAATATCTCCTATCCCTTACACCGTGTGCTGAACCAGCCTCCGCCTCAGCACATTCGTCAGCCGCGCTGATTGCTGATAGAGCACGGCGATACCTTTGTCTTCGGACACGGGATCTGCAAGTGGCCCTCGTTTAGCCTTTTTACAAGGGGCGTGGCCTCCCTCAATACAGATACATATCTGGCCAACTCCCATTGGTCTGGTCATTGAAGGTGTCGTTGTGGGTTTATTCAATCTTGTCTTTAACAACTTTTCCTTTCTTATGCAGTAAGTGGTTTTGCGTGTTATATGTAAAGCAATAACACACTTTTCTGGTGAATCGCACAACATAAATTTACATTTTGTTTCATATTTTCTACTAATATTTTAACAATTTTTACCACAACTCATTCGATTTTTACCATTATTTTTGTGTATTGTTAAGTGTTAAGTATTATGTAAATGCATCCTATAGATTAAAAGACACTGCTGTTTTTCCGGAAAGACAACCACTTGACGTATTTTAATATTTATTTTTTTTCAGGAAAGGTCATTTTGTGATATTTAAAGAGCTATCGCATTTAATAAAAACACTAAAATGACGATGCAATTATGATGAAAGTCAGTCAGTGTGTTTAGTGAAGTTAGAGTATTTTTTCTACCACCCCCTTGCTGACGAACAGGTTTAAGGTTAAGGTCACTCCAGTAGTTATTATAACTCAGTGTCCCATCAGGTAGTATTTTTAGTCACTATTCTCAGGACACCACATGTTCATAACTCACGATATGTTTATTGATTTTACTTTCTTTCAGTTCACTGGTAGAGTTTATGTACAGCTGTTATGATTTTTGATTTTGATATTAAACTCCATAAGTTCAGTGTTAATTTATTTTTAATTTCCAAAATACCTAGCTTGTTTTACTATATTAGATTTTTCATAGGGATGAAACGGGTCGGGATCTTATTTTCAACCCAGAAATTAGTCATTTCCAACATTCAACCAAGCAAACCTTATTCAAATAGGATCATGTAGGAAAAAAATATAAAACATTCAATTCGACAAAACAGGTTTAGTTTATTCCTATAACTCTTCCTAAACATACATTACCAACCTTTAGGCCCCATTATACTAGGCGACTGTTGCCCGTCAACAGTTGACAAGTACAATAGGCTCAGCGCCATCCATTGTTGCCAACTCAAGGCGGTCCCACACTTCTCGCGAGCACGCCTGAACATTCGGCCGAACATTCGGTCCTGTATTTTCCTCCATGTATTCAAAAGTTCGTGCAGCTCCCACACTTCTCGAGAATAATCCGAACATTTGGAGTTCGACCGAATGTTCGGGCGTGTTCAGGAGAAGTGTGAGACCACCTTCAGCTGATTCACTACATTAGGGCATCTCTGTAATTTCCTAATGCATTATCTTATACTTGGCGCCGTCTAATGAGAAACTGTTGCATCTTTTACTATTAATAAGAGATCGCACGCAGCACGCTGACGTGAGGGAAGCGAATTTCCGCATTAAAACCTTAAAAAGATCAAATAAAGGGTTTAATCAAACACTGGTTACATTTTTTTTATTGAAAAATGTTATTTTTTGGCTGTTCTGATGTTCCTGGTTATATTTAAATTCACTAATAGGATGCCAATGTTGTGCATTATAAAGTTAGAAGGAGGTATATTCGAGATAAAAAGTTGTATAGGGGTATTGGGGGTGATAAAACGATATTAAGATATGAAAAACCCTTTCCCAGTGTAAAATCCCCATAAGGCAATGTATTGACAATTAAAATTTTCTTTAATACCTCGGTAAGTACGTGAACTATAATGATGAGGAAGGGCTTAAAATCTTTGGCTTATTACGTACAATATTTTAATGTGCAATAAGTGTACATTCGAGGCTTTTCTGATCCTTTTTGGGCCCAAAAACTCAAAATTTGAAAGCTTAAAATCCCCAAAAAAGGGAGTTTTCCGATTGTTTTGCCCAACGAACTTGTCTAACTGATTATAAAAGGGAATGTCTACCAAATTTGAAGTAAATCGGACAAAAATTGCGACCACTAGAGTGCGAACACACACACACACACACACATATATATATATAAAGTTTTCAGCGACCCCCAAAAACGTGTTCATGGGGTCACGTTAGGAACTTTTATGGTGGTCCTGGGCTTAAGTATCACCGTGCGGGTCATGCTAATAGTTCACTTTTCCAAAGGAAATTCACTAATAAAACGACGACGAAGGATGAGGAAGAGGTTTGGTGTTTCAACCTATATTAGGGTTGAGAACAGAACAAGGATTGTACTTCACCTCATTTGATGAAGTTTATACCAACAAATCAAAATTGTTGCACAAAGACGCACGAATGAGTCTGCAGTCGTTGATGATGTTTATGTAAAGATAACTGTACTAAATGGGCTAAAATATTAATCTAATCCTCTTCCTATTTAAACAAAATGTATATCAAGAATGCGTTACGCACATTTCTATCATAACTTAATTTAGTGGATGTAACTTCACAATCTTAGGGTAAAATTATACTTAGGCTAGTATACAAACAAGAATAAGTTGTTTATCTTGAATTTTTAATAATATTTCGAAATATAAAATGATTAAATTCGATGTAACATTCAATATATATTTAATTACAACAACTTATAACAGGTAAAGTGTTTGCTATTATTTGTCATTAGAAAATGCAGTGATTGCTGTATAGGTGCTGTGGGCAATTTCACTATAATGTATTGGCAAGACTGAAGGCATGTCAGCCGATCGTCGACTGTTTGTGATCACCTGCAGCAGTCGTAAGGCAGTATAATAGCTCCCATTTACAGCAATGTTAAAAGAGTTGACGGGCGACTGTCGCCAGGATACAGTCAGCTAGGTAATAAGGGCCTTAAACCTTATTACAAATACATATAACTGTTACCATTACCAGTCCACTGTTAGCGTTGATTATATACTAGAAATACATGCATTTTCATATGCTAAAGTACTATAAATTGAAATTTGATCAGAAATAACTGACTCTATGTTTTTTTTATATATTTTTAGCGAATTTCCCCTATAGGGAAGAAGCTATTACCGTAGGTCTCATGGTAAGACTTAAGCCCGAGACCATGATAACTTTTCATTTTGAGGTCCCCAGATGCCAAAAACACCATTCGTTCAAATTTTTATATATGTATATATATATATATATATATATTTATATATATATATATTTATATATATATATATATTTATATATATATATATTTATATATATATATATATATGTGTCCGTAAGCACGATAACTCTCGTAAAAAAGGTCCGATCTTAATGAAATTTGGTACAAATGTGTAAAGTACCATTTATTTGAACGAGTTCGAAAACCAGATGAATCGCACCATCCGAAGGGGGGTTTTTGGGGGGTTTTGTACCCCAAAAATGTGTTTTTTGGGGTTTTCACATGTAATTTTAATTTAAATCAAATTTTAATTTATACCATTAAATTCAGCTTAAAAAAACAAACAATTTGGTATTTTGATCATTGCTCTACGTCAATTGGTTACCGAGATATTGAAAGTGCTAAACACAGTACGTTGTCTAATGTTATGCTTATGGAGAAAAAGAAAAATTGTATATCTCGCTTATTTATGAACGTAAACTGGCAAAATTTGGTATATGGCTTTATTTGGTTGTGGTCTATTGATATTTGCACAAAAATACATTTTTTGCCCGATAGTTCCCGTAGCAGCAAACCTGCATACTCAGCCCCATGTTATTCTTATGGAGAATAATTAACGTGTTATCTCCTTTAATTATGAACATAAATTAATAGAACTTGGTATGTGGCTTTACCTAGTTGAGTTATAATGATATTTGTATAAAAGCCCATTTTTAGTGTTCCTTATTTCAGCAAACCTGCATACTCAGCCGCCATGTTATTCTTATGGAGAATAATTAAAATGTCATAAATCGTTTATTTATGAATGTATATTGATGAAACTTGGTATGTGGCTTTATGCGGTATTAAGATAAATTAATATGCACTGGAAATTCGCTGAGTATGCAGGTTTGCTGCTACGGGGGTATTTAATTTTCATCATGAAGTAATTTTATGTTTCAGGTAATCATATGGAGTTCAAATGTCACTTTGACATATGTCTAATATGTGAGTATTACAGCCACATTAGATAGCTTAAAGCAAAGTTTATTTTACATTCACTGATTTTCAACTCTGATTTATTTCTTAAGCACTTTAGAACAGGGATTCAGGAATATATTATGTTTGTTTTTTTATTTCAACGCTTAGACCCATTTTTTAAGAGCACACAAACGCTTTGAAGGGAAATCAGTCCAAACTTCTCAACTTGTATGGTCATCTCGGGAATCGAACCCGTGACCCCTTGAACCCAAGTTCAAGAAGCTAACCGTTAGACTAGTGAGATGCCTATTAATAATTTGTAATAATTTTAATGGCATGCCTATAGATAACTGTTAAATTACGGTTATCTGTGATGGTCATCTGTACGGTTTGATATGGTACCTATAGAACTCTCATGCCGCATTAAAGAAATTTCTCATGTATATTTTCGAAATGAAGTTCCCCACGCTGTGGTCTTATCGCCAGGGGCGGACATATTGCGCCTAAGCCGCCCTTGGCTCTCTGGTCGGTTATCTTCGGTCCACACTCCGTCCCTCTTACATTAATACTCTTCAACAACTAATATTTAATCTGCCTTTTACATTAATTGGAATTCAACATGTTAAATTTGATTAGAAGCTCAGTACGTACATAACTGGTGTTGATATTGATATTGTGTTTCAAATGTGTTTTATTTTTACCTCTGATTTTTCGACATGTTGGTCATGACAAGTAGGATTTAATTTTCAGAAAATTGTACTTTATATTCTTAAAATGTAAAATTCTATCTAATAGAATAAACTATCAATTATAAATCTGTTCTAGTAAATTGTATGCTTAGATACAAAATAAATTAGCTTCAGAAATAAATACGTATTTTGGTTCCCAACGTTTAGATCATAGAACACCATTAGATTAAATACTTGGCCATTAAATAACAGTATAAACCTAACAGTTTCTGGTAAATGGTTTCTTTAAAGGAATACAAAAACTTACAAAATATACACTCAAACATAGTTCTTAAAAATCGAAATGAGATAGTTCATTCTAATTCCACATGAAAAGGCGTTTCGCTTATCATCTTTACGTTCAAACAATTCAAAGAATCAAACCAGGCTGATGATATGTTTATGTATTAGCGAAAAAGTTAAAAAAAAGCTCTCCGAATGAGAAGCAAGAGTAACGTGTTTAGGTATAAAAATGCGATATTATAGAAGAATATGTACAATCCGCTCATTAAAGTTTCTTCTACAAATTTTTTCACTGTAAAATTTCGAATGAGGCACTTCAAATAGATAGATAGTTGCTTGATAATCATCATCTAGTTTTTGAGTAAAAACCGGTTTAACTGATCCATGATAAGTGATCCTAGTGAAAAGTAGTCCAAGTGGTTACGGTTGTTTCAGTCGCACTGCTTCTTGGAGGGCTCTACTAAAGATTAAAGGATTTTATTGAAGCAAACGTCTTGTGCTCGATTAATTTTCATAAATAATTTTACAATTCTGACAATTTAAAAAACTGTCCTTGTATTTTTCCAACTATATTAAAGCAACTATACTGAGATTTTCCTACCTGTCAGTTAATATTTTACTGCGGACATTTACATCACTGGTAAGAGACAAAAGTTTCACGATGTTTCGAGATCTGTAACCTGACACGGGGTCAGGTAAGAAGAATACGAAGAATACCAAACATAAAACATTTTCCTACTTGCTGGAACGCTTTGATTTTTCCTTAAACGCCAAAGACCCGGGCCTCTGCCCAGGATATCTTGACCTATCTTCGATACCTCTTCACTCTCCACTTCCTCGACCTCCTCCCCCCAACCCGCTGACCCCTCTATCGGAGCTGCTCTCTGTCACGTTTTCACACTTTTGTTCTCCAGATAGCGTCTCCACCGGGACCGTTGTTGGATTATCTTTGCCGGCCACACGTTCACGCCTTACCTCGACTTTCCATTTGCTCATTGTCAGTATCCGTGTTGAAAAGGCAAAGCTGGTAGCGCAAAGTGGGAAATGCACCGTGATAAATTTAGAACTTGGCATGTTTAAAAACTCAAATCAAACATGAATGTTTAAGAGAGGGCTCCAGTCACGAAACATTCGACGTTTAAGCCTGCTTCCCCCATAAGACCAATCAAAGCCTCCTCAACGGATTATCCGATTTTGATGTATGGCTAATTTAAAATAGCAAGAAGTAGCGACTTCAGTGAACAGAGAGTCTGTTTCAAAAGTAGTAATCGATCATTAAAATTCCACAGTATTCAGAATTTACAATATTGTATGGATGAATCATTTGCGATATCGAAATTCTCCGCACTCAAATCACTTGGTATATTTTATTTTTTACACATATCAATGATTTAGGATATTCCGTTGAGAAGGAATATGTTTTGGAAGTTAACGTTGGCCTTGTGGGTGAAACAGGTAGAAACGCCTGACTGGAGCCCCCATTAAGATGTTCAATGTAGTCATTTGACATTTACTGCAACAAATGTAATTTTTCACTACAAACCTAAAACTGGAATCGAGCAACGATTTATACCCTGCATACAACTAAACTGCAGTTACGCTGAAAGGTCAATTTCTAGGATTTTTAATGTTTCAGTTAGAAATACTGGAATACGGTATAAGTACAAAATAAATGGTGATACGGGATCTCTGGTTTAATAGCTCTATTAGTTGACTCAGCATAAACCGCTGACGTAGCCAAATTAAAACAGTAAACATTTTATTTTTCATTCTTACCAACTTTTAAGTCCCCTCACAACCCATGAGGGTAGCCTATATCAACAAGCGGAAGAGACTTCTTCCGCCTGCCCTATTTAGCTTCTCAATCAGCGGCTCAAAATCTGCGTAACACGAGCCTCAGAGGCGCACGTGGCCACCACGTGCCAGGATTTGGTCCCTTACTCCCCCCCCCCCACCACGACACCACCCACATAGCTCCAGGGTCTCCTCTTTGGCAAAGGTGATCTGTGTTACTTAGGTTTCAAGATGAAGTTTGATGATATCAATCATTGCGAAGTTCTTTTATGCGGGTTGATGGTACTTCGAAAAAATATCGTATAGGATATATCTATTTACACCTTAGGAGATTTTTCCTGCTAGATTAAATAATTATTTGATACTAACTTTTAATAACCAAAAATCAAACAACGTTAGATGCATGTCGTATTGACTAATAAAAACAATAACAAGCCTTATACAAACCGGTTGCTGATTAAAATTGTCGTACTCAATATATCAGCTTGTTTTATAACGAAGTTTGTTAAGCATATCGCAAAATCAATCATGTTTATTTCTAGGCCGAGGCGAGACGAATGGCGTTGATAATAAGTAAACTCGAGGTGCAACCGTGCCAAGGACTGCTGCATAGATAACCGCTTAACTATCAGCTGATAACGAGCTGATATTATGTCCTCAGATAAGGGGTGTTATCAGTTCGCACGGGAAGCCTGTAACCGCTAACCATTTGTTTGTTTTCCACATGATATTAAATTAAATAAAAGGTAAAATCAGTGTTTCTAACCATGAGTGTTTTAAAATAATTTTAAGCTACACTATATTAAAATGTATATAGCCATAATCTTAGTAATAATAATAATATTTAATCCGTGACAATATTTAACAATGTATAGGAATTTACATAAAATATTTATTTTATGGGGAAATCTTTTAACCAGGTAAGGTAGGCCTGAGTCCTATCTTTCCCTTCCTGGCGGGGTACGGCCCTTTTTTGGGAATACTTTGATAAAATATACATACTTTTAAACTCAATCGAGTTTTAATGGCAAGTAATTTTATAAGATAAATAATAATTTTTTAATTAAAAATTTAAAACTTAGAAAAAATAAATAATTTTAAGCCTCACTATTTTGGAATGTAGCCTTGATCAGTTTTAATGAAAATTACAATAACTTTTATATCTCAAACCATTTTTATGTAAATTTATAAAATATATAGCTATAAAAAATTAGTTAAAAATATGAAAGTTTTCACCTTATTATAGTAAGTTAACGATAAAAAAGGTTACAGTTAGAAAATCATTATTACTCGAAGTTGGTGCTAAATTAAATTTAGTCCTGACATTTCAAGTGGTTTTTCCAAACTAAAGCTTAGATAAACTAATAATTCATAATACAGGAAGTATTAATCATGTTTAAACATTCTATATCTCACACATTTAACCAACACCTCAATTTAAAACTAACATTTTGAAACAAGTTAGATTTAATAACAAAAAAAGAAGCTTGTCGTTATCTGCTGGTCCAATGACGCGGTGTGGAGTGTTTGACAGAGATAAGGATGAGGCAGGATCAAGATTGCAGGATTAAGGACGCTGCAGGATTAAAGGATCCGCGCAGAGTTGAGAGGTCGAGTGACATCCTGGGTCTCCTGTCCATACCGAGTTTCATATCCATCACGTGGTTTCTGCGAAAAACACATCCAAGCCAGCAGAGAGGAAAGTTACTCTTACCGTAACATGCTTTAATTCCTAACCCAAATAAATACAGCCTAGTCTATTTGTATAACAAATATGTATAAAAAAATAAGTAAATTATTTTTTAAAACAGAAAAAGTTGTTATAAATGAGGAAACTAGTGTTTAAGAATCATTAAAATACTTCACTATCTCGCATACATTCGCTAAAATCAAATTGTACGAGTATTAGTGATCGAAGTATTTTAGTTTGATGACATTAAATACAATTCACAGTTTTTGAAGGTATGTACTCATAACTTCCACATTTTTAGTGCACTAATTTTCCTTTTGGGCAATAAAGTACCGTAAATCTTTGAACCTCATTTTTTTATAGAGAGTTATTTTTCGTTTAAAAATTCAAAATTCTAACGCAAAGTTAAATAAGCTAATAATTTGATATTAGTATGATAATTATATGTACGTCTTGTATGTGATGATTTGGTTTGAAGTATGAGATAACATGTTCCTGCTTAGTTTAGTCAAACATGATCTTACTTGTAATATTATCTCAATTCTTTATTGATAGCCTCAAGAAGTACTAAGAGTGATTTAAATACATGATTTGTCAGTAATCCAATGACAACTAATTACTAAGTCATCCTCAGGGTGTCCTCCAATGATGGAGTTACCTTCCGTGGAGAACGTCGAAATGACAAATACTGATAAATATTTGATATTTGCTAAACAAAATTTGTGTGGTCCCCATGGCAGCAAACCTGCGTACTCAGCAGCTATAATGTTATTCTTAAGGATAATTATAAACATGTGATATCTTGTTTGTTTATGAACATAAATTGGTAAATCTTGGTATGCTGCTTCATCTGGTCGCGATCCATTTGTATTTGCATAAAACCCCGATTTTTGGGATCCTATATGCAGCAAACCTGCATACTCGGTCTTAATGTTTTTCTTATGGAGAATAAATAAAATTTCATATTTATTTGTGAATATGCTTTGATGAAAGTTGGTAAGTGGCTTCGTGACGTTTTAAAGTACCACTTGAAATTCGCTGAGTATGCAGGTTTGCTGCAACGGGGGTATTTATCATTACTATACATTCTTCCAATGAATATAACCCCATCCTTGGACGGCCTGAAGATGACGTCTTATTGAAACTTTGTAACTGTCATTGCAACGATTTTTTTATTTTTGATACGCAAGTATTTAATCCACTATTGATATCGTCAATGTCCGCCTCGTCTACTGTCGTGGATTTCGATGCAAGAGGTAAAAAGTTTAATTCCTATTCTGTCTCATGTTATCTAACATTTGTAAAAACACTGACCTAAAAGTTGCACCGAGTGGTTTTTAAAGAGGAAAAAGATACAAAAATAAAACATAATTCTCAACCAAAGGCCCCTTCGCAACCGATATTGGACCCACCCATTTATCTTCTACAATGGAGGTCTCGACTTCCTCAAGTTATGGTACAGCCCGGGTCCAGTTTGAAGGAGGGGGCGTTGTGACGGTAGTGACAGAGTGGGTATCAAGTTTGTATGTTTAGGCCGGCCCCGATAGCTGTTATAACGCCATATCTGGGGATTAATTATGGCCATTTGTAAGGCCACAGATAAGAACGAGACATCAGTCCGGGACTTATCTGAGCTCAGTTTTGTCCACCTGGAGCCCCGATCATTTTTCTTTGCTGAAAATTTATGATTGTCGCAATTCTTTTTGGTTGTGATACGGGTTCGAAAATGCTCACCGCGATAAAAATTTACCGTAAAGAATTAAATATTTATCATTTATATTGTTTGAATATTTTGTCATATATGGTGTGGACGGAAAGGTAAATACCCCACCCCACATGATTCGGATAATTGAACGTACTTCAAGCAATGTTAATTGGAATGCTGTTATTGCAGTTGATTAGGTGATAAGGGTAAATAGTTTTCAATTAGATCACCTAACCATACATAATATTGGTTATAAACTAATTTTAAATAAAAACATTTACTAATATTTTTAAAATTTGTATTATTTCATGAGGCCTTTCGCCAGCAACGCTGGCATCGTCAGACGAACTCGCAAACTGAAATAGATTATATTTACAATAATAAATTAAATACAAACATATGATTTGAAGAACATCATAGTATTATAAGTTTGATGTAGACTTATATATATATATATATAAATAACTATAAAATCAAATGTATAATATAGTACAATTTTTAAATATATTCTACAAAAACTTCTTATAATCTTGTATACTCAATTTAATAAGGAGGATTTGTAATTAGTCCATACTCATTATTACTACTCATTTATTTATTTATGAAGATTCCCACGCATGCGGTTTAGTTATGAAATAAATTTAGTGGCTTAAAATTGTTCTTTAAAAGTTTATATTTAAAACGCTAATTTTTGCATGTAATAAAATGGGAATCCGCCGTGAACAATTTAAAGGTGTTATTATAATAAAGCCCAAACATATTGCATATTGAATTATTCATTAAAACGTATCAACATTCAAAAAAAGTGTCTTTACGAAAGACTTTTTACGCCTACATGCAAATGGCCCAAAAAGGATTTTCAATGGTTTAGTTTAAACTGTTGTTAGTTAGGTTTTGTATATTTAATCTGATCCACTTTGGTATCACTCAAGCTAAATTTTGTTTCTTAAAGTATAACGGCTATCATCGTTGTTTACAAAAAGCTTTTGATTCTACCTAAAAAAAACTAAAATTCCAGGTGTGAACCGCTAGAATACCGCCCTCCTCTAATATTTTCTGAGACCCAGGATTTGTCAAAGGAAAATCATCTACTTCTGTTCCATTATCTGCGATAAAACACAATTCTTACTTTGTTCGACCACATAGACTATAATAACGTCTGTGCGTGGACCATATCCAGCAAGCAAGGGGTGAGCCGTTACAGTACGAGTTGTACGTACAGTACTGACACAATTTACATGCTAGGACTGGGATTCGAACCTACGACCGATGCCATGGTTCCAGAGCCCCTCGCCTTGACCACTACGATAACGACTCACCTAAACGAATTATATAATAAACTATGAAACATGAATTAAACCATCGACCACGTGCTTTCTCGGTAAGGGGCGGATCCCCACTGTTGGTAGAGACTGCTACAATGGCTGACATCCACTTCGTCCGGCGCGGCGGTTGGGGTCCCTCGAAAATAGTTCACTTCTTCAGAGGGGCAGGTTGTAAAAAAAAGGGTCATTATCAGATCTACATCGGTGGTGAGAAACCGTTCCATTTCATCCGCGTCGCCCCGTACCTCTCCCACCCAAGCGGAAAATATTCATTAAAACGTATACAAATTTAAAATACCCCCGAAGCAGCAAACCTGCGTACTCAGCGAATTTCCAATGCATATATATGTATATTAATACCACATAAAGCCACATACCAAGTTTCATCAATATACATTCATAAATAAACTATTTATGACATTTTAATTATTCTCCATAAGAATAACATGGCGGCTGAGTATGCAGGTTTGCTGAAGCAAGGAGCACAAAAAATGGGGTTTTATACAAATATCAATATAGCTCATGTAGGTAAAGCCATATACCAAATTTCATTAATTTATTTTCATAATGAAGGGAGATAACACGTTACTTATTCTCCATAAGAAAAACATGGGGCTGAGTACGCAGGTTTGCTGCTACGGGAGCCATTGGTAAAAAGTTTTTTTTAGCAAATATCAATGGTCCACAACCAGATGAAGTCGTATACCAAGTTTCGTCAGTATACGTTCATAAATAAGCGAGATGTAAAATTTTTATTTTCCTCCATAAGAATAACATTAGACAACGTACTGTGTTTAGCACTTTCAATATCTCGGTAACCAATTGACGTAGAGAAATGATCAAAATACCACATTGTGTGTTTTTTTAAGTTGAATCCAATGGTAAAAACTAAAATTTGACTATTTCCAAAATTATATATAAAAAATTCACAAAACCCATTTTTGGGGTACAAAACCCCCCCAAAATACCCCTTCGGATAGAGCGATCTGGCTGGTTTTCGAACTTAAAGTCATAAATGTTGCTTTACACGTTTATACCAAATTTCATCAAAATTGGATAATTTTTACGAGAGTTATCGTGCTCACGGACACACATATATATATATATATATATATATATATATATATATATATATATACAGTTTCGAACGAATGGTGTTTTTGGGGTCTGGGGACCTCAAAACGAAAAGTTATCATGGTCCCGGGCCTAGGTCTTACCATGCCGACTACGGTAATAGCTTCTTCCCTATAGGGGAAATTCGCTAAAAGTGTCTTTACGAAAAGTCTTTTTACGCCTACATGAAAATAGCTCAATAAGGATCTTGAATTGTTTAGTTTAAACTTTGTTGTTAGTTAGGTTTTGGATATTGAATCTGATCTATTTTGCTATCACTCAAGCTAAATTTTGTTTCTGGCTATCATCGTTGTTTACAAAAAGCTTTTGATTCAGTTTTACAAAAAAAAACTATAAAAAATACCTAAAAAACTAAAATTCCAGCTATGAACCGCTAGAATACCGCCCTGCTCTCATATTTTCTGAGATCCAGGATTTATCAAAGGAAAATCATCTACTTCTGTTTCCATTTTCTGCAATAAAACACAATTTTGCCGCAAGAGTAAAAGTAAAACAAGCTGAAATATGAATAGAAAATATAGAATAAGTAAATCTAATTAGAACTTTTCAGACACTTTCATGCAGTCAGTATTATAAACTCAATTCCCATTTAGCTTAAAATATTTGTTCTTTATTGCTTGTAAATTTCAATCCAAAACCTAAATTTAATTATGAATAGTTTTCTGCTTTGTTTACAAAAACAACCTTAACAGTACTCAGATGTTGTTTTGAATTTGGATGCAAAGTAGGGAACACATGGATCGTTAAACAAAATGATTGCAAATAAAATATGCCAAAATAAAACAGTGTTTATTGCCAATTACAAACATATACCTAAACAGTTGTAGGATATCGTATTTTTTCATCATCCTAGGCCTAAAGGAAATCTTTGACACCAACCTGGCCTCTCTACGTTCTGTAGTTAGCTCTGAATAGGTGGTTACACTTCCTTATACATGGGGATGTCAAAAAAGGCACACAAACAGTGTTTTTGCCAATTGCAAACTTATAAGTGAGTACATTTATGATATCGTTATTTCTTCCATCATCCTTGGGCTAAGGGGAATCTATTGACACCAACCTGGCTGCTCTACGTTCAGTATAGTTTACTCTGAATAGGTGGTTACACGTCGCGACTAAACGATTTATTATATAGGATTTTTCTCAAGCATAACTCAATAGAATTAAGTTCCTACTTTGGTTGGGCAGCTAATGTTACAGAGTAACATCAAAATTTCTTGTAAAGTGGAAAACGTCATGCTCATTAATAAGATTATTTTTTGTTAACAGCAATGTAAATCTGTATTTACAAAATTACACCTTGTAGTTTCAACTCTTTTCTAGACAGTTTTTGTTACGTTATTTCCCCTTTCAACTGCGACATCTCTTATAATTGTGTTCTATTATGAATATCTCTGGTAATTATCTCCATATAGAAACAGATCTTTAATAATTCTCAAATAATTTCTGATTATTTTTAACGAAAGAAATTCATCAATAAATGGCAAGACAAGAACTCCAATGTTGCAATCTGAGGACTTACACTCGGTGTTGCAGTTGGTATTACTGCCATTAAGAGTCCTTCATTAGCTACCAAAACCTTTTTGTAAAATTTCTCATAGATACAGAGCTTTAGTAATGCTCAAATAATTTGTTTATATATACGTTGCATGAAAGAAATTTATCGACATTCTTAAAAAAATGGTAAGACTTCAACACCAGTGTTGCCAACTGATGGCTCACACCGGTGTCGCGGTTGGCATCACTGCCACGATGTTATCCCCCTTCGTTAGCTACCAGCGCCGATCTGTTGGGAACGGTTGCGTGTCGCGATCGTGTTCTGTTTTCGTGTGATCAGGTAAGAACAAGACATTGCTCCGATTGTCAGATACCGCGGTTCCGCGGAATTATATTGTTATCAGTAGTATTTATGATCTGGAGCCAGTTAGCGCGTGAGATCGGTTCACAGTCGGGACCGGTAACTGCCGCGGCACGACTGTGAACCATCCCGCTCTGTGCTACGTTCCTTGTTTATCTTATCTGCCTTCTGGAAGACGGGAGATGAAGATAGTGGATTATTACAAGTCATTTACTTCTCGGAATGTGTTAAACCAGGCACAGTGTTCAAGACCGAGGTCAACAAGTTTTGATTTGTGTGCTTTGTTTTTGGCCTGACGTAGGAGAAGAAGTAGGTTTTTAGAATGTTATAATAGGTCCGTAAACAGTTATTTGGTCAACCCTTTGTTTTCTCTAACGTTATTCATTTTTTCAGGAATGCTTGTTGATTTGATCTAGACAGATGTAGACGATTCCTCTGCATTTCACAATCCCCGGAATCTAGATTCCTTTAATTTTGTCCTAATTTTCTTGTGTCAAAAAGTCAAGACCATGAGGTGCCGTTTCCTGTTACATTCTCTAACTGTATATATTAGACAGGTTAGAATAATAAATATCTTAGATGTCTTAAATGACAACCCCATTTTCCCATCCTGGCAGAACCCTGTCATTAAAATGTATGACAAGTTATGGATAGTTACAAATAATTTCCAAGAGTAAGATTAAGTTATTGGTTTTACTGGGTTCGCTTAAGCTCATCAACAATGAAAATTGTAGTATGAGTTAGTATGACTATAGCTATGAGTAGTATGAGTAATATAGTAATTTATTATTCGTGGTGTCTTCTTTGCCATGGGCCCCTACTATACCTGTTATCATGAAATTTTTAAATTTGTGTATTTCAACGCCAGTGGCATTTTTAAAATATATTTTTAAGGAACGGCCCTAACCTCGTTCTTGTTACTATCTAAATTTGTCTTGCACTTAGAACACTTCATTGTCCATTGAAAAATTAGAGCTGGTTACAGAAATGCATTTTGAATAGCGACATTTCAAGCGTACATCGAAGGATTTGAATTTCCAATTTCTCAACTATGCCTTATTTAGACTCCCCCCGATCTATTTTAATGTGCAGTTATTGGTTAGATTAAATGAAGTTGTATTACAACTATGACGGCGTCATCCACCGCTTCACATGTTTTCAAATTGTATGTGTCGTAAGTTTTTTGTTTTGAGTTCAATTTTGTATTTTAATTATTTTGTATCAACAATAATCCTGTATCAAAATGTAAAATAGCGTTTGCAGTATGAAATAAATTAAAGAACATTTGTTACTAAAGATTCAAGAACTCAACCGAAATTTTTAATTATAAATGAACACAACGAGCAATATTCACAAACTGTATCAGGTAACAATGATTTATCCCTGACCAAAAACCTAGTTGTTGAAGTGAACAACGTGAATACAGAATTCCTCAAGGTGAGTCAGTTAGGTTTTCGTAGTACTACCCGAGCTGATCAAATTATTGCCCCGACCGCCGGCCACACCTCACCTCCCTCGTGGGAGGTTACGCACACGATCTGCGATGTTGAAATCAATTTGCCCCCAGATCGTTATCTACGTATTAACCTTTGAGGTACCGGTTGCGGTCATTCCTGATACGCACCGACGTATCCGGGAATGCGGACGGTACTTAATAAGAACGTGCACACTACGAAACGTTAGCCTTATAAAATCTTGAAATGTGGAAAGTTGAAAATTGATAAAACTTACGATTTAAATAGCAAGCTACATTTGTATAGCTTACAAGCGAATCCAGTTACTCGAATACTGTTACAGCAGTTTACTTTATTTTTTTTATTTCATACCAGAATTTATAGCTTGAAACAGCTGTTCTTGCTTCTGTACTGTGAATAATTACTATAAAGAGATGGTAAATATAAACTAAATTGCTTTATATTCTTCCATAAGATTAAAATTAAAATTGTTAATCCTCTGGGACGGAGTGGATGGTTTCTAAAGGCACATCTAGACGTTAAATGCTTTCAAACAACACATAAACCATGATTTAATGACCTATTAGTTTCGTCGGCAGCCTGGTCATAATATTCTGTCTCTTAAGTTCGTCGAAGTGTTTTTTTTTTACATTTAACACACACAAATCTTGAAAAAATATTTCCACAGATAAAGTTCAATTGTTCTGAATTTTGTTATTCCACACAGCACATTTCTACACGCTCACTTTGTAAGTTGCGTTTACACGCTCCACGCTCACTATTTTACAAAGTTTATAATAAACCAAATCGACAGTGACGGATGGGTCTTTGAGTAGCTTTATTCGTGGGTCATGAAATATATATTGGTCCTGTAAATAACCTTGCTTTCTTACCAGAGGTAACCTGTATCCCCTTCCTTGGCACGTTTACTGGTTTATTACAAACAGATAAAACAAAGGACTCGCATCACAAAACTTATCTGTCAATCATGATCGTCTGATCCTAAAGACACTGAAGGATCTGCAAGTGTAAGTGTCACAAGACGTGGTAGGAGGGGGGTCGGCTCACTGTCCCAGGCAAGACGCATTATCACAGGCCAATATTAACACGGGTGGCCCGCCCTGATAGCGCCCATGTGTTTTATGGTGAGGCAAACACCCCTCCCCCAAACTTTATCCTTCACGGAAAATTCTTTGTCGCCTTACGCTGATCCTTAAAAAATCGCTTCTTCCACCACAGACGATTGGACCGATGAATTGGTTTGGAATTGAAATTCTAGTTTCAGAAAGTTTTATGTCCTCAGGAGTTTTTATAAAATTGTAAAATTCACTTCGTAGGAAGAACTATCCTTTTTGGAAGTTTATATTTTGTATCATTCCACTCTTGTAGGTTTGACGCCAAGGTAAGCAACAGTGTTAAGGTTTAAACTAAATTAAGTATTAACAATAGCAATTTAACTATCAATTAATTTTCGTTCTTGAAAGAGCGTTTTATTATCATTTTAAGCGATGAGCGTTTTCGGACATAAACGTTTCAGGGTGAAATTCTTTTCTAGTAATTCTTAGAGGGAACTACGTTTACACTAAGAATACGTCCTTACGCAATATCTCCCCAGTAACAAATAAATACTATAATCTTACTACAACGAAGCCAAAATTGTACTATTAATTACAGGTTGTCTTTAGAGTTCATGGAAAGTAACCAAGCGACGTAAAACATGGGTTTTGCAAAATACAGTAGAAGATTCAATTCACTTTTATAGTATAATAAATTATAAAGAAAATAAAAAAGTGTGGTCAGGCAAAAACTGATCTAAACCGTCGGTTATAATTTCTTGGTCACACGATCCCTCGATATTAAATATTAGACTTTTTTATTTTGGGCTACGTCAAGGACAGTCATCGCAAAGAAGGTTCAAGTCAATGGGGGACTTCAAAGATAGATGTTATTGGAAGCATAACTTCTGCAATGCTCAGGAACACATGGCGTCAAGATAAATACAAATTACAACATTTGCGTGCATTCTACGGAAATCACATAGAAACTTTTTAGTTTACTCGAAGAAAGGTTTAGTATTGATCACTTTTTTCCATTTTTTTAATACAACTGTTTGAAATTTTCTATTTAGTGCAAAAAAGCTTGGTTATTTATATATTTATGTTTGAAACATGTTCAATAATTGTTATCACCCTGTACATAAAATTTGGTACGCATCAATATACATCGGCGTACACGAACACGTACAACATGACAACAACGCCATCAATATGTATCCGATTCGATGTATCAACCAATTTGTCATACTAAGTCAACCTTGCAAATGCATAATGTCAATAAACAGTTTTCTATGACGTTGTAGGGCATTCTTCCCATATCCCTCTTAAAATAAACCATTTTAGGGTTGTAACGTTACGTTATTAGTTTCATAGGCGTCTCGATTTAAGTTCGAGTAATGGAGAACATTCCCTACATAGCGAGGAATCCAAAAAAAAGTTGTTTTGTTTTTCGAGGACGTAGTCGATACGCTACGGAACTTCTTAATTTTGTTGTTGAAAAATATTGTTTTAGACTCAACAAATGCACATGCGTGAAAGAGGATGGGCATTTCTGCTTTGTAGTACTGGATTGAAATAAGATGATTGAGTTAAAGGTGGACAAAAAAAGTAATCATCTCCTTTAAGAAGACTATTTAATATTTATATGAGTAGAGGATTCGGGTTATAAAAAGTGTAACCAAAATGTGTAAGCCGCAAAAATTATTTGTAAAAACCTTCTTACAATGAAAGGTAATAAGTTTTCCAGTGTACTTTTCATCTTTTAAGCGTTTAAGGGAGGTTTTAAGCATAAATTTAAATCATATTTTAAATGGATAGACAAATGTAGACACTATTAACTTATTAGCGAATTTCCCCTATAGGGAAGAAGCTATTACCGTAGTCGGCATGGTAAGACCTAGGCCCGGGACCATGATAACTTTTCGTTTTGAGGTCCCCAGACCCCAAAAACACCATTCGTTCGAAACTGTATATATATATATATATATCTATCTATATATATATATATATATATCTATCTATATATATATATATATATATATATATATATATATATGTGTGTGTCCGTGAGCACGATAACTCTCGTAAAAATTATCCGATTTTGATGAAATTTGGTATAAACGTGTAAAGCAACATTTATGACTTAAAGTTCGAAAACCAGCCAGATCGCTCTATCCGAAGGGGTATTTTGGGGGGGTTTTGTACCCCAAAAATGGGTTTTTCGAATCTTTTACATATAATTTTGGAAATAGTCAAATTTTATTTTTTCCCATTGGATTCAGCTTAAAAAAACACACAATTTGGTATTTTGATCATTTCTCTACGTCAATTGGTTACCGAGATATTGAAAGTGCTAAACACAGTACGTTGTCTAATGTTATTCTTATGGAGAAAAATAAAAATTTTATATCTCGCTTATTTATGAACGTATACTGACGAAACTTGGTATACGGCTTCATCTGGTTGTGGACCAATGATATTTGCTCAAAAAGACAATTTTTTACCCAAGGCTCCCGTAGCAGCAAACCTGCGTACTCAGCCCCATGTTATTCTTATGGAGAATAAGTAACGTGTTATCTGCCTTCATTATGAAAATAAATTAATGAAATTTGGTATGTGGCTTTACGTACATGAGTTATATTGATATTTGTATAAAACTCCATTTTTTTTGTTCCTTGCTTCAGCAAACCTGCATACTCAGCTGCCATGTTATTCTTATGGAGAATAATTAAAATGTCATAAATCGTTTATTTATGAATGTATATTGATGTAACTTGGTATGTGGCTTTATGTGGTATTAAGATACATATATATGCATTGGAAATTCGCTGAGTATGCAGGTTTGCTGCGACGGGGGTATTTTTGTTATAAGAAAGCTTGTCTTAATAGTTATAAAATCAGTATTTTTCTTATTTTATGTAGAATATTGCTAATTTAAATTAGATTTTCGAGCCCCCAAGATAAATGTGGCTGTATGCGTGATCACACATATGCAAAATTGTATCGGAAAGTTTTTAAAAGTAAAAAATCTAAATGGCGCAAAAGTTGTCAGCACTGACATTACTATATAATTTATGATGTTATGAACCTATAATCTCCAGGGAGAACAAGACCTTTAGCGATTTTACCATGGGCGCTTTATAAACGTTTTTATGACCAGAGTTTTTATAGCTGAAAGGTTCATCTGTTACATTGTCAATACTTCATTGTCGCATCGAGAAAAACGTCATTGTAGTATGTAAACACCTCCCGTGATTGATATGCTCAGAATGATGAGAAAAAGCTGACACTCAAGAATAATCAAGATGACTTTCCTGTTACTTAATCAAATGGGGAAATCTTTTTGTAAATGCAATAAAAATTGGCAAATGTATTTGATCTTTCGTCCTTTGTAAGAAATAATAGTGCCTGCCTCTGTAGTAATAATTTAGTTGAAACATATACATTTTTAAAGGTTTAGAGAGTATTTCTTAACAACATTATAACAGTCCTGTAAAGTCCTGTAAAAATGTATAACCGACAGTATCAATTAGTCATAGTGGAGTGCAGACATTGATGATGTTAATATATGAACTATTATGTGTCATTTATTTGTATGAGTATCATGCGAGTACCTTAGTATTTTTATTAAACCAAACATTTTTTTATTGTTGAAATAATTGAAGATGTTACTATTGGTACTAAAGTTAAAAATTAGCTAAGTTGATTCTTCTATTATCAGTTCTCAAGGGACTGTCACACAAGATAGTAAATAATATATATATTGTTGACTTGTTTAAAAATTGCATGTAAAATAGATTTGGTAATTTATATTTATTTCAAATTAATTATAAGTGTTTTTACTATCATCAATGATTTTATAAATATAAAATATGTTCACATTTTAGCAAAATCGAGGAGTTAAAAGGGATGATTCCAACGCCCGCTTTCCATAGTTTTCGCTCTATACCTTATTGTGTTGATTGAACATATATTGTGTGCTTTTATTTACAGATTGTAATTTGAATTTTTCAGCCTTAATAGTAATTCCGTTAGATATTACCAATCACGCATTATACCGAGAAATGACAATAATTAAAAATAAACCTTAACAAAGTTGTAACCATTGAGTATACACTAAATACGTTGCACTCTGTATTTTCAATGCTTTAACCTACCACCGTGCGTCTTTGATGTACCTGGGAATATGCATATATAGTTTTAAAGAGAGCAATATTACTGAACGATCTCTCTGATGATACAATCTGAATCTTACACCCATGACTCATTTACTGTATTAAACGCAAAGATCATACAACACAATGCAAGTTTTAAAAGTCTACTAAAAACGTCTACTCTCGGGTAGATAATTGTTTACAGTCGCCGCAGGCGGGCCGTTCCCAAACACATCATTTTCACGTCCCGTTCATCCTGATGGACCAGTTTGACACGCCGCTACTTTGCCATGTTAATTGACCTTTAGCGGAATTAAACGGTCTGTTATCAGATTACGATAGCGGTTTCAATTATCTGCTGTATGATTATAGCGAGATCCCCATCAGTCAGGTGGCCATTAGAAACATCCAACAGTCAACAGTCTACAGTGTCTGGCTCGTAGCTTGTATAAGAGGTTACTGAAGTCTGTTGAGTTGGGGTTTTCTGACTTTAAACATTACCTTGACTAAGTAGTCCAAAAGTTCATACTACATGGATTTTGTAAAAAGATTTTAATAATAATAATAGCTTGTTTTTTATTGCAAGTTTGGTTACTTTGTGTGGGGTGATTACGACTTATTAAACGTTATTAATTAATTTAAATTCTATGTTTATCTATTTTATTTATTGATGATCCATAGACTAGCCTTGAGTATTAAAAAAATTCAGAATTCCTGAGCCAAGTGTCTTAGAGCAGAAAAAAAACGAAAGGAATTATCTTTGGATTGTTGGTCGGTCGATCTGTTGGTTCGTTGGTTGGTTGGTTTATCTGATTGGAAACCCTGTTATCTTGGTGCTTAGGTCATGAAATAAAATGCATTCGATAAGTAATCAAGCAAGTTATTACTAAATTCCTTCTATATCTTAATATCTCTTTAAGACGCCGACGAAACCTGGACATATTTTAAGGCAAATATGAATAAATGATGAGTGTAGAATGGATGAGATGCCTTGTGTAGCCTTGTTACTGACTAAGACCGGCTTATTCTTTAGTCAATTAATAAGACCGATTGATTCTTAATCAATTAATAGCCCGATGATCAATGGCAGCTGGATCCAGTATCGAACCATCACAAAACTTTTTCAGGATCAAACCGGTGAACTTACAGATAAAGATACTTACAGATAATACAGATAAAGTCCCATACTAATGTGACTGTTAGAAAATTATATACAGTAGTATGTATTTGTTAAAAAACAAATATTTATTTATTTAGAAAAGACATTTGTGATTAGCAGTCTTAGCTGTTTATCCTGGTACACACAAAGCGTATACGTTTGTCACACGGCCCTCTAAATTGCAATGATTCAAGGCGAGTCTAGTGATTCCATACGTTTGTCACTCGGCCCTTTAACTTGCAGTGATTCAAGGCGAGTCTAGTGATTCCATACGTTTGCCACACGGCCCTCTAACTTGCAATGATTCAAGGCGAGTCTAGTGATTCCATACCTTTGTCACACGGCCCTCTAACTTGCAGTGATTCAAGGCGAGTCTAGTGGTTCCATACGTTTGTCACACGGCCCTCTAACTTGCAATGATTCAAGGCGAGTCTAGTGATTCCATACGTTTGTCACACGGCACTCTAACTTGCAGTGATTCAAGGCGAGTCTAGTGATTCCATACGTTTGTCACACGGCCCTCTAACTTGCAGTGATTCAAGGCGAGTCTAGTGATTCCATACGTTTGTCACACGGCACTCTAACTTGCAGTGATTCAAGGCGAGTCTAGTGATTCCATACGTTTGTCACACGGCCCTCTTACTTGCAGTGATTCAAGGCGAGTCTAGTGATTCCATACGTTTGTCACACGGCACTCTAACTTGCAGTGATTCAAGGCGAGTCTAGTGATTCCATACGTTTGTCACACGGCCCTCTAACTTGCAGTGATTCAAGGCGAGTCTAGTGATTCCGTCTCACTAGATGATTCCAAATCTTTAACCTTTATATTGTGCTATTGCTAAATGTGCCAGTTCAAGTTTGTTTATTCTAACAGTTTTGTATGATACAGCCCCCAGCTCCTAAAAAGGTACTGTATGGTATACAGTTGCAATCCTTATTTGTTTGTAAAATCCAACAGACATCACCTTTTTTGGTGCACCAGTCTGATTAATCCTTTTACTCCTCTCGTCATCAAAAAGAGCTTTTTACCTCAACTAAAACTCATTTCACCCCGAACTACCCTTTATACCTTCCATAAAGAGTCGAGGGCTATCAAACAGCCCCAAGTCACCCCCGTGGTCGCCGGACCGCTGACGCCGTTGCTGTCTTATGTTTTTCCAAGGAACACACGGTTTACGAGGGATGTGTTTGGCCATAAACGTTATCATGAGAGTACAGTCGCGTCGAGTTAATATTGACCTTGTGATACCGCCTACTTTGGTCACTCCAGCAAAGTTGGTGGTTGTTTGATGTGTTATGTTAAACAAATAAAATAATACTGCATGTTTTTTCATTCAACCCTAGACTCCGATTGCTCTATGCCTTGTATTTTCCTATTTCGTAACTTAAGAATTTGTGAATTACGTTTAATTCTTGTTTACATTGTTGCTGCAATGCAAATGTTGAACTGGACGTTAACGTTTCTCTGTGCAGTGTAATTATTAATTTTAATAAACTATCTATTGACTGCCTTAATATTTTATTATTAAATATAAAAAATATATTCGGGGTTTGCATTTTATTTGTAGTCACTTTGAAAATGTCTTAAAAATATATTCTTGAACCATTTGGAAACATTTTAAATAATAGAGATCTGATGATAAATGCACTATGTGGTTCATCGCTCTTACTCTCAAACTCATAGAAGTCTCCTAACTTAGTGTGGCGTGTTTTTTTTTCAAATTATGTTCTGTATTTTAGTATTTTAGGGGAATGATGTTTAGAAATTTTAGGGAACATCAATTCTGAGAACATCAATTCTGAGTTATCCCTCAAGGATTTCTCTCTGGTAGATGTGATATAATACGATACACATTGGAGTATCCGAACTTTGAGAACCTTTACGCTTTACTACGTTAATGTAAAATAACTTAATTATCAGTGGATTAAAGTTTGTTAGGGACAGTGTCCTGTTATTTCTGCTATCTAATGGACATTTTGTAATAGACCAACTCAGTGTGAAAGCTGCAATCAGTTTAAGCCTTCACAACAAATTTCAATGTCTGTAAAATACCTTTTGCTTGCATATTAACAGGCTAACTAGCCTTTATTGTCAAGTTTCCCAACATGCTTGGCATTCGCTGAGAGAGAGTACGCTGGATCTGATGAGGCACGGCACAGAGGGTTTGAGTGATGCCTCATGTAAATATCCTCACAAATGGACATCGCGATCCGGGAGGGAAGGCCATAATTTGATGGAAATCCGTCCCCGCATGGAGGTAGCATTTCTGGGCCGTACCTGAATTCTGAATTACCAAGCGAACAGCACCAATAAGATCACGAAAGATTGCTAACATGTGTTTTTGAACCCTATTTACCAAATTTGATAACTATTGTTACCTCTAACAAAGATCTGCGAAAAAAGAAATGTATGTTTTCTGAATACATGATTATAAAATTATTAAATTCCCTATTATTTACTGCTGGCTTGAAGATGGCATATCTTTGGATTCATTTCACAAGGCAGTTTTCAGTATAAAATAAAGTTCTCAAGTGTCATGCTTTGGAGAACAGTTCTAATAACATATTTGGTTATGGTTTGCCTTGTTATCTTGAATTAAAACCGACGTGATTCCTCCAAACAGATTGTATTGTTATCTAATCTAACGTTGGATTAGAAAGGATGGAAATCGATTGGATAACAAATTCAAAATCAGGGAAAACTCACTGGTCGATATGACTAAAACAATAGACAAATTTGCTCCGAAGTTTGATCAAATGTCTAAAAAAGGTTTTATTTTTTCGATTAAGAGATATAACTGGACCTCATTTCACTTAATATAAGATGATTTATAAAAGATTCCTATGACCAAGTTTCGTATCTTTCCCTGACTACGCCCGTTTAACTCGCCCAGCAATCCGTGAAATTTAGGGCGGGCCATGCCGAACATCCTGCGCTTGTAAATAAAAAATTGTTGTAGTGTAAACACCATATGAGATCAAATAAGCTGAAAATTGTCCTTTTAGCGAATTTCCCCTATAGGGAAGAAGCTATTACCGTAGGTCTCATGGTTAGACTTAAGCCCGAGACCATGATAACTTTTCATTTTGAGGTCCCCAGATGCCAAAAACACCATTCGTTCAATTTTTTATATATGTATATATATATATATATATATATACAAGCACGATATATTATATATATCCGTAAGCACGATAACTCTCGTAAAAAAGATCCGATCGTAATGAAATTAGGTACAAATGTGTAAAGTACCATTTATTTGAATGAGTTCGAAAACCAGATTAATCGCACCATCCGAAGGGGGGTTTTTGGGGGGTTTTGTACCAAAAAAATGTGTTTTTTGGGGTTTTCACAAGTAATTTTAATTTAAATCAAATTTTAATTCATACCATTGGATTCAGCTTAAAAAACAAACAATGTGGTATTTTGATCAGTGCTCTACGTCAATTTTGGTTACCAAGATATTGAAAGTGCTAAACACAGTACGTTGTCTAATGTTATTCTTATGGAGAAAAATACAAATTGAATATCTCGCTTATTTATGAACAAAAACTGGCGAAATTTGGTAGCGAAATCTGGCTTGATCTGGTTGTGGAGTATTGTTGTTTGCACAAACAAAATTTTCGCCTATGGTTCCTGTAGCAGCAAACCTAGGTACTTGGTCACCATGTTATTCTTATGGAAAATACTTAAAATGTTATATATCGCTTATTTATGAATGTATATGTATGAAACTTGGTATGTGACTTCACTAAGATGAATTCTATTGATATATGCATAAAAACCCATTATTTTGTTTGCCTTGTTGCAGCAAACCTACGTACTCATCCCCAATTTATTCTTATGGAGAATAATTAATATTAGTATTTCCCCTATAGGGAAGAAGCTATTACCGTAGGTCTCATGGTAAGACTTAAGCCCGAGACCATGATAACTTTTTGTTTTGAGGTCCCCAGATGCCAAAAACACTATTCGTTCAAATTTATATATATGTGTATATATATATATATATATATATATATATATATATATATATATATGTGTGTGTGTGTGTGTGTGTGTGTGTCCGTTAACACCATAACTTGAGTAAAAAACGTCCGAATTTGATGAAATTTGGCTCAAATGTGTAAAATGACATTCATGACTTTAAGTTCGAAAACCAGAAAAATCGGACCATGTAAAGGGGGGTTTATGGGGGTTTTAAATTTTCCAAAAATCAGTTTTTTGCATTTTTCACCCTAAAATTTTTAAAAACTTAATTTTGGTTTTAACCATGTTATAGAGCCTACAAAAACAAATAATTTAGTATTTTGAATTATTAACCTAGGTTAAGTGGTTGCGGAGAAAATCCAAAAAAACCTGCTCATAAAATCTCCCATTTTAATCTTATGGGAAAACGGTTTTTGGCTTTTGCTCAGTTTATTTTAATGTAAACTTCACATTTGCTTTTACCAATCTGTTCAGTTCCACAAAACAATCATTTTGGTGTTTAAATTGTGATTCTACGCCCAACCGTTGCAGAGATATTCGAAGTGCTAAACACAGTACGTTGTCCAATGTTATCCTTATGGAGAATAAATAAAATTTGATATCTCGATCATTTATTAATGTATGTTGATGAAACTTGGTATGTGGCTTCAAGTAGTACTGGTATATTGATATTTGCACAAAAAATTGATTTTTTGTTGATTATTCCCGTAGCAGCAAACCTGCGTACTCAGCCCCCATGTTATTCTTATGGAGGATAAGTAAAATGTGCTGACTCCCTTAATTATGACCATAAATTAATAAAACTTGGTATGTAGCTTCACTTGGTTGAGTTATATTGATAATTATATAAAAAACCATTTTTCTGTTCCTTGTTGCAGCAAACCTGCTTTCTCAGCCCCCATGTTATTCTTATGGAGAATAACTAGAATGTCATATATCGCTTGTTTATGATTGAATATCGATGAAACTTAGTATGTGGCTTCGCCTAGTTAAATTCTATTTATATTTGCATAAAAACCAATTGTTTCTGTTCCTTGTTTCAGCAAACCTACATACTCATTACCAATGTTATTCTTATGGAGAATAATTAAAATCGCTTATACGTGAATATATTTTTATGAAACTTGGTTTGCGGCTTTATGTGGAATTCAGACAAATATTATGCATTGGAAATTCGCTGAGTCCGCAGGTTTGCTGCGACGGGGGTATTTTAAATATCGCTTGATTGTGAATATATTTCTTATGAATCCTGTTAGTGTTTTAATGTGTTACGTTATATATTCATTGGAAATTCACTGAGTATGCAGGTTTACTGCGACGGGGGTGTTATTTTTATACAGAGTAGCTTATAATCATTGATGACTAATCTTGTCAGTAATAAGTACTGAACTGTATTACTCTTTTTCAGGTAATGGTCAAGATCATCACTTACTTACTCTTCATATCGTTATATTATAAAGGTAAGTTTATATTTATTATTTTGAATATTCATATATTCACTGTATAACAAGCGCCGAAATTCAAGAGTGTTGTTAAACGAACATATCGATTTCAAAGCTGTTACAATAAAGATCTATTATTAAAAAGCTTTCCCTGCAATAATATTGTGAATTATTTTCTCAGAGCTATGTACGATTTCCACACAACACATTCTCATTTACAACGCGTTCATCATTGATACCTTCCACTCAGTTTTATCACTCGATCAGCTCGCACATTCCACGCACTCTACTTCCTCCCTCGCCTCGTAAAGCTCCACATTAAAGTGTTCCACCGCCGGGAGGAGGCGCCTCTCTATCGGGAGGAAGTCGCGGGTAACTCGTCAATGCGGGAATGAGGCTCTCTGCTGATTTATTCCCCCAGAAGAAAGGCGCAGGAACTCGTCCTCAGCTAATGTCGCACATTACCTGCGGTGATCTGCGCCTGCCAGATAACAACGCGGTAAATCACACGCGCCTAATATCGACGGCATCTGCGGGAAGGAAGCGCATCTCCCCGATACCGACACATATTTCACCCGCTTATCTGCCTGCCGAATTATCGCTTCACTTTCTCCGGATTTTGACAAATTTTCGTTATTTATTCGCTAACTAATTTGGATATGAGGTGCGGGTAACGCACACAAATTATGAGTTTTAAAAATTATAGAAAGTTTAATAATTTTTAAAGTTTGTCGTTAGGAGTCGTTGTATACTTTATAGAATCAATATTTTAGTTAAAAATTGTTTGCCGAGTTGTTTCAAAAAAGCATATTTCTAATAAAACTGAAAATTAACTTGATAAATTACAATTAATTGAATTTAAACTTATAATAGCTCTATTGTATGGCTAAATTGCCCTGACTCTAAACATAAAGTGTCATAAATATATGGTCACTAATTACTGTGAAAACAATTACACCTATTAAAATTGCCAATCTTAAACTTTTGGAATTTTTGAGACACCAGTCGTATCCCAATGGTCCTTAGAGTGAAAATGATAAGAAATTGTCATACATTTTGAATTTATTAATTTTTCCTTAATTTACTATTAAAAACCAGAGGGTAAGAATAATGTAACACCTTAAAAATTAAGTAGTTGTCCCAATATTCAACATCACCGTACAAGATTCCCTTTTAAACAACCCCAAAACCAATTCGGCGTTCATTTTTACCGAACCGCATTCGGGAACGTAAAACGAAATGGATATCTCTTTAATATCTCGCCACCTGATATCTGTTAAGTGGTTCATAAATCGGAAAACCGATAAATCCGCTCTGAGGAGGTCATTAGTGGAAAATCCGCGAGATAAGAATAGAGCCGAAGTAAGACCGAGGTGGGGAATCCGGCGGCTAATTGTAAACCGATGGCGAGCAATGGTTCGGAACCCGAGTGGTGATAAGGCGCCGCGGCCACCTGATAGAACGTCTCATTTGCATCCGAGGGACACTCCATCAAGCCTGGTAATGGCGAGCTTTATGGCCCAGGTGTAAACGCTAACTTTGTAAACGTCCTTTTTATTCTTGAAAGTTTCAACTAATGTATAATTTTACCGATTAACGTTCGTCCCGGAATGTCTGGGACAATTGGTATTCACCATTGTGCCCTTCAAACGGGTACGTCGTGTTTTTGAAGGCTTTAACACAAAATGTGTGCATTCTATTACATTTCATGACTACATTTGAGTACCTAATAGAAAAAAAAACTGTAATACATATCTTACATACCTTTTGATACATTAATAGAAACAGATAGTACTTTTTATTTTTTAATAAGTAAGCTACCGACCTCATATTAGCAAGCAAGCTTAGTATGAACCATGTTAATAATGGCCTCATTAGAGCCAGCTTAAAATATAAACTTTACGAAAAACTATACCATTTAATCAAACAGTCTTCAGTAATCAATTCCAATGAAGGAAAGATTTCCCATTTAATTTTGGAAAAGCATCTATATTCATTTGATGTGTTTACCATACGGCTTGACTTTACAAAGGGGAAACATAATTCAAGTTATAATATTAAATAAAATTTGTGACACCTGAACGTATATGTATGTATATGTATTAGAGAACACAATATAACTAAAGGCGGTCCCACACTTCTCGCGAACACGCCTGAACATTCGGCCGAACATTCTCCCAAATGTTCACTGAACATTTAGTCCCGTATGTTTCTGTATGATGTATTCAAAAGTTCGTTCAGCTCCCACTCTTGTCGCGAATACTCCGAACATTCGGAATTCAGCCGAATGTTCGAGCGTGTTCGCGAGAAGTGTGGGACCGCCTTAACATCAACATAACAAGCAGTTAATAGCAAAATAACAAATGGGCCGATAACATGAACAACCGTAGTACTTAACTAATTTCTGGGTGGTATCGTTATGTAAATTAAGTTGCGAAATAAACAATTATAAAATGATTACATTTTTAATTGTTCATAAGATATTATTAATTTATAATCCTGTTGTGCCAACTTCAATTTTTTCAATTTATATTGAACAACATGATGACTTAAGAGGGGGCTCCAGTCCTCTGCGTCTACCTGCTTCTGCCATAAGACCAATGTTATCTTTCAAAGTCCGTTACTCCTGAATGGGTTATCCGAAATCGATTATTTATGGTTCATTTTAAAGATCAAAATATATCTAGCGATTTCAGTAAGCAGAATTTCGTTATCATAAATAGTTCGCGCATAAAAAATCGTAAATATTGAATATTTTAGAATTTTATTGATTGATTATTATGTGCGATATCGAAATTCTGCTTACTGAAATCGCTAGGTATATTTTTGCTCTTTAAAATGAGCCATAAATCAACAATATCGAAAAATCCGTTGAGGAGGGACGAACTTTGAAAGTTAACATTGGCCTTATGGGCGGAGCAGGTAGAAACGCGAAAAGTTTCGTGACTGGAGCGCCCTCTTAATAGTTATATCTATAACTTAAAGTGTTCTAGACAGCTGTTTATCATTATGGAAATAAAAAACCTACTTGAATAGCAACTCTCAATAATGGAAATAAAAAAAAAACTTGAATGGCAACTCAAACTCTTTTTTCGATAGGCAAGAGTAGAGGGTATTGGGGAACTCTGAGCGATCCCCCCCCGATCTTAACGACCCCCCCGATTTTATATTTTTGCCCCCCCTTCCCCTCCCCGATATTTTTTTCTATGCCTCTCTAAATAGATATTTTATGTAGCCAACTACTGAGTGTCTCAACTTCACAGTAAATTTGAAAATTATTGAGGGTTAAGGAGTTGTATTAGATCCTTTTAAAAGTTGGGAACAGAACACTGGAAAATAGGTTGTCTCATAAACATTCCTCCTTCACTCTGTTCAATCGATGAATAACAGGAACTACTGATCGACAGTTTTTTCCTGAGTTTCATAAACAGATTAATTTCGAAAGTGCCTTGTGTCATCCTCACGTCCACCAATGAAATATTGTAAAATTAATTCGGCTGTTATTCTTAAAAATTCATCTATTATTCAGACATACAACCCGTACGAAGGACGGTACACAGCTAGTATTCAATAAATAAACGGAAGCCCCAACTCGATATGTGACTTATTGTAAAGGCTTCTTTAGACAAATAAACAAAATAAGAGGTAATCAAAATATCTCTTTGTGTATATGAAGAACCAATATTTTCCATTTACACATATTGTTTGTCATATATTTCCATATATTGTTTGCCACATATGACAAACAATAACAAAGGTGTCCTACAATTAGTTACAAAATTGATTAAGAAAGTACGTAATAGTAACAATATCATAAAAAGTGTTAACACCGGCATACATTTTATAATTTGACCATAGTTAAATTATTTCGCCGCTGTGGAGAAGCAAAGACCGACCCCCACCACCTGTTTTCTAGCCACCTGAAATGAAGAGTGGTGAGGATAGATGTTACCTATCCACTGTTTACACACAAATTTTGATGACAACAACATAGTAATAGACTAATATGCTATGTTTTACATAAATAATAACAGTTAATACACATTAAACTATTTCAACTTTCTTGCGCAGTTCTCGTAAAAATGTTTGAGAGTTTATATATTGCGTTCCATTACTAAGTTACAAATATAGAAGAAACGCCCTTTATTAATGGTGTATGTATAACTAAACAGCAGTTATGGAAAAATTATATAATAAAACAACATCACATCACTTCTTTAGCCAAATAATATTAGTTAACTTCCTGTTCAAGTAATGCTGGAATTTGGGGAAGTCCAGATCCTTGCCAGAATCACCATCTCTTTCGCACAATATCTCGAAAAAGGATAACGTTAAATAATTCAGTTACATTTGTTGATCGAATTCGAGCAAAGTTCATCTATCTTTCTGTTAAAAGAACCATCTGCATATTATTTACTATCTTAATATTATTTTTAAAGGGTGTTTTGTCAGTACGTAGATTGTTTACATTGAATTTTTTTAAACTCAATCGTCGACCTCGGTCCAGAAATTTAATTTAACGAAATTAGTTTAACGAATTTAGTTTACAAAAATTACCTTAACTTACAATAGAGTAATTAGACAAAAATACATTACTCATTGAACATTTTAGAGTAGTAGTTTAAAAATGAAATCATCATCAATATTTACTAACTATAAAATAATGTTCAACTTTTGATAGGGTAGGCCATTTAATCTGCAATGATTCCCAACACGCGCCGGACCGGGGGCCTCGCAATGTGACGGGGAACCAAACAAGTGCTATACCAAATAAGGGCTTATATTAACCTCCCTGACCTCCAGCCTCTGACCCGATCATCAGACGAATAAATCATGCAAATTTGTCAAAAACTGGAGAAAGTGAAGCGATAATTCGGCAGGCAGATAAGCGGGTGAAATATGTGTCGGTATCGGAGGGATGCGCTTCCTTCCCGCAGATGCCGTCGATATTAGGCGCGTGTGATTTACCGCGTTGTTATCTGGCAGGCGCAGATCACCGCAGGTAATGTGCGACATTAGCTGAGGACGAGTTCCTGCGCCTTTCTTCTGGGGGAATAAATCAGCAGAGAGCCTCATTCCCGCATTGACGAGTTACCCGCGACTTCCTCCCGATAGAGAGGCGACTCCTCCCGGCGGTGGAACACTTTAATGTGGAGCTTTACGAGGCGAGGGAGGAAATAGAGTGCGTGGAATGTGCGAGCTGATCGAGTGATAAAACTGAGTGGAAGGTATCAATGATGAACGCGTTGTAAATGAGAATGTGTTGTGTGGAAATCGTAAATAGCTCTGAGAAAATAAGTCACCATTGGATGAACTGCGATGTAGTAAAATGTAGTAGAACGTAGTAAAATGTTGAATATTAAAAAGCACAATGTAAATATTCATTTATAAAGTCTTTTAATTTAGTTTTCAAACTGTTTGTTCATACTTTAGTACTAAGTCGTTGAAAATATTGGTTTTTCGTATTCACAAAGAGATATTTTTATTACCTCTTATTTTGTTTATTTGTCTAAAGAAGCCTTTACAATAAGTCACATATCGAGTTGGGGCTTCCGTTTATTTATTGAATATAGCTTTTGTAAGACTTTACAACCTTTGCTAATTCATTTATGTTAAATTATAGCAAATACTATTCCAAGTATACTGTGACGTGACGAAATATATTTGTAATAGTACTGTAAATATTGTAAGAGATTTGAAAAGTTATTGGATATATTTTTTGTGTAATGGTAAAAACAAGTGTTAAGCGTCTTCATGATTGTTTGTCAATAACAAATGTGAATGTTCTGACCATTGGAAAACGACATTCAGAGAACTTTTACGAGGGAGATAGAACAAGTGGAGTGAGTGCGTCTGCCCCATCTGTCCCCATTAGCTCGAGGCGACGAACACCAAACGGTGTCGGAGCAGAAAATAACTGTCAAGAGTCGCACTGTATGGTAAAATGAAAAAAAAAACTACAGTAATATATTATCTATATCGTCAGTAAAATAAATTGATCGATTAGAGGTCTCGCATATCTTGTATAAAGCATTAAACGCATCTTCGATGTTATTTGTATCTACACAAAAATTTAAGTTTGCACAACAGGATTATAAATTAATAATATCCTTTTAAACAATTAAAAATATAATCATTTAATAATTGTTTAGTTCACAACTTAATTTACATAACGATAACACCCAACAATCCCATAAACCTTTATCTCCATTACTTATTTACCCCTAATTATAACTGAGCCGAGAATAACCGTCACTTAATGATGAGGTTCACATGAATTATTGTTTTTTAACTTGGATTACCATAATGACTAAGTGACCGACAATCGACGCTGATAAGGTGATATCGGGGGAGATATCGGGACCTCTGACCACCCCTTATCACCCGGGTCACCCACATGACTCACGGCACACGTTCCCATTGGTCCACCATTCGAGCCCAGGCTGCACCGTTATCTTATCAGCTGATAACACACTACTCCATTCTGGTTTTATCGATCGTAGCAAAGTCCTAAAGTGAAAGGTTCCTGGTAAATAAGTCGCATCTGATGTCGGAAACTGGTGGAAACTGTTATTAACTCCCTGGTTATTCCGTCTGTTATCAGTGATTACACTCACAGAAAATGTATTATTTCATTAGGCCATATAGTGTATTCTGATTATTAGTTTTCTGAAAATAAACTGCGCAATTGTTACAGTATAAATATTTTATATTCCGTTACAATAGTACAAATTAAGTCCGAGAGTGCGCTGATACAGAGATTAAGGCCCTTAATATGTTTTCTTTTGATATTAACTTATAATTGGTATATTTAAAGTTAGTATATAGTTTTTAAATACGCAAACACTAATGGCCATGTGTTTGTGTTGATAGTTAGGTAATTATGTTCTAATTAGAGTTACGTAGATGAAAAATAATAAGAAACATGAAAACAACTACAAAAATAACAGTTAACTGTGGACGGTCGACCTTAAATATTTCTATGATCTCCAATATTCATTTACATTTAATTCACAGTAAGCCTTGTTGTCGATTTAATGAGCGATCAACCTTAAAAATTTCTATGGTCGCCAATATTAATTTATATATAATTCTCAGTAAGCCTTTTGGGGTCGATTTAAGACACGTAAATTTGTACAAATAATTATTAAAATATCGACGTTTTGTAAATAAATACAGTATTTAAAGACGGTGCAGATGAACATTATAATTCTGTGGATTTGCAGCGTCTAAAATATATATATTCACAAGATTTCTCTTAACGGAAAATAATGTTATTTCTTTTGCACCTTCCTATTCCAGCTAGTCAAACACAATTTTAGGATTCCAGCCCATTCATCTTACACACTTACAAAATAAATTTTAAATACCATTACAATCAGGTGCTGTACAACAATAATTGTTTGTAACATCTAAGTGGAAAATGCAACCGAAACATTTTTTAGGGGGATTTCAGCTCAAGGTTCATATGTTTATTGACGATTTGGTAAAAAATGGATCCATTTGTTAGGCGTTTGGCGGGCATGCGATTCCAACCACGTTGCCGGCCGATAAGGGACTCCCGATTTACGGAGCCTTCGCCACTTATTTACTGCTTACATGAATTCCTCGCTCCCCTTACTCGTGGGAGACAATTTTGAATTGCTCCACTCTTTATATACTACAGTTTTAAATGCTTTTCATTAAAAAAATACATCCTATATTGGTATCACACATTGAAATTATTTTTGCTCCATGTATTAATGGATTTTAAAACCATTGTAAGTAATTATTTAAACATATACATGACTGGGAATCTTAACTAGTGTATAACCAGGTGTATTATATCTAGGTAATTAAAAGTTACAAAGTTTTGCTGAATATATTTCTGATTTAATTTATAAAGAAAATGATGTAGAGCCGGGTAGTACGCCGTGGTTATTTAATCACACTTTTGGCCCAAACGCAAAGTGTAACTTAAGTCTAAAAAACTACTTGATTATAAAAACTTGTATCGGTATACAAATAAATCCCTCATAACGGAATTTTTTAACTCACGACATTATAAAATTAGAAGTAAACAAAGGTCAGTCTCATTTAAAAATTCCAACTTTGGCTGGAATTTGGATTTATTTTTACAAAATATTGTTCAGTAACGCACAATTTTGTGTTCCAAATATTTTAATTACTAGTCACCCTACAATATCAAATGAACATAAACAAATTATAACCAATAAAGGAATGTCGCTGTCGTTTCGAATGTGGAGTCGAGTCGAACTTGACGATCGGAGAATATTCAATTCACGGATGCACTCAACGGTCAGATATAATTTCAATTTAATTTATCACAGAGCGCTGCCCCCCGCCCCCACCCCCGGTCGTATTGACGCCGCTGAGCCGCTTATCAAGGGATCGCAGCATCTCGATTTCACTGTGCCGTATGTATAATGGGGCGTCGTTGGTTCTCTTATCAGCGCGCCCCAGAAGCTTCTTATCACCTTTCCCCCAATACCTCCCCCGCTGTTATCGGTCAAGACGATACCGCCCTCTATTTATATTCATCACCTACACGGAAGGCTTATCTACTTACTCCTTGGTAAATTAATTGCCTCTGGCTAATTACTTTTCAGTTTGTTCAGCGATGTTCATTTCTCATCTCGGAGTGTTTGGTGCAGTAACCTGGTCTTGTCGTTGTCACATGCAGATATCACCGGAAACGTTTCTGCAATTAATGGGTTTAAATTTATGAACTCCAATCAATGAGACTTAAAAAAGATGTGTATTCAATACAAAATATACATCACCAATGAATATGTTTTACTACTTAGTAATATAAGTATTTTTTTAAGTACTTAGTAATATAACTATTTTCTACCAGATAGTTTGTCAGATGTTCTCAGGCTGACTTAATGAGTCACAAACATTCGTTCTAAACTCGACTCAGAACTATGCATATCTGTAATGGTGCTCTGTTAATTTCTCATGCGATCAACCTAAGGTATGTATTGCCTTCTTTAATGTTGCATTGGTGTCACGACATTCGGGTACGACCATTGGTAAATGAATATTAAATTCAATTGGTTCCGAATCATGTCTTGATCATCATGCTTTGAGAAACACTTTTTTTAGTTTTCTTTTTACTTTTATTTGTATATGCCAGTGGATTTTTTTATTGAAAAGGTACGGTCCAAACTCTGGTCTTGTTAGCTTGATACCTCAGACAGACCTATTCATAGAAGCATCATTCTTTGAAGTTGCACCATGATATCGCGGACTGAATCGTGCTTCCTACTACGCTGACCCAGGCCACGTTCTACTAAGAAAACCTATAACCCATCAAAGTAAAACTAAGAAGACGACCTTATGTCATAACTTAAACAAACATTCTCAACATTATTGTTCAAACAAGGTTATAAAATACCCATATTTCTAAAAATAATAACTTTCCAGTTTCTGACATAACTTTAATACAACCTATAACCACGCTCTTAGGCTACATTAGACTTCAACACCTTTAATAAGGAAATACCTCAACTCACAGATGGTTATTTAAGTACGGATATCAGCTGCGATAATCTCTAATCCCGAACCACCGTGGGAAGTTCCCTCAGCAGAGCCCCGGGTGCCAACTAATACCACACATCACCTTCTCACTTTCCCAACAGCTGATCGATTGGAGTATTCTGCCAGCTGATTAGCGAGGTCGCGTCCCGGGGAGCAGGAAGACACTGACATCGTTGCTAAGAAAGTCGAAACGAACCCGGGATCGTGTTAACAAGCTATTTATGGTTTCCTATTAGAGGTGAGAACGAAGGTGTCGATTGGGCGAGATGCGATAGCGTATGTGTTATTACTGGCGATAGGATCAACAAATCATAGGCCGGGATTCACGAGCGGCGCGGCGTGCAGATCCCGGATACGAGTGCTGTACTGCGGTCCGACTCGTGTACGATATTTAATTACAAACGTATAAACTAACCGGTGATATGTAGAACAACGTGTTTGGTGCAGCATTTGCATAGGTGGGCGTATGCTTTGTACCGGTGGTTGTAAAGAGTGCAAGTATAACACATCAGTGCGCGGCTCGCAGCAACCGCGCTGTTCGCGGTGCAGTGTTCGCGAACCGTATTGCTTTGGCTCTCTTAAGTTCTAAAAAACACACATATTTATAACATAAGAAACTGTTAAGACTGTAATACTCATTTTGTTCGATGATTTGCCTTTTTTATGAAATGATGGTTGAAGGTTTGCAGTTAAAAATATAAAGGTTAATAACAACTATTTTATTCGTAAGGAGAAACCATTTTGTTGGTTTATTATTTTACTTTTAACTGGCTTGGATTTAAGTTGTCAATAATGATTTGCAATAGTTTTGTACAAGTGTTTTTAAATCAGAATATTTATTTAGAAGTAAAGAAGCATAATTTAAAATAGGTTACTTTGCCTCAGACTTCAGCTTTGAAATAATTCAATAACACGATCGCGGTTTCGGAAGTCTGCTTCCGGTTTTAGGTTAAGGTGAAATTAAGCATGACACAAATTGTCCGTAGTCAAAAACTTGAGATTGATCATAGAAACAACATATTGAAGTGCATTTGCCGCGTAGACAGAAGTGCTCTGCGACTTTCAGGACTATGGCAGTCCTCTTGGATTATAAAGCTAAAGCTGGGGGTAAATTAACCTATTTTTAAATTGTCTAATTAGCTTCAGAGGCTTCACACACACCATAAAGAAGAAGCACAACTTCTTCCAAACTCTAAAACTTAAACTTTGTTTTAAAAACAAACTAGGCATCTCACCACTTTCAGGACGTATCCTAATGATAGCTAAGATTAATGTTAAAGCTAAGGAAACAACGCAGCAGGACTTGTATTTACTACTTTAAAATATTTATTTCCTTGCATTTTGCCAACAAATTAAAATGAGAAAAATCATTCATGCATGTTAGCCTTAAGTCTCCGAGGTTTCGTCGGCGTCGTATATTAAGTAAGGCAACCCTTAGCAAAATTAACGGCTTTAAAACCAACTTTATATTTAATCAGGAAAGGCTTTAAAATGTAATAATAACTTATCCATAAGACTCAAACTTCCATTGGTCGTTAACCTCCCACTTGTGAGCGAAACTGCTCGAAGGCTGTGCAACAGCAACAGCAACATAACTACCAACAACAGCGGTCGTAGCAAGCGTACATCAGTCCAGCAACAATAGCTGTACATAACCCCGTCACTACGACCCGGCAGAATGTCCTATCTCCCTCCAGCATCTGCCGCCCTCCGTCACCGGGTGATAACCTTATCACTCCGTCGTGCAATACCTGCCGCTATCTCATCCTTATCTTGACCATCGCCGACTTTCCACTAGTAAATCAACGACCGCGACGCTGGAAAAACCAGATAATAAATTCCCGTCCGGAGTTTTTTAACTTGGTTAACCACAAATTAATGTTTAAAGTGTTGGTGTTTAGGAGAGCGATAACTCTGATTTATATTACTTTTTTAAACTTCTGCCCGAGTCCGTCCCCGCAATTAGTTGTTATCTGCATTTTAAGATGGTGAAGTTGATTTTTTATTGCTAGAAAATGTTGGGAGTCCACTATTTCTATTAAAGTTACTTCTCATTGTTTCCCTGAATTTGTGAAATGTAAGTGTATTCGTAATAGTTATTAAGGAAACCGTATTAATTTCGCTATTATTGTATTTATATAATCTTCTGGGCGTGATTTTATGCAACTAATTAATGGAGAATCTTTAGTTTAAATCGATGTGACAGAATTTATTTAGTCTCCTTTCTAAAGTAAATGGTTTTGATTACGCTATGAATGTATATATCCCTCTCTACATATGTTCAATTCAACAGTTTAAAGATGTTTACTAAAGATTCGCTATGTTACAAATACCTTATAATTAGGATTTATCAGGAAAGGTTTTAATAACCTGTTACTATAATCCCTAATTTCAACCTCTTCTACAGTATAATTGTAATCGTTGGTAAAGTCCACTTTCATTTACATTCAGCGATATTTACTTATTACGCAGAAACCACTATTCGACAATTAACCATTCAATCTAACTATTCGACTAGGTAACTATGAATCACTATTTGATAGCTATATAGTAATAGTCAACCAATAAAACTAATAAATCTTATATTTTTGCTATTATAAGTCCTTTCATTTTGTCATAATGTTTACCGTAATTTATCAACATTTTACCAATATTGCCAACAATTTTACCAACATTACCTGCACCACTGTTTTAATCGGTATCTTTTTATGATACAATTAGCCTACGTTTGTTAGTGTGAAATTGTCATCTTACAATATCAATCTCCTCATCAGTTAAATTATTTTCTACAGAGCGTTCGGAACCGAATAACATCCTATTTTTCCCACTTCATAAAACCAAATTTACAACCGCAATTTCCTTTATCTGGAATGCGACCGTCGTTTTCCGAACTTGTAATGAAGTGTGGGCATCAAGCGTCAGATTTCATCTCGACCTCGAGTCGGTTTTGGTTTGGAGTTTGGAGACGTGACTTCGCTGCGGCCAATCAGCTTTTGGCGCGATTGGCAAATATTTTGACTTAGCTGAGTGGGGAACGGGGGGAGTTAGAGAGAGAGGGCCATAGTCACTCAGTCCTATCGTTATCGTGGATCTCTTGTTGAGTTTATGGTGAAAACTATCAGTCCTAGCCATCAACTTCGTGCAGCGGCTTTTAGGACAGCTGATAATGGCTGATAATGGAAACGTACAGTCCCACAACACAGTGTCTACAGTGTGACTGTAGGCAGGATCGCGGTGCCAGGAGAACTACGTAGGTGCCGTGTTCTAACATAAACCACCGCAGAACAGGATTGTGCACTTCGTGATAAGTTGATGAGCAGGATTGTAGTGGCTCAGCCTCGTCGAATAAGGGACCAAACTAACTGGAATAACAAGTAAACACAATCAATTTTACATTTATTGTTTCATTAACCCCACATTTGTTATACTGTAGAAGGACATGTACATCTGTTGTGGTATATTATAGAAAACGGTTGTAGTCTTTTGTTATTTCTCCAAATAAATGGATTATGAATAGAACGAAATAATGAATAGGAATAGGTCCCAATTTATTTGTGTTTTAAGGCTTTTTAAATTTTAATCTTTATATTGGCTATATATTTTTTTTATTTAAAGAATTGGTAGTGTTTTGATGGTAAATTTGATGATTTTCTGGTCTATCGTTAAACACGAGATTCTTCTAATTTTATTGTGTCTTATTAAATAAAATGATCGCATAAGTCACGAACTATGAGTTTTTATACAAGTTTTATAAGTAACTAGCTGTGTACCCGTCCTTCGTACGGGTTGTATAGTTTTTTAACTTGGACGTAATAGATTAATTAAAGAAAATAACAACCCATATAATTTTACGTTATTTAAATTACATTTAACATGTTTAATGTACAATTTTAACGAAATATACTGGCAGAGAGTTCGAGTACTGTTGCTAAGTCGTGGAACTCTGTCGGGTAGTGAATGGCGTGGTCATGGTTAAAAATTGTATATGTTCGATCCTCGCTTTGGAAGAGACCTACCTTTGTGTTGTTCTCCGTTGCTTGTTCATTGGGGGACATGAGGATGGCGCAATCACAGAGCCAGGTACTTGCCAAATGAAACTGTTTATGGTAAAAAAATGTCGATGAGTAAATCCTGTGATTCAACGATTGTGCCGAATGAAGGGGAGATATTTATGAGACTACTTTTGTTTTTCAATGGTCTGTTCTCAACTTTTAAAAGGGCGTAAGAAAACTCCTCACCACTTTAATCTTCTCCAAAATACATTTTCATATTTACTGTTAAGTTCCGACGCTCAGGGTTTCTGAGCCATACATTCAGTGTATTTCATGTAGCCATATGCAGTGGTTAGCTACATGAAATATCTTTTTAGAGAGGCGTAGATCTCGTCCACCCATGTCTCACGCACTAGAAGTATTTGTTGTGTGATGATTAACACGCGTATATTAAAGGCCAGTGGATTAGAGCCCTTGGGTATGTTTGTATCTGCAGTAGGTATATGTCTGCATTGAGCTATCAGCTATATTCCTACCGAATGTCAGTTCCATCAGTCAGTAGTAGGTGCAAGATTGTTAAACGATTGTGTTTTGAAATTCCGGGGGCCGAAGCCCCTAAACATTTTCGTAACGGGAATAGGTTTGCGTTTTTTTCTGATGTATTAGTTATGTCCCTAACGAATTTCAACTGACAAGGTCCAGTAAATACTAATACTCATAAGATTGCCATAAATTAAATTAGGTCAGACTATATGAATCTTTTAAACATATAAACTTATTGTATATCTGCAGCATAAGGGGAACCACCATGCAAAATTTGTCTTCATAGACATTTTCATTTTATATATAAAGTGATCACTGTCAGTGAGTGCATGAGTACTTATGTTTCAGTGTATGAAACATACTTATTTCAAAGAAGTTTCACCATGAGGTTTCTACTTCGTCCTATGTAGCTCAATTATCTTATGTGTGAAAAATACTTGAATTTTTTACGTTGCTCAGTTACCAATGCTCATGAATCATACTATGTTGAAATATTATACATATGTAGGTCATTTACACCGCATTATGAAATATAATTGTTTTCAGAATACGATTACCACATCAATAAACATAACTGCAAACACATAAATTATTAACTTGTAAAGACATAAATTAATCAGAGGAACGATGCCTTTGGACAATTCAGTTATGTAGATAATAGGTAAACAAACCCTATTATATTTATAAATTGTCACCTTAAACTTGATAGTTTGATAAATTAATTTCAAAGGCTTTGTGCTAAAATTAAAATAAGTAGTAGCCAGTCACGGCTTCGCTCGTGATCACAACGAAATATTATACTGACATTCCTGTATACATATTGTGTTACCGTTCCAAAGCCAACATGGCCTGCTCTATCTAGCTGATTGCTTAAAACTTATAGTTATTTCCCAATGTTAAGCTTTGGGAAAAAAACTCAACTTTAAGGGGCTCCAGGGCCTCACTCACAAATGATTTCTCTATAAAAAACGTTTCCTGCACAACTTCACGATAGGCTCTTTCCAGTGACACCAAAAACATGAAGATCGCTTCAGTAGTTTAGGAGAAGTGATTGTCACAAAAAAACTGTTCGTCTAATAAATATGTATAGATTTAATGTTTGATGTATTTGCAATTGTTTTTATTTTAAAGGTAATCGTATACTGCAATCAAGTATATTCCAAAATACTGTATTAATGACCTACAATAATGTATAATATTTCACTAAAGTATGAATCATACACATTAACGATTGAGCTAAATACAATAATCAAGTATTTTTCACACAAAGATAACTGCGCTACATATATTTTCTAATTAATAAAAAGTGTCATTAAAGTTTAACTGAACACACATTAATGAGGTAGTTTTTGGGTGCCTTCTTACAATAATTTAAATGTATTGAATTGAGAATAAAGTATATAAAGGTAAAGATTTATGTCTTAAAAATTATCTTATATTTTCACTCTAAATTGAATTAAACTTTATAATTGAATAAACCATCAATTTTTAAGCACAAAGTAAACTGTATATACGAACGCGCATTGCTCTTATTTAATCTTAAATAGTTGTTTCTTCATTTCAAAGTCAAGAGACAATTTGGTCAAAATTATAAAGGATATTCTGTCCTATTGCATACTGCTGCTTGTGAAAACATTTTAACACCATTGTTGTACTTCATATTATAATTGGTAAAGAATTTATATATAAGTTAAAGTGGTTTATTTTCACGTGTTTCAATAAAACATTTAATACGGAGATTCGGGATGGTAAATAAGAAAAATATAATTTTACCTCAAACAGATTTGTATTACACAAATTTAAAAAACTTAGAAGAAATATCTTTCCCTCTAAAAAACATTAATTATATAAAGTTATCTATTTTACTGACTAATAAAATTTTTGTAACATAAAAAATATCATCAGTAGTAGTTTAAAAAAAGATGTATACCTCAACCTGTGTTCATCACACTGATCATTAACTTAGGATCAAACAATTACTTAGGATCATCATTTTAACTTAGGATCAAACGAACTGGCATTACGGTACCCTACACAATTAAACTCCACTGTAGTACAGCAAAATATACGTACCACAGAACGCCGAGCCGAACAGAGCGATCAGTCACACACTGATGACTAACTACCAACACAGTAATACAAGTAATAAGTAACAGAACACTAAACAAGTAACACAATACGCAAGATCACTGACCACAGATCACCACCGAACCGAACGGAGCGATCAGTCACACACTGATGACTAACTACCAACACAGTAATACAAGTAATAAGTAACAGAACACTAAACAAGTAACACAATACGCAAGATCACTGACCCCAGATCACCGCCGAACCGAACAGAGCGATCAGTCACACAGTGATAACTAACTACCAACACAGTAATACAAGTAATAAGTAACAGAACACTAAACAAGTAACATAATACGCAAGATCACTGACCACAGATCACCGCCGAACCGAACAGAGCGATCAGTCACACAGTGATGACTAACCACCAACACAGTAATACAAGTAATAAGTAACAGAACTCTAAACAAGTAACACAATACGCAAGAGCACTGACCACAGATCACCGCCGAACCGAACAGAGCGATCAGTCACACAGTGATGACTAACTACCATCACAGTAATACAAGTAATAAGTAACAGAACACTAAACAAGTAACACAATACGCAAGATCACTGACCCCAGATCACCGCCGAACCGAACAGAGCTATCAGTCACACAGTGATGACTAACCACCAACACAGTAATACAAGTAATAAGTAACAGAACACTAAACAAGTAACACAATACGCAAGATCACTGGCCACAGATCACCGCCGAACCGAACAGAGCGATCAGTCACACAGTGATGACTAACTACCAACACAGTAATACAAGTAATAAGTAACAGAACACTAAACAAGTAACACAATACGCAAGATCACTGACCCCAGATCACCGCCGAACCGAACAGAGCGATCAGTCACACAGTGATGACTAACTACCAACACAGTAATACAAGTAATAAGTAACAGAACACTAAACAAGTAACATAATACGCAAGATCACTGACCCCAGATCACCGCCGAACCGAACAGAGCTATCAGTCACACAGTGATGACTTACCACCAACACAGTAATACAAGTAATAAGTAACAGAACTCTAAACGAGTTCGCACGCAGCACGCTGACGTGAGGGAAGTGAATTTCCATATAAAAACTTGTAAAACTCAAAATAAGTGTAAAAACATACATTTGTCCAATTTTTATTGAAATCTGAAAACATTGATTTTTTGGCTGTTCTGATACTCCTGGTTTCATTTACTTGCAAATCTGGGAATAGAATTTTGCGCATTATAAGGTTAGGAGAAGGCCCAGACAGGCTTGAAAGTAGGCGTGAGGTTGCTGGGGATGATAAAAGTACTCTAACAAAGGAATAACAGGGTTTTATAGTGTAAAACCCCCATAAGACAACGTACTGTGTTTAGTCGATACACATTTTCTTTAATAACTCGGTAAATATTTATGCTAGAATGACGAGAGAGGGCTTAAAACCTTTGCTTCACTAATTCCCATCTTTTTACATGCATTGATTTTACATATTGGGCTTTTGTGACCCTTTTTGGGCCCAAAAACTCAAAATTTGAAAGATTAATCCCCAAAAAAGGGGTTTAGAGTTTTCCGATTGTTTTGCCCAACGAACTTGTCCAACTGATTACAGAAAGGAACGTCCCTACCAAATTTGAAGTAAATCGGACAAAAATGCGACCGGTAGAGTGCAAACACACATATATATATATATATATACATATATATATATATATATATAATTTTGAACGACCCCCCAAAACGTGTTCAGGGGGTCACATTAGGAACTTCTATGGTGGTCCCGGGCTTAAGTTTCACCGTGCGGGTCATGCTAATAGTTCACTTTCCAAAGGAAATTCACTAATAAGTAACACAATACGCAAGAGCACTGACCACAGATCACCGCCGAACCGAACAGAGCGATCAGTCACACAGTGATGACTAACTACCAACACAGTAATACAAGTAATAAGTAACAGAACTCTAAACAAGTAACACAATACGCAAGATCACTGGCCACAGATCACCGCCGAACCGAACAGAGCGATCAGTCACACAGTGATGACTAACTACCAACACAGTAATACAAGTAATAAGTAACAGAACACTAAACAAGTAACACAATACGCAAGATCACTGACCACAGATCACCGCCGAACCGAACAGAGCGACAAGTCAGAAAGTAACTGACTGGCAAAACGCGTCCAGAATCAGAACTTTAGTTGTGTTTTAGGGAACGTGTATACGTTTTCATGAGTGTTACATACGTTTCAGAGCTTGTATCACGGGTAAATCTGCAAAGAGGAGATAATATATGCTTATCAGAATATTGTTTCATATTCAGTTAATGTTAATTTTTACTTTTAAATCAATATACTTATGTTGTTTACATGTATAGGTATGAATCATTATTGACCGTTAAAAGAGATAAGTTTATTCTTTTTAAAACGTAATAAAACAAGTATTACGTATGTCTAACAGTATATCACACCATTGGGTCAAAAAATGCACATGATTTATACTTGATATAGTGCTGTAACTTACATCTTTCACATTTGAAAATATAGGTTTTAGTTTTAAAATCAGGATACGGATGTTCAGTACTGTTGTTGGTGTGATTTACCATTGACCGCCAAAATAGTATAAGAATTCATACTTCTTTACAAGTTTTCGTAAGAGTTATACGTATAATAAGTAATGAAACACTTAATCGTTATTTCAGGTCTGTTACATGTGTACTAATCTGCCAGTAAGGCTGAAACAGAATTAAGAGCAGTAATAACTGGATGACGTCATTGGGAATGACGTCTTATCCAGACAAAATTCACCCTTATTTTCTGTACGAAACACCATTACAAACAACATACAGTATGTTTCATTATGATGAAGTATGTTATACTCGGCATAATGCAATTCCTGAAATACCATCTTAAGACGTGGTGAAACATACAATCAAAAATGTTTACATACGTGAGATATTTACTTGCATAAGGAATTTTATACTTTTTTAAGTATGATAATCAATTAATAGTGGTAAAACTGTTTTACTATTACGTATGTTACAGTATTTTTCTCAGTGTATTCTTAAGTCATCATCTGGTGTAATATAAATAAATGCTTTGGCCAAAAGAATAACATAGGATTTTTAAAATCCCGTGAGGCAGAGTCCTAAGGTATTTAAAAAAATCCAAACCCCCCAAAACCTTCTATCGCACTAATAGAACATAGAAAAAAAGTTTCATCTAAATCAGTGCACCCGTTTCTCTGAGAAAATCGAACAAAACTCGGCCAAAACCACACGAAATCACGTTTTTGAGCGGCCGCCTTTCTTTTTCCAAAAGGCTTATATCAGTTTAAAGTGGCCTACAACCTTCTCACGCATGTATCGAACAAATAAACAAAGTTTCATCAAAGTAAGTGTACCCGTTTTCCCGTGAAACGCGAACAAAAATCCGTCCTTGAGCGTTATCGATAGACAGAAATTGAGATACGACTTGTTTTGGCTTCCCTTAGGGTGTAAAACGTGAAAATATGCAAAACTTTCATAATTCCAAGCAATGCACAGACAAGACTCTAATTCCATTTATATAAATAGATGAACTGAATATTTGGAAAAGGTTAGGGCCTACCCTTGTAAATTATATGAAAACATTTATTAGTGATATCATTTGATTAAGAGTTTTTAAAAGTATTGCATTTACATTAAGCATATTGTTAATTTGAATTCGATTTGGAAATAAAGCCCCGGGATTCTAATGAGTTGAAGAACAATTCTACATTAGTTACATCTTCTGAACACGAATAAAACTCATCGTATTCATTTTAAGCTCAAAAATAAAAATCAATTTGGTTAAATTACTCTTTCAAATGTAAATCTTCAACTTTCATTTACTAAAAAATTTTTAGGCGTTATCTTTTATCAATCGATACAATGGCAATCGCACTTTGAAATCGTGTAGTTCTGCTGTGTTTGAAATACGCATTCTGAAGTCAACATGTGGTAGGGACATATTTATCTTTGGCATTGTGAGAGTATATTACGGTTTGGCATTGCAATTTGTTGAGGTACTTATAAAATCGACTCAAACAACAGAAACTGATTCTGAAGGTGGTTTTTATTTTTTTGTTTTTTGCCTACGCCCATGCCCACGCTATCCATACAAAGAAAGCTTCAAAAAGGTGGCATTTTTACTGTACATTCGCTTGTAATTCAGGAAGGTCTTTTAAAAACATATATTTGTTTGCAATTAGGACAGTGTTGTGATCGTGGCACTATAGGAATATCTCCATCCACGACGTAGAACCTTTTCATATGAAAGGTGATCTTCCAGAAAAACACAATTTTCTTTACCAACCGATTTGGAATAAAATCTCAAAAACTCTATTATTTTCCTAATAACATGCTTGAAATATATTCTTATGATATCTAAGGCTTGCTTATGATATATTAAGTATTTCCATTTTCAGATCTCTAACATGGACTTGTTATGTGGACAGTTGAAGCGATAAATGCATTTTCGTCATACTGCTTTAAAAACAACTGTTTTTGACAGATGCGTTGAGATTCAAAAATTCTTCTTTTTAGTCTTTGGATAATAACATATGTTTTGATGATCATTATCCTACTAGTACTAAAAAGATCATTGTTGATGATAATTTTGATTCGAGGTCGTCATAAATCGATTAAAATTCATTCGATTATAAATATTCGAAATGCATTTTTTCTGACGTATGCAATCTCAGTGATTTGATACATAGTAGTTTTTTTCAATGATATGACAATACTTAATATTTGTTATGTGTATACGTAGGAAAATCTTTAAGTAAATTAATACCTGTGACTTATGACCGCACAACGAACTACACTGTATGAAATGGGTTTTTTTATTTATGGTTGGTGTATTTTCGGTCAAATTAAAAGGAAATCACTCCATCAAATACGTGAAGAAAAGGAAATATATACATTTAAATCTCAATATTTTTTATAATGCAAACTACATTCGCTCCACTTCCGGTTTTTGAAAATTGTAAATACAGCAGTAGCAGTACATCAGAGCCTATTTAAAGTCTGCTTCTAACCCAAACTTAAACATATTCTAAACTAATTTATTTAACACAGGTTGCTGTTACAGGGCACACTCTTCTGATTGAGAAGCCTGTTAATTTGATTGATAAATGTGGAGCTGCCCCTTTTACAATATATAGATGAACTTGCTGTTATATGAAAATCGGTGTACCCAGGCATTAAAGTAAATCATTCCTAAGTACACTAATACGTTGAATACTATTCAATTGTAATTTGATATTCCTCAAATCATATGTTTTTATTGTTTGTATTTAAATTATTATTGTAAGTCTTGTACATTATTTCTCTAGCCTGTTTTTCTGTCACTCCGCGAGATCTTCCTTATTACTTTATCAAATTCCATGATTTACCCTTCATTTTAAAGCTTATCGTGCCGGCTAATGACGAAAAATAGACCCACGGTCTAAAAATGTACCGCTTCTCGGAAATTTGAATAAAATGAAAAATGAATAAAGGGACTAGTTCGTTTTAAAAGGAGCGAAAGTGTAAACAAAAGAACATCTGATCAGCTGACAAGGTTTGGTTCACAGTGCGAAATTCCGCACGGGTCGACTAGTATAGCATATAATATAACTCTGTAAGCGAGGTTTTTAAGTCACAATTGTGGGAGTTTGGATAATCTCAGGACAACAGGAGACGACTCAAATTAAAGGTCTCGATACCAGGGACTCGGTAAAAATAGCAGTATTTCCAAAAAGCTACCTCCAACGAGAAATAACATAAAACATCCCCCATGATAAAACCATGGGAATTTAAAAACTTATGCTTTGTTTACATTAAAACATGTGATTAAGTGACTACTTTGCGAACTGACATGTAAATAGTAAACAATATCAGAAGAGGTGCATTGGAGCAAGGTTAGGGGCTATGGCCCCTTCAAGCCACTAGTATAACATATTTTAGTTTGTGAGTTAGTCTGACAATGAATTGCTGGAGAAAGGCCTCACGATATATTACAATTTTAAAATATTGGTGAATAATTTTAATCATAAATAACGTTGATTAATGTAAAATAAATTTAGATTGGTATTGTACTATGACGCTGTAGAATATCTGTCAAGCGACTAAGCGATAGGGTATGTAATCTTTCATGAAATTTAGTAATATTTGTTTACATCAGATCAGAGATGGTAAGTCAATATTGATTAAAATTATTAAACGATAAGCCTTGATAAGCTGATACAGTTATCACGTTATCACTGTATCACCACTTGAATCACCACTCGAAATGTGATGGTATCTGAGACAGATGAGGAATACTGCTTGCTTTAAAAGGATGTATATGTATAATACACTAGTTGGAGTCCTATTAACACTGCAGTTACAAAACTCAGATGATTTGAAAATGTCCTAAATCGTTGCCATGGTATAACGTCTCAATATCTGTAATAATACCATTATAACGGATATAAGACCTATGGGTGAAGCCCCGGGTAGTTTTAAGTATCGAATAGCATTACATTTATACTTTACAATGAATGCCCTATATACCTAATGCAAAATTTCAGCTTAATCAGTCCAAGGGTTTTTGTTTTAAAACAAGAGGACAGGAACAACGAAAAATTAACTAACGGACACCATCGTTATATTATATCATTATAGATTAATTAAGAAACAACACAGTTAATACAAATACAGTGTGTAGGCATGTTGAAAAAGGATATAGTTACGTTAAGAAATGAGATTTTGTTAACATTTGTTCAGCCCCTAAAAATAGGTCTTTACTTGAAATATATTTCACGTTTCTACCTTATTCTAAAATTGGACCTCTGTTAAAGGTCCTGTCCGTCTCACCATGCAAATCATCCATAACATTGATTTATGAATCTTTTTATACGAACAATAAATAAACAAAATACCCTAAAAGTTTCAGTGAGCATAATTTGGACATTACAAAAATAATATTTTCATATAAAATAGCAAATATTAAACATTTTAAAATCGAATTGACCAATTAATATTTGCTATATACTATTATTGTGATTATTTGCAATTACTATTTGTGCTCACTGAAGTTTTTAGGTAATTTTCTTTACAATATGTTACATAAATCAATGATTTAAGATGATCCGATCTAGGTTGATTTAAGTAAGGTGTGCTATTCAGAAGGACGAATTTGAACATGTTCTGTGCAGCCTCCAGGTGACGCCACGGTGTTAATTTGATCAGCTGGTTTACAGTGACAGCTGATGTTACTCTCGGCTAGAGCCTAACCAAAAACCCAGGTAGGGATCGGAACGTCTACCCTCCTCCCTCCATCCACAACACCACGGCCGTGACTAAACTTGCTGAGTTTTGCTCCCACTGCCACAACTCCAAATTACGCTAATTTAATTTTAAAACCCGTTATATTTTCCCGGCCTGCATGAATCAGGCTTAATAACGGTATAAACTTTATATTCAAAATACCAAAACTGCTTATTTTAAGTAATGGTAAAATATTACCATGTATTACTTGTGTATTGTAAAATACGAGCCTCTGTGGCACTTTTTATTTTTGTAAACGGGACATTTTTAGATTAGCCAATTGAAACATAAATGTCTATTTTACATTTTTTGTTCCAAGGTTTTTTGTCGGAGTTTCGGTTTGGCCAGTACAAGGAAACTTTCAGGTAAATTTCAATGTTGGCGCGTCAAGACCAAACGGAGGAAGGTTGTGACAGAGAGCAGCAAAATCCAAAACTTCTTTTTCCTAGAGGAAATTCGCTAGTAATGTACATATAAACAAAATAGATGACGTCCCTCTCAACGATAATGGTGTGGTGGGGATGGATGGAGGGTAGACGTTCTGATCCCGACCTGATTTTTTAGATAGGCTATAGCCGCCGCTGAAGTTTCCCATTGTTGCAAACTCGTTCCTAAAAAAAGCGCGTCACATCGTAGCGTGACGTCATCTGGAGGCGAAAGCGCGTCAACAATGTATTCTGACTACCCTATGTCCCCACTCCTTCACATAGGATAGTCAGAATACATTGTTGACGCGCTTTCGCCTCCAGATGACGTCACGCTACGATGTGCAATAGCACACCTTAGATCCGATTAGGATGGATGGGAATCGAACGTTAATATTTTATTTGAGAAGCATGTAGGGATGCCAATGCTTTGGGAATAGAACCCCTTTCAAATTTAAATGCAATCGTCTTGTTCCTCCAAAAACTAAACATCCACTTAAGAGGGGAGTCCAGTCAATAAAATACCTGCTTCTCCCATAAGGTAAACAGGTTTTCTAACTCTCAAAACCCGATCTTTTTTAACGTATTCAAAACGTTTTTTAATGGCTCACTTAAAAGATCAAAAAATACCTAGCGGTTTAAGTGAGCAGGATTTTGGATATCACAAATAGGTAACTCATAGAACAAATCGGAAATATTGAATATTTTGGAATTTTATTGAACGATGGTTATTTGTGATATCACAATTTGGTTTACTGAACGCTATGTATCGCTTGTTACTTTTTCCTCTATAAAATGAGCAATAAATCAATGATATAGGATGATCCTTTGAGGAGTGACAGGACTCGATTGTTAATATTTTACAGGAGAAGCAGGTAGGAATTCGAAATCCTTTGGGGATGGAACCCCATTCAGATTTAAATGCAATAGTTTTACCTCTCGAACATTACTCAAAATAGTTACATACATTCCACCAGTGTGAAGGTAAAATTAAAATACGTTTCATCTCCCCTAACGATTCACCCCATTACTCCCAATCGAATTTCCACCGTTACAACTCGCCACCGCTGTATGGTATATCACCGGACATCGCCGAAATAACTGGCCAGCCGGTCGAGGCGGGGGTGGCAGATAAAGAAACAAACACTTCATTAGAACCTACAACACATGTCACAAAGAGTAGATAAATTGTGGCGATACGACACCGACACCACTCCCACTCCTTCATTACGTTGCTTACTCTTAATTAACTCATTTTGACGGGCCGGACCCCAGACCAGCGCACCGTGGCCGCTGTTGGGATATAATTAACTGACCGACACTAGTTATTGGTTATTGTCCATCGACCGGTGATGGACATTGGAGGGCTTGGTCTGTTGGGCCCACGGGTGCAAGCTGTTCTGGTATCTTGATGTGCCAATAATTGTAATTGGTCGGTTAGGGTGGCATAAGGCTTTAACGAGGTTGAGTTGTATCAGTGAAAATACGTTGAGAGAAGATCAATATATTTCCTCTGAAAATAAAAGGTTGAGTTAAATCAATTTTGTTTATTTGTTGATCCTTTACTTAATTTTAGTGTGAAGCTATTTTATTTTATTAATGTCCGATTCTTAAGGACGTGCTCTTGCAATGGTTGCAATTACATCTTAAGCCCTTTAAATAAGTTAGGGATAAAATTATAAAATAATTTTGTCAGTATTTAAGGTAATTCTAAAATTTACTATTTTTAGGGACGTGTGTCACAAATTGTATTGACCCAATAAAGTATCCATATGAATAAAGGTCAATAAGAACATCGTATTTTCAGAGAAAAGTAATTTAGTGTAATACCTTCACACATGGTACAATATTTTACTAGGTTTGTCAATTCGTGAATTTTTAGTTACGTGTCTGACTGTTGTTATTCATTAAACAATATAAAAATACAAAACAAATAATTATTTTTTATAAGAAGTATTCTTTATTTTCAATAATGATCTAACTTATTTCTTTGTGCGTAGAACAGGCAATAGAAAGAAAATTTAGAATTACTTTTGACTACTAATTATTTGACTTTTTTTATAATATCTACTTCAATTAAAACCTTGCCCTATTAAACCGGCTAAAAAATAGATCCTACAGAATATATAATAAATGTTGACGTGAAACATTAAGGAAAATATGAACGATGTCTGGAGACCTGGTTGGAGACGATAAGAAGTCAGGGGTTGATCGATCTGAGTCAGTGGAAAGTTTGGTCTGATCTTATCAGCAGTCGCCTCTTATCAGCACTATCTCGCCGTGAACACTCCCAACAAGCACTACCCCTCTCTAGACTTGACTGTGACTTGGATTCGATAAGAACCCGAACAGACGATCAGATAGGTAGAAGAAAGTTCTGTCTGATTTCATCGACAATCGCCTCTTATCTTCACTATCTTGCCTGCAATAACAAAAGGTACTGAACGTAATCCGGCCCGAAATACATACATTTCTTATGTTGAGAAACAACTCTACAACATTTGTACGTGGGAATGGTACTTGATTGGTTTAATTATGAAAAACCTTATGCATCTAGATTGTATGATAACCTTGCTTAATCATTTGAGTGTTTATTGTATTCAGTTCATAATTTATTTATTTACTACATTTTAATTGTTCTAACAACATGCAAAAACATTAATTTTTGAGTTAATAAAAAGAATGAAAAGATGATAAAATTTTCTTTTTCGAAACTAAGTGTAATAATTTTATTCTTCTAACCCTTATCGATTTCATTTTGCCTCTGAGAGAGACTTTTCTAAATTTTAAAATGGGGATGATTATTTACTCCAAAGTGGATTTAGCCCAAAATTATATTTCAGTTCTTTAAATTCAAAATTAATAAAATCACCAATAGCGTTAGTTCCAAAACTCAATAATGATTTAAAATATGGAGTGGATTTAGTTCCAAACGTTGTTGTGTCTAATAGTACAGTCAATATAGAAATTAGATATATTTTGTTTAATCTTAGGGTGCTTTAGTTCCAAGTGGATTTAGGTCCAACATTATATTTCAGTTCTTTAGTTCCAAAATGAATAAAATCACCAGTGGTATTAGCTCCAAAACTCAAAAATGATTTTCTTTTAAAATACGGAGTGGATCCCAGTGTGTTCGCATCTAATTTAAGCGTTCATTTAATGAAAAAAAACTTTGAGAATCGGTTCCTTCAGCCAAACAACCAACGTTCCCCATCTCTTTTAGACGTTCGAGACCTTTGCAAGTTTTTCCAAAACATTACACTACGGCACCTAGGTAGTAGTAGTTTCGCTCTCAGATCCAAAATTTAAAAATATATATATTTAAGTTTCAGAGGTTTGATAAGGTGATGTGTATTTGTAATCATGATCAATTGCATGCCCTCCTTTTTCTCTAATTTTTCTCTTCTATTTTATTGATTGCAAACGGCTACCAGTCTCGTTTGCTCGCTCAATTTAATTCGATTTCACTTAGAGTCTGTGACAAAGTACCTATTAAAACCTACCCAGCCAACCCGCGTAAGCTTGGGTTAATGTAAACCTCATGCCATCCCAAGGCTCATTCAGTCGCTAAGACTCCAAGGTGACCAACCAGTCCGCTCCCTCGTGGCTGTCCTGTCGAAGTAGTAGGTCATCCTCCAAGTGTGAAGAAGACCATTAGGAGGTCTAGGAGCGAAGGTGCGACCCAAGATCTTATCTCCGTGACGTCACCAACAAACGAGCCTTGTCGCTCCTCTCCTGACATCTTCTTCTTCTTCTCCCTAATTAAAACCTATCCCGACGATTGATTTTTCCCCAGCATTGCCTAATGAAGCGGAATAACGAGCAGGGCGGGTTGCGGCGCACGATTTACGTCCTGGATTGAGCCGTGGATCTGGGAGTTTCTGGTCCTAGAGGTGTGCCACGGGAGGTTTTACTTTCAAGTCTGTCTGATTGAATTCGGTTGAGGATTAAAAAACTCGAACTTTCAAATTTTTGGCTAGGGCGAGTATGGGTTCATACTAATTCATCGTCAAAATTGCTAAGAACTTTGCAAGTTCCTGTATATTTTGGCATTTACTTAGTTTTGGTAGCCATTTCATTTTTAAATCAAATGAAATTGTCTCAAAATGTTTTAGGGTTGTACATAGAGACTTAGTTTTTATAGGTACATTGTTACAAGATGTGAACACGTATTTAGGTCATGATAGGCAAAATAAATTGGTCATAATTTATATTTCATGATTTATTTATTTACTTATTAATCGTTTGACCCATATCAAAAGACGGCATGAAGCATATGTTGATTCAGTCTGATGGACTTCGATTCCTCTTATATTTCAGATTGGTTGATTTTATGAACTTCTTAGATCACTTTGTAGAGTCTAATCGAAAAGTGAAAACCAACTGTTACTTAAATTTTGTATATGCATATACAACTTGTGAGAATATGCGTTTCAGGTATTCTTTTGTTCAGTTGGTTTCTTTTAGTTAAGCAACTTACGAATTCTGGTTTGTGGCCTAAGTTTCTGTAATAAGTATGCCTCGTTTCAAGCAGTGTCATACTAGTCTTCAACAATAACGCCAACGCCAAACCGCAACCGCTTGACTCAATGTTCTCACAACATTACAGTAATTCCCAAAAGTTTCACGACTAAGTGCAACCCAGCGGACGCTGACTAACCGCCGAGATAAGGAAAGGCCATGTTTGAAACTTTCGTATTCGGACCGGGTTTATCGCTCGTTTCTGGAATTATGATTCGACCTCGAGATAAAAAACCCACACGCACTTAGCAGAGCCGCGAGCTCCGCGAAATAAATCACACTATCGACATCCATCTCGGCCAATAAATTCAGGAGCCATTAATTCAGACGGAAGAGATCGGTATCGGGCGAATTCTGATGCGGCCTAATCGGGATTTCGGTTGACTTTGAAGCGACCGAGCGGGTGGGCCGGTCTCCTTATTGGATACCTGTCTTATTGTGAACGTAAGGCTATCGCGGAATATTATTAGTTTTGCTGAAAGTCGCTCCGTATTCACAGATCCCAGATAGCTCTCGGCTGCGGTACGGTGGACTGTGCGGTAAGGAGCTCTTTCCTCTTCCTATTAATAATTGAGCTAAATACTGTTCTATACTGCACTGTACTGCAGCTGCACTACTGTGGTCGGTGACGTATGAATGCTCTCATCTCCAGGCCATTCAGAGCGGGTTAATATTTTAAGATCGGTTCACTAGTTTGTTAAACAATGAAGTATGTTGGGCGATAGAGAGCGAGGGGTTTAAGTCGAGTTAGTAAATGACCGGTGATAAAATAAGGACTCCAATGGATATTGTTTCTCTCTTATGATCTCTTGAGCGACTTAAGTGGTACGGGTTTTGTATCATTGCATAAAGTTGTCAATGGCTAACATACAACTATAAGGTTAGAATTAAATGAACGTTGAGTGAGAAATAACTACGAATTTCTATATTATAAAGAGTTGGCTGATATGAGAATTGCAATGAGCAAAAAGGTTTGTGCTATGAAAACTTCTCTTAACTTAAAGTTGTTAATACCACGGTGTCTTATACTTTAAAAATATATTTCCCAAAATTCGTCCTTTCCAAGAATTAGCAAACTTAGAGAATAAGGGCAGGCTTTAAAAGAGTAAAAAGCTCAATACGCGCACTTTTGGAATCTTTTACCAGTTTTTTCCTGATCTTAGTGTAATATTCCAACACTGGGTATCATAGGACAGTGTTTAGATTATTAAATAGCAAATTCACAAGTGTACAGCCAATATTTAAAACCCATTTTAAAATCGAATCGCTTACTAACTTTTTGTTTAGGAGTTCAATTGTTTGTTTGGAAATTATTTATAAGAACAATAAATCAATATCTTTATAAATTGGTCTATGAATTATACACCACTCTTAATTCTGCTTTACCAACTAAAAGTCCCTTTCTAATTCGAGATAGAAAATCTACGAAGTTTACGTAATTGAAGGGAAACGTCACTCCTAAAAGGGACTCTAGGTTCAACGACCGGCGATCAGATCGCACCGGGGGAGATATGGACGAGCCTCAGCCGCGCAGGAATGCATCAGAGGTCCTCAGCATACAGAGACAGCTACTCACTGCTTTGCATTCATAACCGTGTATCGGCCATCTCGCCACGCGTTCGACATGTAATAACAGGGGCCTAATAGCCGCTACCGGGCTGCGGGCCCGCCTCTGGCCCGGGGGCCGTGCCGCCTCTGTGGGGGCGGGGGACGGGGGACGGCACACGCGACACTTCTGTAACACCCCCCACTCCTCACACGTTTTCTGTAATACACACGTTCCTCACACGATGTGTACCGTATAAGTTGTAAATGGGTACTCAACAGGAATGGTGAATTATCGACCGATTTCATTCTTCTACTTGTTTTGAAAGTTTTTGCAGTTTTAGTTTCGAAAAATCCTGAGTTATAATACTCAATAAATAAAATTGTCTGAATTCATATTTGTAAAGGAAATTATGAAAAAATTGCTTTAAGGTCAGTGACTATGAAGCTATTGCGTATGTTAAAGGAAACGTAACGTTTCTTTAAGTAACTCTTTTATACGCCCCTCATTTCATTTTCTAAAGTTGTGACATTTTCTGCACCTTTCTGTCCCTTAAATATTTGTCTCCAGAACTGATTTTTTTTACAAATACATATCTTTCGCTTATAGTATTATGTTTAGTTATATACATATTGTAAATATTGCTAAATCATAACTATTTTACAATTTATTTTTATTTTACGCATATTATTATAAACGATTGTAGCTGAGGATGAAAATTTTACAAAGTAAATGAAGAACAACAGAAGTAAAGTTGAAAGATTTCATTTTATTCACCGATTAAAGTAAAACCCTTAAATGAAAATTTGCTCATCACGGAGGAGATCTACGCATTTTTTCTAGCTTTAAGTAATAAATATTCAAAAGTGGATACTTCGCGTATAAGCATGGATTTCCTGTTAGCGTTATCGAATCATAAAGATGTACTTAAATTTACCACTTTTCTGTCCCTAACGTTATATCTGTATGGCAGCTGTCACAAACAGATATACGTATCAGCTATAATGGATTCATTTAGACTCGGTCTATCAAGGATTTCTCTTTCCTGTGATCGCTAGCCTTGGCCTATTGGCTTTGGGATTTTGCCAATTTAGCACTTGTATAAATCGTTTTACATCTATATTCTAAAATTTTTATGTGGTAGATTATTTAGTTACATTTTTAAAGATACGTAAACTGTCTGTACACTATTTATTTAAACTTAAAGTTTGTATTTATTTGTTATAGTTGAAAGAGTTCACGTTAATGTGATTCAATTTGGTCATAGATTTTTCAATAGAACTCAATTTTTGTAAACTATGTCAAGAACGTCTCAAGAATTTGCAACGGTCCATTTTATTCAGAAATTAGAAATTACAATTTCGTACTTTTAATGTAATAACATCAAAATTCAATAAAATATTAAAAGACAATGCAACGAGCAAACCATAGCTAATATAGAATGGAATAAAGGTAGTAGGGTGCCCAACTCATATATTGATCTGAAGCAGTGACTTTTGTTACTTGTAAATTGGGTTGCGTAAATAATAAGTAAATAAAAGAGCAACAACCTAATGCTGGGGGTTTCTGGTACGTGTTTTAAACCCACCCCCAATAAATGCATCGTTTACTTCTACAGTAGAATTATCGTGACTTTCTAGCTGGCGAACCTCCTAATTCCCACCTAATATAGAATCGGTCAACACGGCTTTAACCTGAATACTAAAATGGAGAAACAGACTCGATAAAACTTGGTAATCGGCATTAGCAAGTTGCGACCTGGCTGAGAGTTGAGAGTTTTGGTATTAATCACACAATCACGCAGTCGGGTGATAAGCTATCTCGGAGGTTCAGCCGCATTTCATAAAGCCCGCCACAAGACAAGTCACCCCCCTCACCACTACCCCCTTACACCCCCCACTGTTTGTTTAGTTTCCCATTAACATACTCATTCCGTGTTTTCATTCGACAATGGAGCCTAAACAATCACATTATGTCTCCCTGTCAAGTTGATTGTGGTATTTTCCGAGTTAATTATGAAATAAAGTGCACTGTTTGAATGCGAGGATGGTTTTAACAATGCAATTATAGTCCCGTAATAGATTTTAAATTATTAAACAGTTTAGTGCAAGAAAAACTGTAAACAATGTTGATTTGTTTTGTGTCTGGCCATCTGAATAGCCGGTTTGCGTTAGGCAAAAATTAATAATATTTCTGACGTAATATATGATTTATAACCTCTCGTTCGAGTTTAGTTGTCAGTTAAGATTGAATTAATATTGAGAAATTTATTCTCACAATCAATGTTGATCTATTTAAATAATATTATGAACAGAAGCTGTGGATGGAAACAAACCAAATTGACAATCCAGTATGGCCAGCTTCTTATAGGACTTATCAATCTGGATTTTGATATTTGTTCAGTTACAGATAAAGTAATGTTCTACCGAAGCAGTTCGATAAACCTCGTTGTCATCTTTGGCGTCCCTGATCACCTAACCTATCCCACCGTTGTTATGTCTCCTGATCCCTAAGCCAATTGATCTACTTGTGTCATTAGACCATAACCAATCCCAAGCACCCCTAGTTTGATCCACAGCCTACTGTATTCCCCGGATCCCAAATGGACTCCATTGTCTGGAGAATTTGTGATCGCATATTCCAATTTGCCTAACAAGAAAGTGGCGATTTTATCGCGACATTTTGCGGAATCCGGTCGGCGCAGCGGCAATTTAAGGCTGACATAATGTTTCGATCAGGAATGCACTGATAAGTGGTATTTATGTGTGCCCAATTTTTATCCCCCATCTGTCCTGCCCACTTGAGAGTTGGTCGCCAATTAATATTTCCGTGTTCCCGCTCTCTCCCTCTGCGATCTCTGATTTCGATGTTGTTTAATCGGTTATTAATTATGTCAATTATCTACATATTGCTGGGTGTCGTATGATTTTTGACCTGGATGTTTTTTAATGTAAACTTTGAGTGAATCTGTTTGATAGATTATGTTTTACGTTTTCTATCAACTCCTCAAAAAGATGTTGGTTATAATTCAAATATTTCTTTAGGATTCTAAAATATAGTTTGAATTTTTATGAAAAGAAGAATGTTAAGTTACAACTTGTTAGCTAGTTACATGTGATGAACGTTGCTTACAAAGTTTCCCAATGTACAAGTTACTTCAAAAATGTTCTTACAGAGTATAACATAATAGTTAAACTCAAATAATTACATTTATTATGTGTGCGTTATATTAATACTCATTATTAAACAATTTTGCAGAATAGTATGATGTACATCGAATCTTATAGTGTATTTTTTTATATTGAATTTAATCTCAATTATGACAATCTCAGCTCTAGGTAAACACACTGGCTGAAATTCATAAACTTAATGCTGTTGAGAAAATTACGTTTTATCTACATTGTTAATAGGTTTAATAGTTTGTTAATAGTTTTTGACCTCTAACACCATGGAATAAAACAATTAAATAATGTTTCAGGGGGTAGGTTGCGTGTAGCAGTTATCTAGGTATAAGACTGATTTATGTTAGACAACCTAAATATAATTTATGTTATGAATATTAATAATATTTATAGCTACTATAAATCTATATCTATCTATATCGTATAAACTGCAAGAAACAAATTCGTATGTTGTTGCCAAAATAGGAATATATTTAAACACAATAACCGCAACCGATACAGAAAGAAATAGAGAACAATAACTGCCTAATATTTCAGAAAAGTTTATTTAGTTCTTGGCTTTATAGTACGATCCGGGGCATTTGGAATCGAATAACTGATAAGGCAGAATAAATGGGCGTAGTCTGGAGCCGGGCTGCGATGTAGATAAGATTGTATGAGGTCGGGGCCTTATCTCTATGATAACCGAGTCGGAGCTAGAGGGATAAATTCAGCTGCATTGCTGTACATACGACATCCGCCATTAATTTTATGTTCTATTTTGTTATTTATGTAGTTTTTCAACGTTTTTTCGCATGAGTGAATGCTAATTTAATTTTTTTAATTAAGTGTCCTACTACAGACAATTTTGTAGACTTATTTTTACAATAAATTAAATTACAGTATTTGTTTGGTGACTAAAATGAGAAAAATACCCGGTAAAATTTTGAGTGATATTTATCGAAATAAAAACTAAAATCGGTATACGATAAATTAATTTTATATAGGTAATCAGAGGTCAGAGGTTTTATATTTTTTATGTTTCAACGTAATATGTCAGTACAGTTGATAAGTAAAATTATTCATACCAGTAATTTATAAGTGGATAATTTTTGACAGACACAATGTAGAGTGGCCAACAAAAGTAATAGCAGGAGGAAAACTGGTAGGGACAATATAACTTTTATGTTTGAAAATCTTGTTCATTAGTTTTAATTTACTGAAGAATTTTAAGAATTGTCAGTTAATGCAATGTTTTTAAGCTAAAACAATACTCTACAGTATAAGGTTTTAATAAATTAAATATCAACTTGAATTAGCGGTTCCACCCTCTACCCGGTAGTGGATATAGCCACATCGACGCTACTGAAACCACAGTACTGATCCGACCACCCCAGTGCGACTGCCCGCTGCCCGGTAGCGGATATAACCACATCGATGCTACTGAAACCACAGTACTGATCCGACCGCCCCAGTGCGACTGTCTGCTGCCCAGTAGCGGATATACCCACATCGACGATACTGAAACCACAGTACTGATCCAACCGCCCCAGTGCGACTGCCCGCTGCCCGGTAGCGGATATATCCACATCGACGATACTGAAACCACAGTACTGATCCGACCGCCCCAGTGCGACTGCCCGCTGCCCGGTAGCGGATATAACCACATCGGTGCTACTGAAACCACAGTACTGATCCGACCGCCCCAGTGCGACTGTCTGCTGCCCAGTAGCGGATATAACCACATCGATGCTACTGAAACCACAGTACTGATCCGACCGCCCCAGTGCGACTGTCTGCTGCCCAGTAGCGGATATACCCACATCGACGATACTGAAACCACAGTACTGATCCGACCGCCCCAGTGCGACTGCCCGCTGTCCGGTAGCGGATATATCCACATCGACGATACTGAAACCACAGTACTGATCCGACCGCCCCAGTGCGACTGTCTGCTGCCCAGTAGCGGATATAACCACATCGACGATACTGAAACCACAGTACTGATCCGACCGCCCCAGTGCGACTGCCCGCTGCCCGGTAGCGGATATATCCACATCGACGATACTGAAACCACAGTACTGATCCGACCGCCCCAGTGCGACTGCCCGCTGTCCGGTAGCGTATATACCCACATCGACGATACTGAAACCACAGTACTGATCCGACCGCCCCAGTGCGACTGCCCGCTGCCCGATAGCGGATATACCCACATCGACTCTACTGAAGCCACAGGACTGATACGACCGCCCCAGTGCGACTGCCCGCTGCCCGGTAGCGGATATACCCACATCGACGCGGCAGTAGCCGTGTTTTTGCCGCGAGAGTGCGCCGCTCTCCGCCGAATTGAAACACCGATCGCATACAAATGCCCGCCCGCGGCCCCGGTGCCATAATTCAGGTCGGGCAGCGCCGAGTCACAAACGAGAATGATAATTTGTAAAAAGTCGAAATTCAATAGCTATTCAGTTACACGGATCGCCGATGCTGCGCGAGATAAGACGGCCAGTGATAAAACAAAGAGGACGTTTTTACGCAAATTAGCCGCGTCAGTCCTGGCTATCACGCACTCAATCACCGATATGGGAATAAATTAGAGAACAATGGGGAGTGCGGGGAATTAGCGGTACAGTCCGCGCCGCGCGGCTACTGGGCGGTACAGTCCCTGCCCCCGGCTAATTGGCTGTCCTAGTGGGCCTTGTCCGTCATCGGACCCACGAGGTAGCTGCGAGGGTGGTGAGGAGGGGAGGAGGAGAAAGGAAAGGTGTTGGTGAAGGATAGGAAGATGAAAGGAAGTAAATGTGTGAATTGTGAAGTAGAGGAAAGAGAAAGTGTACATGGCGGTGGGAAGAAGTGCATGTAGGTAGAGGTAGCAGAGGAATAGCACAAATGTAACTATATAGAATGGCGAAAAGTGGTGGTAGTCTGATGAGTGGTTAGTTTTTTTTTGGGGGGGAAGGTTCCAGGAGTTAGGAGAATAAAGTCTGTGGTGAGGTAGGGAATCCGTATTGGGGGTGGAGAAGATGGGAAGTGTGTGTTAACGTGCGGAAGAGAGAAGTAGTGAGTAGAGTGGTTGTAGGAAAACGTGTCTAAGGAGACTGTGAAACAGGAGTGTAAGAAAATAGGGAGAAGTATAAGGGCCTACTTACCTTTAAGACCTTCAGGAGTGCCGTGAACAAGGAGACTGTGAAACAGGAGTGTAAGAAAATAGGGAGAAGTATAAGGGCCTACTTACCTTTAAGACCTTCAGGAGTGCCGTGAACAAGGAGACTGTGAAACAGGAGTGTAAGAAAATAGGGAGAAGTATAAGGGCCTACTTACCTTTAAGACCTTCAGGAGTGCCGTGAACTGTTTGGTTGTACTATTTTAATTCAGTCTCAATCTTCGCGTCGATTCTGACTTGTAAGCTCACAAATTATGGATGAATAAGTTTCATGTGTGCCTACCGGACCCAGGTAAATCTTTTGAGAACCACACAGTTCTTTTATACATATAATAAATAAGAGACTTTCATTTTATCCATACTTAGATTGTCGATTCCGTCACTCTCTCATCGGGCCTGATGATAGGTGGTGCGACCGGTCTAAATGGATTTCCTTTTTTCGTATATTTACCGTAATTTTAAGTGAGTAGAGCGTAAGAGTAAATATATAGATTGAAGTGTCGCCATACATCTTATAATTTAAAGTTTTTTCTTTATATTTGAGTTTATGATATTTTTTATTCATTAAGAAAAAACGTAGAAAGGTTTCAGGTGGTTGTCAAAGCATCAAGAATTTACAATAAAAATAGGTTTTATTAACTGGCTCAGCCCGATCATCAGTAAAATGTTTATAAATATACTTAATTCTTTTTTCCCACCTTAAACTGTAGAACACGTGTAATCTGTGTTCTTGACAATCTTTTGTAAATTGTACAGCTATCGAGGTTTCCACTGTACAAATTATATTATTCCAACCGAAAGTCTAGTTAATGGCAAGTTTTTAACTGTAAAAAGTTGCCACTGTAGTAATAACTGCGTATGTGTTTAACTTACATGACTTCAACAGAAGCACTGTGGCAGTGGCAAGTCCATCCCGAGGTCCATTCACACGCTGATCTACGTCATACTTATGACCTACAGTTCTAATATTTTAAACTCTGCTGTTTCATTCTGCGAGATGGGTGAGCGGTTGTAAAAAAAAAAAACTATCCCTGATGTTTCTATTTTCAGAGATAACTTACAAAATAATGTCAAACCCAAACTAATCAATTCATATTATGAAAGAAACATATATGATCAAGCCAAAGCCATTTGCTGCCCTACTTGTCACTATAGTTCACTTCTCGCCCAGGTATTCACGAACATGGCAGAAGTGACTATAAGGCAACCGCTGGTATTATTCTATGGCGAAAATGGTCGATGTCACAGTTTTTGTCAGCATTTACCACGATTTGCGTGTTCCTAACAAAAATCTCAAGGCTGGGTTTCAAGGTGCTCAAGAAATTGAGCCTTTCCAGCATATATGCAGTCCAGAAAGAACGAGCGTCGCCAACGCTTCACGTACATATTCGTCATAAACAGGCCTAACAACTGCAGGAAATTATGTCCGCAGTGTCTCCAAGGAAAACTTGAACGCTTACCGAAAACTAGTAAATAAACTATGATCGTGTAGGCCTCTTAGTAGAGATTTTATTATAACTGAAACTACGGAGTTATTTTTCAAATACCCGGCACACAAATCGAGGAAATTTAGAAAACTTTTCTATTCCTACAACATTACTCTGACCTCGGAATTACCATTCAATCTCCCAATCAAACCCGGCCACATTCCTCTATCGCGCAACCGGAACGGAAAACCAACTAAAGTTTTTGTTCCCAATAAAGTAATTATACTATTAGTCAGGTGGGACGGCGGCCGCAGATAACATATCAATATTTAAATGTCTAATTTGCATTCCAGTCACCATAACGGCGGCTCCATTCGTCAGCCTTATCTGTCCCGGGCCCAAATATATTTTTATAATCTGAGTTTTGTGTCGAGATGGTCGCAGGACAATGGGGCATTAGCATTCCGGTAATTATTGCTCCTAATCACGCCCCGCTCGGTGATAAGGACCATTAAAAGAGCCAAATTAGTAGATAGTCGATAGCAAGGCGCCGCGCCGGTCTCCGAGGGGCGGATTAACCCACAAAAAGTCACTTTTCCCAGGTCCTCCGCTTATCGGTGTAGAAGGGTTCTCGGGGACGGTTTAATCTGGCTCCTAGCTCTAGCTTATACAGGTGGTTGGGAGTGAAGTGTTAACGTTAATCCGTTAATTTAGTTTCAGAGCTATATCGTTCAACGGGTCATATGGCGAGACCGAGGTTTGGTTTAGAGGGACTAAGAAACACTATTGTTCCATCGTGATGTACTTTGATCGCCTTTTAAAAACTAGTATACGTTTGATCATATGTATAGACTGTCCAAGATTGTTTAAAATGTAACAATTGTTATTGCGTTCAAACACACTTAAACGTAGGTATAGTTTTGAAAATTTGAGTTGTTTTCCCTTATAATTAATCACCTAAATTGTTCATATACTTTTAAAAGTTACTTGAAAAACATTTCAAATGCTTTTTAACAAACTTTCGATGTTTTCATGTTTAGAAATGTTAATTCAAAGCAGTGTTGTTAAAAAACGATAAATTTATATTTAAACTGCATCGATATGATTTACTGCTAGGAGAGCAATGCTAACCCGCCGCATACCTATCAACTGTCATTTAAGTTTTAACATCAAATCAAACTAAACAGGCGATCGATCAACTTGCATTATTTTTAATTGTTTGTTTACACTTTTTTATTTGATTTATCGTATTATCAGAGTTTTGTCATTAAATTAACATGTTTCGTCACATCCAGACATTTCACTCAAGTATGAGCTTAATAGGTGAAAACTTACGAGTTTCTCAAAAGTGGCAAGATTTGACTCCATACAGATTTCTAAATCTACAATTTGAATTTCATCACAAACAATCTTCCTTTATCGCATAATACACTTTTGGGAATGAGGAATTTAAGATTAGCTTTAAATGAGGATGTTAGAGAGGAGGGTCGCATACGTTTTTAAATCTCGTTTTGGTGTTCAAAGGTTTGTCTTGTTTTTGGAAAAAATACAAGCCATTCCACGGAACTCCCACTTAACTCTTTCAAAATAGAATGCAAACATTTCAAAATTCAACTCTAATATCCTGTGACTAAAATAACGAGTTCCATCTTGGAAGTCAAGAGAGGGGGGAGGCTGATTGAGGGGGGAGGCGGTCAGATCAGGTGATAACTGAAGAAAGAGATCCTGAATCCTGCGGAGCTGTTATGGAGTGCGGGCGATAGCGGTATTTCACCTGGTAACAAGCAGATATACATACAATGCGATACAATCTACATTAGCAATTTACCGGACTAGTAGAAGAGACGACAAAGCTATCTGTCCGCCACCCCCTCACCCCACACTGACTGGGGTGACCATTCGAACTAACGGCCGCAGCCAATAAACGGGCTTAATACATTGGGTCAGAGGATGTCGCATTGAAAAAAGACTGCTGTAAATCAATAATACTCCAAGTGTTTAATTTTGTGTGGATATTTTTTATTTCAGAGGAACCGAGAGGAAGGAAGAGATGGAAAATCGAAATAACAAATATTTTATCGAATGCCCACAGTAAAATAAATAATATTAAAATAACCAGTTATAAAAGTAACATTGTGAGTTTGATAGCTATATTTAAAATGAATACATCAAGGTGTATTTTGAATACAGCAAAAAAAAAACTGTGCGTGGACAATGAATACAGAGTCTTATAAGACTCTGTATTCATTGGCGTGGATCTCTGATGTCTTTTGAAATATTCAAGCGTTGGTTCATCCCGGATTTTGAAATCAAGGTGGCCAGATTGTTTCTTGTCATGCACACATGCAGTTTATTTATTTTGATGCCTGATAGTACGTGATTAAACTTGACTATACACCAGGTGGAGATCTTCCATGTTCGGAGAAAATGTCTCAGAATTTAATTGGGAAATGAGTTTTATTGAACACAGTACTCCTCCTACAAACTCACCGTTTATGTTTGTAGTAACTGCATTTGTTATACTTTGCTAAGGTTAGGGGATGCAAAATGATTCTAAAAACTTAATTATTTCCCTTCAACATTAGATACGTTAGTGTTGTAAGGTTCCAATTGATTATTCAGTTATTTACAGTGAAGCCACAAAATTAAGGAAATACTTAATGCCACCCGGCATTGATTATGCGAAAGGCAAAACTAGTATACCAAATTTGACTACTTGAGACTCTTGGATCATCTCAAGTTTCAATTTTTGTTAAGTAACGGCTCAAGATGAAAAACAATCTGGTAAAGCTACATCAGCAACGATTACGTCACATTCGACTATTTTTCAGTCGAGGTCGGAAAAGTATAAACTGGATGTAAATAATTAGTAGTGGTTCAATAATGATCCTGTGTGTTATGCTCGAAACAAAATTGTTTTGTGGCGTCCATATACTTTTCAATGTTCCATGTTCTTTGTGGATTTATGGTGGATCCAGAGAGGGCGAAGGGGGCGATACCCCCATTTCAAGCTTAAACACAATTCCTCAAGGGGTTTGTTGTCAGTACGTCATGTCCCTTAATATTTCACCAACAACTATAAGTGAGCCACCATTTCACAGGCTACCTTCACAAAATCCGAAAAATAAACAGACAATTAAAAATCATCAAACTAATAATAATTTAATGGGTGATTTTCACTAATTTCTTTGTCAACATTTCACTGATGACATTGACTAGTTCAACCAACTCAAAAAAGGTGATTCAATGCGCAAGCTGTGCATGGGCAATTCTAGTTGCCACTTACTACACATTACTGATTTAAACACACCTAAAATAGTTCAAATTATAAATGTTAATAACTTTTAAAACATAAAAAGCTCGTAAATAGATTTATTCGTATGGTTTTGTCTCCAGAATCGGAATCAAATTTAAAGTGTTACCTTGATAATGTAGATTTGTTTACTGGTCATGACTATAATAATTTCAACCTCATTAGGCCACTTTCAAATTGAATCCAAATAAGTATATGTGTCTGACAGTTATTTTCAAAATGACACTATAAGGTTAAAACTACAATAAATTGAATGACATAAGAATCGACAAAGGTTTCAGTGCAAGTAATCCTTTATATTTCGATTCATGAATAGAATGAACTTTGTTTACAGTCGTTATTCCGCTACCCTATCGTCTTGTACAGTGTGTTGATTAATTTTAAAATAATTGTTACTGTTGACATTGGGCTTATGGGCGGTCTGGGTTTTCACTCGTGCAACGACCGATGTTACGCGGTCCGGTTGCCGTTTAATTTACAGCAGGTATTTTGTGTTTGCTTTTCGTCTATGCCCGATATTCCGAGATTCGATCTCGTTTACGGCCGATGTTTCTGCGCGGTCCGGTCGTCGTTTACCAATGATATCTTGTATCTGGGAACATCCACTCCAGTGTTCCGCTCTGGTCGACGCGATGCATGAAGGAACGTTGGAACCGGAACCGGGATTTATCCATCAACTGAACAAGAAACCGAACCGAACATCGACAAGAACTACCGGAACCGGCAACTGGAACCGACAAATTCCTAAATCTGTCATTGTTGGATGCTGAATCGTTTATCAATCAGTGTTTAGAATTACTTTAAAACTTTAGTTTTAATCCACACAACAACGCCAGTAATCACAGTGGTCGCACAGTGTTTGCTCGGGCCGACAGCAGCGCTATCTACCAGCGGCGTCAGTAACCAACACCGACCGACGGCTACGTGACATTGGAACGAATTAAAAAGAGCGCCCGATAAAATCTTCTCGCACGCATTTAGTTTAGCCGATAAACGCAAATGGAGCGCGCCCTATCTAAATGGACACACCTCCATCGTCGGTCAGCTGTTTAATTTATTCTTTAAGTGCGGGAAATCTAAGCCATCTCCCGCCAGTTTCCAGTTTCCAATTTGGCGTGCGCTTATCTCATTGCTAGGTAAGTATCGGCGACGGCGCCTTAATTAGGCCAGATTTATATAAAGTGCTCGATCTAGATCGAGATATGTGACCGGTTTCCAAACAAATGCAAATCGCCACAACTAATGTGGCGGGAGTAAGCATTAAAACTAAGTCATTTACAGACCCGAAGACCGCGTTCTTACAGATTGCCAGGCCTTATCTCTCCATTTGGTCTAAACGGCCGCGATCTTGTTGGTTTACAAGGTGTTCCGCATGTGCAGATGTCCCTCGATAGAAGGTTTGTTTCAGTTAATAATTATTGTAATTAATCCTGTATGAGTACACTTTACATATATGTTTTTTGAAAAATACTGGTTGTTAATCTCAGAGATTAAATATAAACCGAAGTTCACCATTCCGTGTTATATAACGTGTAATCATAACAATATAAGGTCTTGTTTAAATCTAACTTGATAACAACTAGTCGGACTGTGTTAATTCCTTTCAAACCCTTCATTTTTTAAGTTAGCATTAACATAACTCGTTATACTACACTGCCTGATGATTTTCGATTTTTTAGGTTTCAGAATACAGACTTAATTTTGATTTCGTAAGGAAATCGATAAGAGTTCAATTTAAATAAAGAAAAAAAATCATCAGAAATAGTTGAATCAAAACTTCGACCTTATGACTTTAGAAATATAACACAATGGCTATCAGATAATCACAATGGCGCCTCCATAACCTTGTCAGGCGCATCTAGGTCTCCATAATCTTGTCAGTCAGTTGAACCACACGATAGAACAGCGCAATTAAACAGCACGTGAACAGAACAGCAAATTGCACAGTTTATCTGACGCTATCCAACCTGAGATATCAGAGAAATGGCTCCATATCCTTATCTGTCGCATATAGAGCTCCAGACCCTACGGTTTACTCTGTTTTTGTCATAGTTGAACATTTAATAGAGGACGCACAAGTTGTTATACGTCCGCGCTAATAACATAATTATCTGCCACATCTAGTCCTCCATACTGTTATCAGTTACTAGTCCCATGGTGAAACAGTACAAACTGTTGTGTTTTATACGTTGTCTTGGCTGATAATAGAAATATCCACGTCCTCATCTGCCACAACTAGTGCAGATCCGAACCCCACTGTACACTATTATATCAGTTGATTGTCCCACACGATAGCACAGCAAGTTCGCTCTGAATCGTTATCTGCCTTATCTAGTACTCGAGGCTCCCACCGTGCCGTTCATTATGCTCTTATCAGTTATTGTACATTTAATGGAGAACAACATGTAAGGTTTAACAGACGTTGTGCTACCTGATAAAAGAGAGGCGGCTTCGTAATCTTATCAGGCGCATCCTAGTGTTTCATACTCTTATCAGTTGTTGGTCCGACACGAGAGAACAGCACAAGTTGTTTTGTTACTCCCAGCTGATAACACAATGTTGGCTCTACATTCTTATCAGCCGCGCGTCATAGTATACTATTCCACACTCTTATAAGTTGTTGGTCCCATTCGAGAGAACAAAAAAAGTTGTTTTATTAATCCTTGCTGATAACAAAGCGGTGGCCTTATATTCTTATCAGCAGCATCCCTGTTGGCCCGTCACGAGAGCAACTCAAGTTGTTGGGTTGATTCCAGCTGATATCACAATCACAGTGGTAGTTTCTTAGTGCTCCATACTTATCAGGTTGTTGGTCCGACATGAGAGAGCAACACAAGTTGTTAGATTTTCAACTAAGAAATCAAAACATCAGAATTCCAATAAATATAAATTTGTAATTGACATAGGCCTTTCATTATCAAATCAAGTCAAATCAACAACATAAAAAATAATTTTGACATAAAAAATCAGCTGAAAATAATAAATATGGTAATTTGGTGAAATACCGTAAAATAAATATAAATTAAAATACTATACAACATACTATACCGGGTGTCTCAGCTAAAGTGAACCAGTAGCTAACTTTGTAATTATAAATATGACATCCAAGTTCTTATGGGGGACTCCCCTTGATTTTTTAAGATGTTTTTTTGGGATGGTTTCGAATTTATTAAATATGGCCACCATTTTCCAATATGGCGGACAAATTTAATATTGTTTATGGAACACCCTATATTTTATGATGTTTTTAGGTAGAACATGTGATTTTAAGATGTTTTTGTTCTTGGTAATTTTGACGTAAATGTGACCGTTTACGTGCTAGAGCCAATAGTTTTCGCAAAAATTACTCAAGTTTAGTGGTGCAATGCTTCATGAAAATTTCATCATTGAAAAAGACAAATAAAAATGTATTTTACAAATATAACAGTGATAATCAAATACATTCTCACACATACAGAACAGTGTGCTTTGATACCTCAAGCAACAAGAACTGTTTACAACAAATGCTCAAAAACATTTCCTTGTTGTTCTATGCACATTTCCAGTCGTTCTCTGTGTGCTTGTTGTGCAAGTGTTATTGTTGCGTCACTAACAGCGTTTCAAGCAGCTCGGATCCTCCACTCCATATCCTCAGGTGTTGTTGGTCGAGTTTGGTATACTTGGCTCTAACACGTAAACGGTCCCATTTAGGTAAGAATTACCAAGAACAAAAACGTCTTAAAATCACATTTTCTACCTAAATACATCATAAATTATAGGGTGTTCCATAACAAATATTAAATTTGTCCGCCATATTGGAAAATGGTGGTCATATTTTATAAATTCAACCCCATCCCGAAAAATATCTTAAAAAATTAAGGGGAGTCCCCCATAAGAACTTGGATGTCATATTTATAATTACAAAGGTAGATATTGGTTCACTTTAGCTGAGACACCCGGTATACAATACTTATAGACTGCTATATACAATATTTTCACAAAAACTGAGATTTTGTATTGGACCTAGATCACTTTTTACTATTACATTTTCGTATGTTTTAATGAAAAACGTTTCATATTCATCCAACTGATTTGCATTTCTTATTTCGATTAATTTCCTGGTCAATTAAAAATTTATTTTTATTGTAATTATGATATGTTTATTTCTCAGTTTAGAATTTAAATAATTCAAATTTTTGCAGTACATTGTGGATGAACAAGTTGTTAGGTTAATCCCAGCTGATAACACAGCGATGGTTCTACACTCATATCAACCGCATCATAGAGCTCCATACTCTTACCAGTTGTTTGTCGACACGAGAGAGTATCACAAGTTGTTGGGTTAGTGTAAGCTGATAACATAGCGATGGTTCTACACTTATATCAACCGCATCATATAGCTCCATACTCTTACCAGTTGTTTGTCGACAGGAGAGAGTATCACAAGTTGTTGGGTTAGTGTAAGCTGATAACACAGCGGTGGTTCTACACTCTTATCAACCGCATCATAGAGCTCCATACTCTTACCAGTTGTTTGTCGACACGAGAGAGTATCACAAGTTGTTGGGTTAGTGTAAGCTGATAACATAGCAATGGTTCTACACTCTTATCAACCGCATCATAGAGCTCCATACTCTTACCAGTTGTTTGTCGACACGAGAGAGTATCACAAGTTGTTGGGTTAGTGTAAGCTGATAACATAGCGATGGTTCTACACTCATATCAACCGCATCATAGAGCTCCATACTCTTAGCAGTTGTTTGTCGACACGAGAGAGTATCACAAGTTGTTGGGTTAGTGTAAGCTGATAACATAGCGGTGGTTCTACACTCTTATCAACCGCATCATAGAGCTCCATACTCTTATCAGTTGTTTGTCGACACGAGAGAGTATCACAAGTTGTTGGGTTAGTGTAAGCTGATAACACAGCGGTGGTTCTATATTCTTATCAACCGCATCATAGAGCTCCATACTCTTACCAGTTGTTTGTCGACACGAGAGAGTATCACAAGTTGTTGGGTTAGTGTAAGCTGATAACATAGCGATGGTTCTACACTCATATCAACCGCATCATAGAGCTCCATACTCTTATCAGTTGTTTGTCGACACGAGAGAGTATCACACGTTGTTGGGTTAGTGTAAGCTGATAACATAGCGGTGGTTCTACACTCTTATCAACCGCATCATAGAGCTCCATACTCTTACCAGTTGTTTGTCTACACGAGAGAGTATCACAAGTTGTTGGGTTAGTGTAAGCTGATAACATAGCGATGGTTCTACACTTATATCAACCGCATCATATAGCTCCATACTCTTACCAGTTGTTTGTCGACAGGAGAGAGTATCACAAGTTGTTGGGTTAGTGTAAGCTGATAACATAGCGATGGTTCTACACTCATATCAACCGCATCATAGAGCTCCATACTCTTACCAGTTGTTTGTCGACACGAGAGAGTATCACAAGTTGTTGGGTTAGTGTAAGCTGATAACATAGCGATGGTTCTACACTCATATCAACCGCATCATAGAGCTCCATACTCTTACCAGTTGTTTGTCGACACGAGAGAGTATCACAAGTTGTTGGGTTAGTGTAAGCTGATAACATAGCGGTGGTTCTACACTCTTATCAACCGCATCATAGAGCTCCATACTCGTATCAGTTGTTTGTCGACACGAGAGAGTATCACAAGTTGTTGGGTTAGTGTAAGCTGATAACACAGCGGTGGTTCTATATTCTTATCAACCGCATCATAGAGCTCCATACTCTTATCAGTTGTTTGTCGACACGAGAGAGTATCACAAGTTGTTGGGTTAGTGTAAGCTGATAACATAGCGATGGTTCTACACTCATATCAACCGCATCATAGAGCTCCATACTCTTACCAGTTGTTTGTCGACACGAGAGAGTATCACAAGTTGTTGGGTTAGTGTAAGCTGATAACATAGCGATGGTTCTACACTCATATCAACCGCATCATATAGCTCCATACTCTTACCAGTTGTTTGTCGACACGAGAGAGTATCACAAGTTGTTGGGTTAGTGTAAGCTGATAACATAGCGGTGGTTCTACACTCTTATCAACCGCATCATAGAGCTCCATACTCGTATCAGTTGTTTGTCGACACGAGAGAGTATCACAAGTTGTTGGGTTAGTGTAAGCTGATAACACAGCGGTGGTTCTATATTCTTATCAACCGCATCATAGAGCTCCATACTCTTATCAGTTGTTTGTCGACACGAGAGAGTATCACAAGTTGTTGGGTTAGTGTAAGCTGATAACATAGCGGTGGTTCTACACTCTTATCAACCGCATCATAGAGCTCCATACTCTTACCAGTTGTTTGTCGACACGAGAGAGTATCACAAGTTGTTGGGTTAGTGTAAGCTGATAACATAGCGGTGGTTCTACACTCTTATCAACCGCATCATAGAGCTCCATACTCTTACCAGTTGTTTGTCTACACGAGAGAGTATCACAAGTTGTTGGGTTAGTGTAAGCTGATAACATAGCGATGGTTCTACACTCTTATCAACCGCATCATAGAGCTCCATACTCTTACCAGTTGTTTGTCGACACGAGAGAGTATCACAGGTTGTTGGGTTAGTGTAAGCTGATAACAGCGGTGGTTCTATATTCTTATCAACCGCATCATAGAGCTCCATACTCTTATCAGTTGTTTGTCAACACGAGAGAGTATCACAAGTTGTTGGGTTAGTGTAAGCTGATAACACAGCGGTGGTTCTACACTCTTATCAACCGCATCATAGAGCTCCATACTCTTATCAGTTGTTTGTCGACACGAGAGAGTATCACAAGTTGTTGGGTTAGTGTAAGCTGATAACACAGCGGTGGTTTTATATTCTTATCAGTCTTATAGTGCCCCATACCCGCCATTCATTCTACCATTTTAACTTATTCATAAAATGAATTCCGTTTTTGGTCAACATGTTATAAGTTATAGAATGGTTATTGTCACCCGTTGAATCAATTACGATTTCTGATGGTAATAGAATACAGGCTATGACTGCTATATTTTTAAGTCAGTACTACCTGTCTAGTTGTTTTGTAACTATGGTATATGCTAAAGAGAAATGTATGCAAAATGAGAATCAGTTAGTAAGTTAGAACTATAAGACCTCAGTGGCTGGCTGATTATTGACAGATCTGTTATCTAAAACTAATCCCACTTCAATTCATAACATTCGGTTAGCGGCTTGGATTTCAGTTCAAACGGTCACTGGTTCGATCCCTAGGATGTCCTACAGCATTTTGGTTTAGATCGTTTTCCCGTTTGTGTACTATTCATCCCTTTAAGAAATGCCTCTGGTGTTGATGTAATAAAACAACATCGACGTTCAAGTAAAACATACTAAGTTTAATATTGTTGACCACTCAGTATATAATTTATGCTAATTGTGTGATATCATAAGTTAGTAACCATAATCTGCTGTGCCTTTACTTACACTTGTATTGTTCAAATGGTTCTTCTTGTTGTTTCTACTACTTCACTGGTTTGGAAAAACTTACTTTTGAGATAACAATATGCAGTACATGTTGTTTTGGCTTGTTTAGAATAGTGATGTCTGTAAAATACGTTTTTCCCTGAGGGAGGAAGAATCAGAAACAGAATCATTTATTGTCCTTCTACATTTACAAAAAATGTAATAGACAAAGTAAAAAGGCAATACCTATCAATGGGATGTTATTTCATGCTTCATAACAAATACAACTATAAGAATTATATGTTAATCTCATCAATCGTCCTTTAAGCAATCAAAGTTTACCGTTTTACATCTACAAAAGGTTCTACCTCTGAGCAAAAGGAAACAAGAAGTTAAGTGATATCGTATCCCGAGATACCGGTAATTGACGCCGTTATCGCAGCAGCCTGCGAGATGGATCAGGGCCATATTTCAGATCCTTGTAGCGTCTTATCCCAGAGATAAGCAGATGGTTTTAGGCCCAGTAAATCCGAGCTTCCCTGTCGGTCACTCACCTCCATTAAAATCCACTCCTATTTTTACTGATTTATTCCGGCCGTTGTGACTGAGCGTTTACGATTCTACGAGCGTATCCGAGTCGTATTGATGGATCTCAAATCTCCCGGACTATTTTAATCCGTAGTACAGGACGGAAGGAGGTTGAGGCTATGTTTGATAGTGGCGCTATCTGAGCGACACCAGCGCTCGGGAGGCGAGGCGGCGCGCGCCCGAAGTTTCCTCAGTGATGATTAGTGAGTGTGTTAAGAAGCATCGTGTGCCTGCGGTCCAGTCCTCACCGCCCAGTAAGTTTGTTTACATTTGTTTAATTTCGCGATTTGTGTAAAAGTGAGTCTATGAGAAGTTTAATCATCAATGGTAACAATCATCGTTGATAAGAAACCCATGTTTTGGACGGTAACTTTATTTGTAAACTATTTCTTGTATGATAATGAAATTGAATTTATTATTCATTTGTTTCTACAGCCTACAATTAAGTTTTGACGTCGCGTCGAGACTTATGTATTGTATTTTGGAAGTAATAATTGAGTTATACAAATCATATAAAATATAAAATTGTAGTCTCGTAACATGTTCTGTTCGGTTTCTTCTTTTAAGATTGGAGTACCGTACTGTATGTAAATGTAGACCGCATAATAACGAATCACAACCTTAATAATTTATACACTCCTAAATGAATATAAAACCATTAATTTATGACTTTACTTTGTTTTAAGTGTTAGTTGTATTTTAATTGCATATATTGTCAAGAGTATAAATGTATGTATAGGTCAACCAATTGCATGTAAGCTATACATATTGATTCTTCATGTTGTCATCTTTACAACACTATGTAACTGACATAGAATTAAAACACTTTTATGTAATACGTAATTTAATTTAGTAATTATCGAGAATCAGTGTTCACCAAATGTCTAGGCGCGGAAGTGTAAGGTAACATAACGCACTGAAATATTAGCAAACGTGTTTCTCCTGTACTTAGCCAATTAGGAGGAGAGGAACTATCCGATTGACAATTAACGCTTGCCACCTGTATTCACTCTATTTGTTTTAGGAACAGACAGCTCGACAACATTTAGATATTTAATGGATCAAAACTTTTAATCAAGAAGAAAACATCCAGTAGACAAATCCCATCATGGCTTTAGGCATATCGAACTGATATGACTTAATCCACTAGGGAATGATTGTTTGTTTTCGAAGTGTTTTACAAATCACGTCCGCGCCATTATCACTGCGCAAGGCTCATTTGCATATCAGACTTCCCTGCGATTGCCCGCGCCAAGTAACCGTTTACATTTACACATTCCTGTCTCTAATCCTCGGTAGTAATGGTAGGTGCTCAGATCTCTGTGACGTGCATTTGATATTTGCAAAAGCTCGACACAATTTGAGTGTTGGATTGCTACTATTTTATTTCACAATAATGGCTTCTATAGGTGCTGTAGCCCCTAATATTTGGTTGTTGGGTGGATGTTCTGCATGTTTACTGTTTAAAGCTGTGGAAAATAATTCAAAATAAAAACATGGGCACATGTTAAGACATCAACAAAGCACGTATATAATTATATCTGATCATTAATCCGTTGTAAAGTTTTAGCGTTTTTTTGTTTTTTTACGTTGGGAAAATTGAGATCCGTTGGGTTTTTTCCCATCTAATTTTCTTTTAATGTTCCAAGTTTCAGCCATCTAGTTCATACGACAGCTTGAGAAACTTCGTGCAACGACACAAATTCGCTATATTTCCTTATGAAATTATACGTCAGGATTTATTATTAGGTATTCTACCTTTTAATATGTTTATTCGTAGTCATGATATTTCCGGTAAATTTAGACGGTCTACCCTCTACCAGAAACTATATATGGTGGACCTAATCAATACAAAGCAGCAAACCCAATTACGCGTGTCGCCAAATTATTCTTATCCTGTTTTTAGAGATTAATCCTTAAAGTTGAATTTCAGGTGTGTGGTCTCTGCAGATGAAGGAATAGAGCTCTAGTTTCAAAACCCTAGTCTCAAACGTACTTGTAACTTACTTCACTATTTTCTTCCTCACAACGATCTTGTGGAAAGGGAAGACGTAATCCGTTCTCCCCTCTTATGTTTTGCAAGAAATGTAATAGGCCCAAACAAAGCCAAGAAGCAAATGTTTAAGGTCTTGAGGTTCCCATTTTCCCATCACAATTTACTATCCACACACTCGCCTCTCTTGGACAATCCCAGCTATTGAACAGTCGTTTTCGACCAGCTGTTCCCACCTACCGCTTCCGTCCGAGGTGTTGTTCTCAATGAGACATTATACTTTATGATTTCTGTTTCTCAACGCCTTTGTTTCCTCGGCCTTGCTCCTATCTGTTCCAGATCATCTCCGATGCCGCTCCTCCTATCTCCCGGTATCTCCAGATAGCCGACTTCCTCCGACAGCAAATTGTACCCTCGTGTTTTCGTGTCAAAGGTCCGATATCTGATCCGATAACGATCGACGACCGGTCGCTCGACAACCGGATCAGGGGGGCCCGGCCATTCTTTTATCCTTATCTGATGGAACGTTTCACGAGGGATTCTGTTAGTAATTAGAAGCTAGGCCGGTAATGCCTGTACCGAGTTGTTCGCCCCTAATTATGGGTCGTAAACAGAACGAGCTGGTCCTCTACGGCTTCATCGGCGGCGCTGGGCCGAAGTAATCGGTTCGGTTTCTGGTTACAAGTAAACACGTTTGAAACTCTGTTTTGTTTCATGGGTGATTTCTTTGTGAGTTTGTTAGTAGAATTGCACCATATGCCGTACAGTTTTGATCGCTCAGAACAATAATTTGTATCGCGTACAATGTTATCAGACAGCGTTTCAAATTGTAACTGTGTCAGACTGTTGAGGAAGGTCTAGTTACAACTCGGTTGCAGAGGGGGCTCCAGTCCTCTGCTTCTACCTGCTTCTCCCCAAGACCAATTTTATAACTTTCAAATCCCGTCACGGATTATTCGGAATTGTTGATTTATTATTCATTTGAAAGACCAATGATATACTTAGTGACTTCAGTTAGCAGAATTTTGATACCACAAATAGTTCACATATAAAATAATCTTTAATTTATAATATTTAGGAATTTGATTGAACGAATATTATTTGTGATATCGACTGACATCTCACTGAAATATCTTAGTATTTTGTTGTTTTTTTTAAATGAGCCATCAAACTATATTGGATAACCCTTTGATTAGGGCTTTTGAAATTTAACAGTCGGTACGCTATCCAATAATATATAAAATGATGGCTCAATCATTGGGTTTGATTATATCATTGACTATAGATACTGAAGTATACTTAGATACTGATAGATACGTCAGTATCTTTAGTCAATGATATTAGATGTAATCAAACCCAATAATTGAGCAGTCATTTTGAAGATTACCTCCCGACCGCAAAATTCGAAAAATAAGAAAATATTTAAATAATAAGACGGTACTGTAGTTCAATGGATGATTCTCATTTATTTACTTGTCAACGTGCTTGGTGGCACAATTTTACAACGACAAGTTCAACTAACTCAAAACAGGTTTTTCGATGCACACGAGCAATTCTAGACGTATTTACTTTTCTGTCAGTGGGCAATGAATTTGTGTATTCATTGCAGTGGGTCGTTTACATCAGTGCAGTGGGTCATTGCATCTTGTCTTCATTCTCAAAAGCCGTACAGTCACGTGAATTGTTGTTTTTTTCTCTCAATCGCCTACCATCCACTTTTAATTACGAACTCTCATTAAGCGTTTTTCTGTTTGAGATTAACTCGTTTCAGAAGTAAGCCCAGCATAAAGGTCAAGTCATCCTATGAAGAGAATCTTCGGACACAATCTAAAACCCACTCATTTCCCAGATAACCCACGAACGCGTCCTACAGATGTCTATCTCGGCTCGGCCACTGAAGGTATTTAGTTACAGCAATTTTTCAGTTTCCGCGCGTTGCAGTGATGCACGACCGTGCCGCCATTCTTTTGTTACCTTTATCGTCTTATCAGTGACCGCCGCGCCGCCTTTTGTGACACGCGAAGATAGCCGAAGTTCGGCGGAGTCACCCGACTGAGTCACGCTCGTGCCTTATCGGCCCAGGGTATGAATTGCCCACTTCGGCTTCTGTAATGAGTCGTTGTTTACACAGCTGATAACGCCCCGACTGATAAACATGACCCGTTTCGCTGTTGTTTTAGCGACATTTTTACCTCTGAGAATAAAAGATTGCATATTTTAAACATAGCGTTTGCTTTAAGTTAGGAGCACGAATAAAGTAGCATACTTTATAAAGTAGTAATAAAGTAGCGCGCGCGCAGGCACGATAACTTTGTAAAAATGGTCCGATTTTGATTAAATTTGGAATAAACGTGTAAAGCAACATTTATGACTTTAAGTTCGAAAACCAGACAGATCGCTTTATCCGAAGGGGTACTTTAGGGGGGTTTTGTACCCTAAAAATGTTTTTTTTTTTTTTTTTTTTTTTACATACTATAATATTTAAAGAAATCTAATTTTAGTTTTCACCATTAGATTTGGCTTAAAAAACGAACAGTTTGGAGTTTTTATAATTTTTCTACGTCAATTGGTTACCGAGATATTGAAAGTGCTAAACACAGTTACGTTGTCCAATGTTATTCTTATGGAGAGTAAGACAAGAATTATATCTCGCTTATTTTTAAACGTATCCGGGCGAAAATTGGTATTTGGCTTCATTTCATTGTAGTCTATTGATAATTGTCCAAAAAAACAATATTTTTCCGATGGTTCCCCTAGCAGCAAACTTACGTACTGAGCGCCATCTTATTCTTATGGAGAATAAGAAAAATGTTATGTCTCACTTAATTATGAACATAAATTAATATAACTTGGTATGTAGCTTCACCTAGTTGAGTTACATTGATATTTGTATAAAAAGCCATAATTTGTGTTCCTTGTTGCAGCAAACCGGCGTACTCAGCCCCCCATGTTATTCTAATGGCGAATAATTAAAATTGTATAAATTGCTTATTTACAAATGGATACGGATGAAACTTCGTATGTGGCTTCACCTGGTTGTGGTCTGTTGATATTTGCATTAAAACCTAATATTTTCTGTTCCTTTTTCCAGCAAACCTGAGTACTCAATCCCCATGTTATTCTTATGGAGAGAAATTCAAATTTAATATACGGCTTATTTTTTAATATGTATCTATGAAACTTGGTGAGGGGCTGTATATGATATATATTGGAAATTCGCTGAGTATGCAGGTTTGCTGCAACGGGGGTATTGTACTGCTTTCACAGTTTCTGTTTTAGCATCTCTGTGATTTGTTCAGCGTTGCCTGGATTGTAACACTAATTGTTTTATGTTCTGGGTATTCTTCAGAGCTGAAGACCGGATCAGATTAGATTCCAGATCCCGAAAAATGTTTTTATTTAATTATCGATGGAAAATGTCTGAAATAATTTCTTAAATAACGTAAACTCACCATCGCCAAAAAACTTCGTTAATCTAAAGTAGTGTCTTCACCTTTTGAGTCTAGGTATATTTGTTATATTTATCTAACGCGGTAACTATGTTCTCGAATTTAAATTACTCAAATCGCGATGAAACATAATGTTAAATGCCTACCTTCTTGTAATTGTATCCTCTAGGTTGTACAAAATAATATGTCTAGTTCTTTATAACTGTAATAAATTAATGTACAGCAATGTTTAGTTGGAAACAATACAGTAGTTGAAAATCATTTTGAAACTTAACGTTTAATAAACTGTAATTACTGGTGATTTATTCGCAAATATGTTACGCGGCGTTGTGGGAAACGTATTATTCTTTTTAATGACAACAATTATTTTATTATTTATTCTCAGACTTCGCTACCTTAATTTTTATACAATAAAAAACCTTATCACCTTTTTATCAAGGTGAAATTACCGACCTGATCTCCCGGGGCGTTCACTATCGCCTTTCTGGGGGCGAGGGGAAGGGACGTTGTGCCGTGGGGCGGGGCTCTGTTATCACACCAGGTCTTTGTCTGGGGAGTGATTTAGAGCAGGGGCTCACGTGATAAGTGATAAGCGGTATCAGATCTGATAACCTTATCACAGGGCGGAGGTAGACGGGCAATGCGTGCTTTCTCCTCCAACGATCGTCTATACAAAAGGACTGCACTGTGTCAATGTTGTCACCGAAAAAGTAACTATATAGAGTTAGATTGTCTTTGTTTTTATTATAAATTAAATATTCAGTAATAAAATTACCGTATATAAATATAGATCCCTAGCCTAGTGCTTACATACAACAACTCGAGTTTGGGAACCATCGGATGAGAATTTACGATTCATCCGGTTTTTTGCCCTAACCGATATATAGGTGGTTCAGTTATTGTTGGTTTTAGTTGGATATAACGATTTTTTATCTTCTTTATTTCTTTTCTTGCGGTGTTTATCTGGATGAATCATCCGTCCATCTGCAGGTGAATTACCTATTCCGTGCAATAAGTTCGCTGAATCACTCGTTTAAAGCGTCCATCTGCGTATACATTTCATTAGATTAATCCTATAATATGGGTTTATTTTATAATAGTAATTTTACTTAATAGTTTCATACACGTTTACCAAAATATTAAAAACCCAACGTTTTTAAACTAAGTTTGTTCCACTGTCTGATTAAAGTTGCGTTAAATATTTCGTGACGATCTGATGATAACGGATCAAGTATAATAGTTTTTGGCAAGTATCGGGTTTATTAAGATCAAAAATGGGGAATTATAAAAATATAGTTGACGATTTATTACGTTAAAACATCTCGGTAACAATTGTTCAAGCAGGTGAAGACTTTTAGGACTTGCGGTGGGTTTTATTACCTATCCATTCGTTGACTTTATGAAACATTGGAACAGGTAGCTCTTCAACTATCAATGAGAAACCATTGACGGGTAAAAGCAACTAATGAATCGTTATATGGTTAAAGTCAGTCGTATTTCTCTTCAACTGGTCGGTGAGGAAAACACCGTCCGTGTCCCGCATTGTATAATAGGAGTGTGAATCGAATCAAAATTAAATCAAATCAAAATGTCTAACGCTATCACTTCGCCAACTGTTGGTCGGTGTTGCCTGTGATGTGATCTGCCCAAATCGAGATCGCCATTGATATTGCCATGATATTACAACATTTATGGTGTCTTAACCTTAAACCATTCCTTCGAAATCAATAAGATTAATAACCTGGCGAAAAATAGTGGCGTTGTGAATCTTGTATTAAAAAAGTGTAGGTTAATGATTAATTCTTAATCCTAATGATAATAAGAAAATAAATAAATAAGAAGTGAAAATAAATTTGTTGCATTCATTCTTTACTAAACTAAACTATTTCCTCACAATTAAAAGTATGAACCATAAGTTGCAAACTTTAAACTAATGTTGGAATTGTAATATTTATTGAAAGGTTAGTAGATACCACAGTGGTGACAAACCTGTCCTTTTGAGGTTACATATGAATGTTGGCGGTGACATTAACATATTCGGCAAGTCGAACTGCGCAGCCGCCAATAGTCGTTCGTCACCAACGTGGATTCAAAAATCGGACTTTCACGCCAAGAATGCCGCCCGGCTGATCAGCTGTTACTGTTATCTGACAATTGGCAGCTGATCTGGTGTGAATTGCGACACCAGCTGATTTAGGTTGATTGACTGACATTTTACTGCTTATATCTCATTTAAATCAGGGGATAATCAATTTCAAAATGTCCAGATTTGTAATTACTACAATAAGATATAGTATATATATACAAAGAATAAATTATTTTTAAGAGTTTTGATATAATTTTTGAGTCCAAAATCCGATGTTACCTATATCAAACCTTAGTTAAAAAGCCTAGTTAGTTCATAGCAATTAATGACAGCTGGGACTAGAAACTTCACTAAATATTTCATTATTTTGGTCACAATCGATCCGGCGATCCACGGATTACGAGGCTCTAACCACTACACTACCCAGTCAATTTAGAATTCGTCATCTGGTGGTTAAATAATGTTTCAGCCAAAATGGAAACTATCTCTAAACACTCAATTTATTTTTAACTGCCAACAAATGCGAAGTTAGGAAAACAATGTATGTGATAAAAACCTGTCGTCGTAAACTAATTATAGTTTTTAAAATTTTTTTCTTACAACCGCACTAACGTTTTTCTTTACTATCTAAATACACATCGTATAAACAGATGCTTTCTGATGTTTAGCCAACAAAAAAGTGCTGCGCCTTAAAACTTTACCGCTCGTTGAAGTAATCAACAGCTGATTCATTGTTGCTTTGGACCAAGCTAACTGACTCGGTGTTTATAGTCTTCGTGAATTCAGCCAAAAGTGAATTTGTATATTTTGTGTCCAAAATATCAGTTGTATGTTAAATTGTGTATGAAATTCGAGTGTAAAGATTGTTTATCGCTTTCGCAAAATTACCGCGATGATAACAGTTATATATCAAGCGAAAAATATATACTTTACGCTCTTAATACATAAATAACTATTCAACTCAGTATTTTGTCTTAATAACCCTCTCGCGAAGGATGGTAATGCATACATGGAATTTTATAAACTAATAATACACAGATATATGCTATATATTTGATCTAAATTATCACTTGTGTAAAAAAAACTGATAGTAGTAGAGTTCTAAATTTCGCTATAGCGAGAAACAATCTGTGTGCAGTATTTATTTTTAACATCGAGGACCTTTTAGTAACGATTCGTATAACGAATGGCCTATATAACAATGTATAACGAGTGGCCTAGACATAGTAGGTGGGACTGGGAGGACAAAGGAAGACGCAGGGCGATAAACTGGTGTTATCAGCGATACTGGGCGTTATCAGACAGTTTATAGTGGTTCAACAGCCCTCATGCCGTATATACGTCCCTTCCGCCCCCATACCACCACCACAACCACCACCACTACCACCAAAGCGAGCCGATATCGTAAGACAAATCACCTCATTGGACCGCAGCCATCTGCGACGAAGGGATCTCGTAATTTATTCTCGCTTATAATGCCAATATCCAGAAAACAGTCGTGTAAAGCTAAAAAGGAGCGTTTCTTGGATAAAATCCCGTTCGAAAGACAAATTTGGGTAACGGGATAAATCAAGCATATATTTATATTTAGAAAATTATTAGAGAAATGAATTAGTTTAAATTGAGACACTTAAATTTGAGACAAATCAATATTGTACATTTTATCAGTCTGAATGAATGTTGCAGTCAGCCAATTTATAATGTCCGATTCATGAATAAGTGTTGAAGATTAGACCATGTCCGCTGCCACTTATCATCATATAAAATCAAACAATGTTCCCCCACCTTTTTACCATCTTAAAAAAATGTGATTGGTTTTTGACAGTAGTCGCAGAAATGTTTAAGGAAATTTATCTCAAGAACATTAACGGAGTAGCAAAAATATCCTCTGGTTCGTTCAAGTAAGTTGGGAAATTTAATACTTAAGAATTAAAATAAAATTACCTCTTAGTCCTAGAAAGAGTAGTTATAATATGTTTGTATGTTTGTATATGTCTTACAGTATAATTATGCTTGTGTGGGGGCAGACGCAACGTCTTAACCATTTACTATCAAACGTGCATAAAAACACGAGTCCTTTCCTGAACATTTTTGAAGATTAGTTAGAATTCAGAAAAAATTATAGGCTATCCTTCAAAATTAATTTCCCTTCATTCTATAGTTTTTTTGGTTCAACAAAAACGTATACACGATGTATTATACCAATTAATTGTAGTCCGTAGACGAAACTATGGAAATTCTCCATGCACCACACTTTTAGCGAGTCTGATGGGGGGAGTGGGGGAGGGGAGATGAATTTTGAAAGTGTGGATGGTATAGGTAGTTCGCTGCCGATCGCCGTTCGTATTATATCAGCTGATGTTTTCCATAGCCAAATTAACTCACCGAATCGCTTGCGCGAGTAACACGTTTTAGATTACGCCCAAAGTGAGGAAGCAGCTTCGAATTCATTTTGAGTTAAACCGCAATTTTATGTATTAGAAGAATTGCATTTTCCTGTCCTTTATGAATATACCGGGTGTCCAGCCTAAAGTGTTACAATAGCTAACTTTTTTATTTCATGTCTGACAGTAAACTTCTTATGGAGGACCCCCTTTATTTTTTATGCTGCTTCTAAGTATGTATTTCAATTATCGAAATTTCCCGCCATTTTTCCAATATGGCGGACAACTTTGTTTTTTCTTATGGAATACCCTGTATTTTATTATGATTTTAGATAGCAAACGAGATTTTAAAAAGTTGTTATTCTTGGTATTTTTTTCCTAAACCCAATGAATGAGGCTCCAGAGACACTAAAATACCATTTTTAAGTAAATTCAGTTTTAGTATTTTTTATTAGTTTTTAGTTCTGAAAAATAGTTAAGTTAAAATTAATAGTAAAACACAGCTTTTAAATGTGAATGATATTGCTTGTCTTTATTTATTTACAGTTTAAAACACTTATATTAAATTATGTACACGTTCACAACAAGAGAGCTCAATTATCCTAGTTCTACATAAGATGCTCAAACAACTGTCCATGTTGCTCAAACACATGGCCAAGCGCTCTTCATGAGCTCTTTGCGAAATAATAATAGTTTGTTCATTTATGTCACTGCAGGCGGCTTGGATCCTGCACTTCATGTCTGCAGGTGTCGTTGGTCGGGTTTTAAACACTTTGTCCTTAATCGCACCCCAAAGAAAAAAGTCCAGTGGTGTGAGGTCTGGTGATCTCGGTGGCCATGCAACTGGGCCTCCTCTCCCTATCCAACATCCTTCAAACACATCATTGATGGTTTCTCTGGCCACTCTGGAGAAGTGTGGTGGAGCACCGTCCTGCTGGAACCACATATCCATTCTGGCCTGAAGGGGAAAATTGTCTAGAAGAACAGGAAGATGGTTTTCTATGGGCCATCGAAAAAGTGAGGCCCGACAATTTTGCCTTCGAAAATACCACACCAAACATTTAATGACCATTTTCTTTGGTTATCAATGGTCTGCATCCAGTGAGGGTTGACCAATAATGCATATTATGTCTGTTCAAATGTCCGGTACTGAGGAACGTTGCCTCGTCTGAAAATAAAACAGTTGACAAAAAACGAGGTTGCAACTGGATTTGTTCTGTCAACCATGTGCAAAATGCTAACCTTCTAGGGTAATCAGTTTCTCGTATCTCTTGGTTAAGAATGACATGATATGGGTGAAATTTATGTTTCCGTAATATTACTGAAACTGAACTCTTACTTATGTTTGTATAACTCTCAATTTCTCGAGTAGAGAGGTGCGGGTCAACCATAACTGAGACCAAAACATCTGCTTCTGTATCAAAATCGGTGATAGGATGTGTTCGATTCCGTTTTCTAGGACCCAAGTTACCTGTTAAACGAGCTTTTTTTTCAAGGCGTAAAAAGCTCATACCTGATGGATGCCGCCTGTTAGGAAAACGAGTGGCATACAGTTCAGCTGCGGATCTTGTGTTTTTGTGGCATTCCCCTAAGATTAATAACATATCCACTTGTTCGTTAAAAGTCATTGTAACAATAAAAAAACACTATTACAATACACAGTCACATTGGGGCCTACGTTAGTTATCGTAGGCCCCGGTTCCACCCGGGAATACAACCTGTGGTCTGTGGTGCATTCTGTGGTTAACCCGTGGAACTACTAATAATGATGATCAGCTATTTGAATTGTCATCAGCTTAAAGCAATGTAATTTTCCGTAAGAAAACACAGGATTGGAATTTTGACTCCCCGTGGGGCGGAGCCCTTTTGGGAATTTCTTAAAATCCTTTCTTAGGGGATACCTGGGTCATGGAAAGAGTATACAGTACGTGACAAATTTCGTGGTTGTAGGTGTAGAGGTTTGGCCTGGGGGATGATCGGTTTTTCGTATTTATAGATATAGATAATTAGATTTTTGGAATTGAATGCTTTATTATTTTACATCTCAATACTTACTTTAACCTTGAACTACTTACATGTCAAACTAGATAGCGCAATCTCGCACATAAAAAATCCATAATCCTAAAAACACATGTTAATTTTAGATTAGCCCAACCAAAGTGCACTGATAATAAAATCGATAACAAGACTTTTTGTCACGTTGTTTTGTGATGGTTGTGGTGAAACTGTGTTTAGATAACTGATGTTGCATCTTATCACCAAAGAAACACATGTTGTGTGCCCGTTGCAATTTGTAATCAGTTGACCGGAAGTCCTCAATTAAAACCAAGGATTTTTTGTGCTCACTTGAATCGCTAGGTATTTTTTATCTTTAAAATGAGCCATAAAAATGTATGGTCCGTTGAGAAGGGTCGGGCTTTGAAACTTAATTAACATTATGGGGGAAGCAGGTAGAACCCGAACAGTTTCGTAACTCGAGCTCACTCTTCAGAACGAAGTGTATACAGTTTTTCCTTTCATGCACTCTCGTCTAAAGCAATGTTTGGATCGGTGCAAGTGCCTGTCCAAGTTAAGCCTGCAACCCGCAGGCCCCAGTGCTGCTTGTTGCGTCGGTCGCCTTAATTAAGAGACGGTTTTGGCCGTGACAAACCAGGCGCCAAATCCTTTTTCAAGCGTGTCAATAAACAACTTACATTTACATTGCGTATCCCCCATATTCCTTTCCCATTAACAGTTCCTCACCCCATCTCGCATAATAGTGTTTTACAGCCGCCCGCTCGCACGACTACAGCACTCTCGCGATAAGCCAGGTGGCTGTGCTAGGTGAGGACGTCATACGTCAGAGGGGAGGATGAGTGGCCGCGATGGGGGATATGCCTAGACCGAGACACGGATCTGCGCATAACACATGCATACGCTCACTACGCACATACATCACGATGGCGCGCGAGATACCGCCCGCGCATGCGTCTTAGCCTCGCGCCTACACCACCACCACCTGTCGTCAGAGCCGATACGATGATTATTGTGGTTATTTACATTTTTCCAGTGTATATAATATATCTGCAACTGTATCATCCTGCGTTGTAGAGCGCAGCGAGTATACTACTCGGGAAAATCCACGTGGATCTCGGCCCCATGGCTGCTCAATTACTGGGTAATTTTCCTAATCTTGGGCCACGATTCTAAATCTGAAGGGAGTCGGGGGAAAATATTGTGGACTTTGCTAAACATAAAGATTGGAGAGGGCTCAAGTAGAAACATTCTAAAACGATGTATGCAAGAAGGTAATGGAAAATCCGTCCCAGTGGGGGACCATGAGATTTTTCACTTGATGTTGATCTATTTACCGTACGAGATTCCATACCCAGCTCCTACCAAATCCAAGGCGCATCGGTCCGGCCCGTGGTTTATGGTCGCGACTCGGCGACTAACGCAGATGTAACGTCCGGGCGTGTACCCAATCACACCGGCCAATTAATAACCAGATACCATCAGGCCCGGCCGAGCCCCCGGTCGGTGCTCTATCGTACTCAACTGGTCATCGGTCGCTCCCGCTTTGAAATTTGGTTTTTCTCTTGTGGCACCATTGAACTATTCTAGCACCCGAAATCCCCGCGCAATTGTTTTTATAAGTTGTAGGCATGAGTTGAAAGAAGGGCCAGTCAGATAAATATCTCCAACACGATATAATAATGGATTTGATACGTGTTTTAATTGAAGAGCCTCTCAGTCTAAACACAATATAAAGCAATTTGCGTATCTTGTTATGACGGTGCAACCTCAAGCTAAAATTAATTTGGTCTCATCGCCTACTGAGTTTAGAGCAACAATTCAAAACAATTTTAAATAAAAATATCATTTCTAAAGTGTTTACGATGGTTCTGAAATAGTCATTTGTGATAAGTACAAGGAATGCTTAAAAGCGTAGTATATGATACCCCCATATCATAATAAAGTGTCCCTCTAATTACATATGTTTCTAAATTTTATCTCAAACTAGGGTTTCCCAGCGGCTTCGCTTGTTAACCTGATTTAAGTTTTATATCACCAAATCAAACCACACAGCTGATCAAATGACATTTTTTTGGTGGTATAACTCCAAAACCTTTTGGTGGACTTTTATTTCCTTTAGGAGAGAGCTTATCACAAAACACTCCGAGTCCCTTCATTCAAATATTTGGTTTATGGGGGTCACACTACGGTTTTCTCAAAAGTTCCTGATACGGTTTGGCTTTAGGCATATGTAAAGATTTATATGTTATTATATATTATAGTGTCATACAGTTTCTCTCTCCCCCCTTTATTGGCATAACTCAAGGCCTCGGGTTTACTACTGTCACGTGACACTGCCTCGGTGAACTTTGGCCATTCGCGACTTCCTCACCTTCCCGCAGAGCCTCTTCGCGTCTCGGCCTTAATCGAAGCAGGTCACTTCCCCGGTCAGCTGACACCGCGGCGGTGACCGACCTGTCAAAGGCGCCGCGGCGCATTCCGATCCGGAGGTGGATCCAAACTTGATGAAACCAGGAAGAGGAATGTTTGCCGAAACTGGCCGAGCGGGTTGCAGCGTCCGGATCTGCTGTTTGAAAATGTTTAATCTGCTTCTGCTGTTTACGTCCTCGAGATTGATCGTCGCAGATAGAGCTCGCGCTGCGACGGGATGTATTGATGGCTGGATTTTCACTCGGTTAAGAGGGGGCTCCAGTCATGTAACATTTCGCGTTTCTACCTGTTTCTCCCATAAGGCTAATGTTAACTTCAAAACCCATCCCTCTTCAACGGATCAATATAAATAGTTTATTCATGGTTTATTTTCAGCAGAGGAAATACCTAACGATTCCACTCAGCATTTTTTGACATCACAAATAACAATCGTTCAATGAAATCCCAAAATATTAAATATTTATGATTTCTGTTAACGGCTAACTATTTGTGGTATCAAAATTCTGCTCACTGAAATCGCTAGGTAATATTTTTCCCTATAAATTAAGCATCAACAATCAGGGGCGGATACAGAGATCATGTTTGGGGGGCGGTCACCGAAAGTTACCTCTCCCTCTCCCCCTGTGTGGTCCCTGGCACCCCCATTATTTTGTTTAACTATATGAAATTATACAACGAATAAAAGTAAGTTAACATAATATATCAATAACCTTGTACTCAAGAAGGAAAAAAACAATAATAATTTCAAAAAAATTTTAGTTCTACTGCACCCGACCGTAAATAAAAATAACAAATATTTAGGCATTACACTTTTTTTACGTCATCTGTTGGCGTCTAAGAACAAGTAAGATGCCTGAATAAACAGGTTATTTTAGTAGTTACCCACGCGAAAAAATATTTACAAAACTTATTTGAAATCTGCAATACTGAACTATGCTACGTGAAGATACAATGAGGAATGAGTCTGACGGCTGACAGCCAAGGTCAAGACTCGAAAAATTAAAATGTCGTACCACATTTTTACAAAATAAAATACTTGGCGTATTAGCTTCCGTTTGCACGCAATAATTTAATATTTTTGTTTCCTCTTGTTTCATTACATATAATTCGAGGCACTTTTTTCTTCTAGCCTAGCCACTGGATATTTATTGCCTAGCAACGGATTACGCGGTTTTACACAAAAATCAAACCTGACCTGTAAACAAAACACAGCTGACAGCAAACGACGGTAGGCTGGCGAAATCCATTATAAAATAATCACTGAATACATTGGTAGCAACATTTGCTGTGTGTGGCTAAAATATACCTCCAAGACTATGTTGAAAACACTGAATTTTCGGTCTGCCAACTGGCAAAATTGCAACCACTTTGCGATACTCAAGAATATCCATGTTTTTGTAAGACGCTTTTAGGTGAAAGACGTGTATGTTTAGTAATGTTGTATATACTAAAATGGAAGTTTAAAATTTCAGCTGTCTAATGGTATATATTTTATTACACTTATCGAACGTTGAGGTGCATTAGTTTGAATTTTAATATAACAATGTAGACGGGAGCGGCAACATTTGTCTCTGGGAACCGAAAAACGTGGTTTCGGGAGGCTTTGGTACTTACATTTTCATTCGGATTTATTCAAACTTTCATTGTACCGGTGTGCCTGAATAATAAAATAAAACACAATAATTCTTAGGTTTGGGGGGGGGCGACCGAACCCCCTTGGATCCGCCCCTGTCAAACATTTCGCGGTTAATCCGTTGAGGAGGGACGGGATTTGAAAGTTAACTTTGGTCTTATGGGAGAAGCAGGTTGGGGTATGATTTTACGGCTGGTGCCCACTATTAAAAAAATGTCTTGAGAGGGAATTATGGAACATATCTCATGTATACCTGCATTTTCCTAAGAAAGATTAGTTTGAAACCATAATTCCTTTCCAGTAGGGGGTCGGAGGCTAATATAGATTCATTTTGTCAAAAATACGGCAAACCTCCAATGTTGAGTAATTTTGTTATTATTTATCAACTATTTTTATGAATAATCCTATCCTATACTCTAATATGAGTAAGGTTTGCTTGCTTGCTTGCGTGCTTGCTTGCTTGCGACACGGATCTCAAAAACGGCTCCAACGATTTCCTTCAAGTGTTCGAAATAACTAATTTCTGGGATAAAAATTAGTTCTAGACAGGCCTCATCCCTAGGAAAAATCAAATAATGTAAAAAAACTAAAATGAAAAGTTAAAAAAAATTAACATTGGGCTTATGGAGTTTCAAATCAAAACAAAAGAATTGTAACAGCTGTTCATAATCAACCAGGGAACTGTCAAAGTAATACTCATGTTGTTTATGATTATTAACGAAAGCAGAGATTAAAAGATTTGAGTTAAGATTACATATATAGAGTAGTAAAATAAATCAAAGGGACATTGAGCTATAAATAACAACTGGAGGGACCTTAAAAATGTAGAAAAGAGGCAAATGAATAATACAAATCTGATTATCAGTAGAGGGGGGAGTGGTGAAATATTACTCCAAGTCATCTAAACAAACTGACTGGCCTTCCCCCGAGCAAAGCTCGGCCCCCCAGGTACTAACTGTTTATAAATACAATTTTTGGGACGAAACACAGCTAACATGTTTACAATTTTATTTACAAGACTGCCTCTGTGATTTTTAAAAGAAAAATTACATTTTTTTGGCTGGAGCCTCTCTTAACCGAGTGTTATTTAATAAATGAACGCCGAGTTACAAGAATATTTCTCTTATTCAAAGTTGTTTTGTTTTAGTTCTACGGCCACAAACTAATTTCATGTTTACTCGTTTTGTTTACCTGGTGTTTTCATGTGAATATTTCATTAGTCAGTGGATCTTTCGACAAATAATCACCGCATACATAAACACGTAGTCAAATACTGTAGTTTTAATTCATAAGTACCCTCGGAATTGATGTTTATAGTTAATCGTCGAAATTAATTGAATAAATAATGATTTTCATTGAATCGAAGATCGTATTATAAAATCTAAGCTTCGAGTCACCAAAAGCACGTTGTTAAAGCTCGTTTACGAACACGCGTAATTGTTGTTCACTATTCAGCTCATCAGGTGTCCAGTGCGTGGTTGAGATTCCTATCATCGGCCTTGAGTGACGTCACTGGTCGCTGTATTCAGCCGGAGTCTTATCAGTGGATCTGGGAGCTTCAGCCAAGTCGTCAGCTTCAAGGTCGTCAGCGACCAACCACACGGCCGACCTTTGGAAATCATTGGTGGATTAAGGAAAAGCACTGAGAGAAGTGAGAGTCTTCCACAATGATCAAACCTCGTCTTGAGGTCAAGCCTCCCTTATTTGCACAAAACAACCCTAGACGTTTCAAGGCTCCGGCCTACCCCTGTTGTGCGGTGTAATGTAAGGGTTTGCAGAGTTACACTTTAGGTAAACACTTTGATACAAATTAAAGTATATTGAAAATGAATACGTTCTCTAATTTTGCTATGTTACTATTTTTTATTCGAGCCATATTTATAAGCCTTTCAAATTAAAGATAGAATATATTTTTCCTACAATCGCCCCGAAGTGTTTCTTTACGATCTAAAAACACATCGGAAAACAGCTGTTTTTTTAGCGAGCGAATGTCTTTTTCGCTCGCTGCACCTTAATTTCCCGCTCGCTGACCGCTAATGAACAGCTGATTGCTTGTTGCTTTCGACTAAGCTAACTGACTCGGTGTTTGTAACCTTAATCTCGTGAATTCAGATAAAATGGATGAAAGTAAATTTTTGTATGTTGTAATGTGGTCCAAAATTGCAGTTGTAGGACAAGTTTTGTATGTAATTCGGGTGTTGGTGTCTTTATCGCTTTCGGAAAATCACCGCGCCCCGCTACGCGTCGTGCGATAACAGGTCTCTCTCAAGCGGTAAAGGCCTCTTTACGCTCTTAGTACATAAATAACTATTTTAGACTACAACTAGTAACCCGTCGCGGCTTCGCTCGCGATCACAGTACAGTGTTTGAGAAGTTGGTTCCATTTGCTAAAGCACCTGGGGGACCGAGGTTTGCTCGAAAAGCCAGTCAGTTTGTTAAAAATGCCTAGAGTACTTATATTCACGATTCCTCTCCAAGGCGAGAGTTTTGCTTTGCTTATTACGTATTGATCGTTTCTTTTAATGTTGGGCATGTCTGTTTATATATTTGTTAATCATGTATAATTAAAGTTATATACACTTTGGTTCTAATCACTATTCTCACAAAAATCACTTGATACTTTACCAAGTGAGTGTTATTTTTACAATTGAAAGGTTTGAATCTAACAAAGTTTAAATCTAACATCAGTGATTAATAAAATAAAATTGTAAATGCCGACGGAGCAGATATGTCTCATAGGACATTCATGATGGAAAGTATAGGCCTGGTCCTGGTTCTGACTATAGTGCATTGCCTGTTGTCTTTCTACCACATATATGCTAAATCAGTCTAGTAAGGATGTAATTAACATGGAAATGTTGCAGGGCATTAGGGCCTAGCCTCATTGGAAAGGGAGTAAGCCCATACCTGTTTTTTTCGGGATGGACCCATCTTCTTCCAAATATCTGCTCAATAACTCCTGTAGTTTGTTGGACTTATTGGAGGTAGACTTAAAAACATATAAAATTTTGGCTATTATAATCAAAATGGCTATTTAGACAAACTGAGCTTTAAATACCGTGATGCAAGGGCTTACGTGTTCTGTACAGCCAATGATTTATTACCGTTCCGTTATTTTAAACGTTTTAGTATACCTTTGTAGAGTAGTAAAGTATTACGTGTTTCCTCCGTTCTGTGATAAAATATAATTAGCTGACCAAATGCTCATTAGAACAAATATGGTGCATGCTGTAGTGAAATATTGAGTTATCTGTACCCTTAAGATCGACTTTGTAGCAATACCAGACAAAGGGTCATAATGATGTATACTATGATTTAAAACAGCCTATAGGATTCCTCCTCCACACGGAAATAGGCAAAATATTTAATTTAGTAGTCTTTTTTTGTGAAGCGCAGAAAAAATCTGACATATAAACATACAGGCGGTTAAACAAATGTTTACACAAATTAAAATATCTCCGTTGCATACATCATTTCACTGCTCAAAGCGATGTAGAAAAATAACTTATTGTATTTATATAGATAAATAGATTCCTTGCCTGTAAAATCTGGCATTGCTAATAACCTGCCCGTAATGTATTAACAGCTGCAATTAAAATCAAATTATTCCCCATGTTAATCTTATGGGCTAAACCGAGCTCGTGGGACAAAGCCCCGTGGTCGAGAGTAAATGGAAACCCCAAAAGGCACATCTAGATAGTAAGAGCTTTCGATTGATACCAAATATGTATATAAAATAATATTTTTAGGGGTCGAAAATTGCCGAACAAAAATCAAGAAATTCTTTTATAGATAACTAGAAAACCACATGTTTGTATCTTTAATCCCAGCTGTTCTACTTCTTTTGATTTGATTTGCTATCCAATGTTATTTAAATGGGCCAAAACCGTACTTTGAGGGCTTCCCAAGGGTTTCTGGTTCCACGCACTGACTTGAGACCCCCAAAAGGCACATCTAGACGTTAAGGGCTATCAAACGACACGTAAATCATCAAAATCGACCCAGTAGTTTGGCCATAGTCTTCTTTAAAAAATCGCCTTATTCTTTTTATATAATGATAGTTTAAGGCAGAGGCATTATTTTAAAATTCTAAAAAAAATATCGCCGGCTTTCTTGTCTGTATTCTGTTTGGAATGTGTTTTGGCAACGTATAGTAACAATTGTATTTGTGAACTGTAACCCTGCGGCGAACTTCTGCAACCCTTTTCCATATTCTCATGAATCTGCGTGACGAAGCAGGTTCCATCGGTAGGTCGAGCATACTCAAAAACAAATTTTGAACACATCGCGCGTTCGTCGAAACCAAAAGAATCGCACCATCAGTGATGTTGAGGGGGGGCAAAGCCTCGAGTATTTCTCAGTAAACACCGATCGAGAGGTGAGATACGGTTTACATAAGTTATATTGATTCCGGCGGCCGGCGCGAGATTCCATTGCGATACGCGGCGCGTTGCGCTATCATAGATGTTCACACGCGTCCACATCAACTTATTTATTGTTTTTTTTTCGAAGCGATGATCGCCCTATCGCCCCATCTCGACCACGTCTATGTGTTTATTGCTGTATGAGATCACCGGCTCTCCCCCTCCCCTCCTCTTACCCGCGCCGCGCCGACGGAGAGCTGATTAATTTCGCGATACTATACTAAACCTTTCCTTCCCCATGCTTTAGCAGTGACGCTGGTCGCGGAATTCCCCATTGAAAACAATGGAATGTTGTAAACACACAGGAGTTGTTCTGTGAATCCGGTTCAATTAAGCACTGTTCTGTGGCGCTGGCTGGCTGACGTTCGAGCGATACCGAACGTCAACGAGCACACAGCACACAGCTGGCAGAAGTAAATATGAAATAATGGCTGATGCAATCTAGCGGATGTATAAAACATAGCGAATGTAACGCGTTCTTCTGATAAATGTTAATTGTTTGCATATTATATTTATGTTGTAATTGTTCAAAGTCTTTTTAGTTAAACCTTGAGTTTTGAATCCAATTAAGGTTTATTATTAGCATTTATGTCTAATTGCTTTGTTTGTTAGAGGTTAATTGGCAGAGAGGATTTGCTAGTCGTAACATTGGCTCTTTAATCAAGACTTAATCATTTAATTTCAATGAAGCCTGTACATATTTTTGGACTATATGATTTTATACTTTTTCTTCTGAAGTTGGCTTTAGAATCGTGATTATTTGTGTTGCTTGGCTAAGGCTGAAGATGATTTTGGTTTATTTTGATTAACGTTATTCGTATACAGATTAATTGATGTATACTATAGTTATTTGATGTCAATCCAATATCGTAGCTAAAACTGGTTAAAATTGATCAGTTACAAAATGGTTACAATTTATTGTATTTATTACTAATGAGTTAATAACGCTCTACTCCTTTTTTATGCTATACTAGTAGAATGCGTACCCGTTCTTTGCACGGGTAACTTCGCTGTAATAAAAACAAATGTATCAGCTGTTAGAAATTAAATACCTTTAAGTGTGTTTAAACGTATCCCTTTTCTTTATATTTGTGTCCTTATAGGAAAGATTTTACCAAAAAAATAATATTTTTCCTCCAATTTGCTCACCGAGAGCTTTCATTCAAGTATGGTGTTCATGGGTACTTATGGCTATGGTAAAGAGGGGCTTTATCATAAATGTGATCACAACTACAGGTAAGGTAGGCCTGAGTCCTATCCGGCGATGAACGGAAATTGAGTTCATTTTGTTGGTTGAACGTTCCCGTAGATTAAGCGCCTAACCATGAAAGGCGCTAAAACCACCGTGACTATAATAAGCGACTACTATACGCTTGTTGTTTCGTTTGTGTTGTTATAATTCATAAGTGCCTACTGTATATGGACACCTGATTCCCAAAAGATTACGTCAGGTCATCCGTGCAAGCCCATGACCAGGCGTATAGGTTTTTTATACATAAAATATAGCCTACATAATATGATTCAACATCTAGCGTGGAAGGAATGGTTTATATAAACTGATTTCGTGAATGATCAGGTAGAGTTTACAAACATTTGTTGAAACTGGTTTTATCTAAACGCCCCATGGGTGTCCCCTGTTTCAGGCTGTTCTTACTACACCTTGCCCCGTTATTCTGTTGAGTGCCAAAAATGCAGTTATCGTAAATTCAACGAATAAACTGACACCCAAAATGAATCTGTAAGAATGTTTTTCAACTACGACTTATTAAACGAAAGAAAAGCTCCGTAAAACCTGAAGTAAACAGGCCGGGTATCGCGAGCGCGCGATCTTCATCTAAATACATCTCGGGAACATGTGAAAACGCCGGCGATAAACGGCTTATTAATCAGTATCCAGTTAATATCCCCTGGAACGAACCCCTCCCCCTCCCCCTGCAACTCCCTCCCCCTCCCTGCACCTTCGGTTCACGGTCCATCTCTCCGTAGACACATTAGTTTCAATTGAGACCTAATTTACTGTTTTTAGTGAATTACGTAATAAACTAGGAGTACGCTCAAATATTCGCGTAATGGGGTGACCAAAATCAGAAATGGTAGATAAAAGTTACTGCTGTTACGTAAGTTCTAACCAAAATTTGATCAAAAAGTATTAAATAAAGATAAATAGATTCCTTGCCTGTAATTTTCCTACACAGTCCTGGGGACTCTGTAGGAAAATATCTACTTTTCTCTTGGTTAATTTTAGGTTATAGGATAATTCGTTCTTAATTATATTAAATTATATTAGAGGTGCAAATTATTCAACAAAATATAGCATAGTAAGTTGCCTATGTAGTGAGGTACATTGGAACTTTGCTGGGAACGCAGGTTTGCTATGACGGGGTATTTAAATATCTTAAACTGACAAAAGAACACAGCTGGCAGAAGTAAATATGAAATAATGGCTGATGCAATCTAGCGGATGTATAAACTATTAACTTACTCACATTATAGGAGAACATTATCTTTATTTATTACAACTGGTATTAGTTTTTTAAATCTAAAAATTTCAAAAACCTTTAATAAATTGAATAAACTCATGTTAAGCGGACAGTACTTTATTGTTTTAATCATAAGAAATATATATATATATATATATATATATATATATATATATATATATATAGGACCTTTTTTAGTAGTTCCCATAATTACGAAACAATATTGTATTAGTATCTCGTCCTTTACAAGCAGTAATTCTTATCCCCAATGCTTTACCTTATGGAAATTGTACAACTTTTAAATGTTAATTAATTGAAGATGGTTTAACTAATGTGTTCCATTTTTAACTGGAAGCGTTAACTGCACTGGAAAACATTTAAATAAAATCTGAAAACGATATGTGCAGCCGTTTTCACGTTATTGCATTACGAACACACACTGACGGGCAACGAATCACTGTCTCTGCTAATACTGTGCGTTGCTTGAGTGAAAAACCAGCCCGCGCATGGTTTGGGAAGGGAGTAATGAAGAGGGGGGAGAGATTGGGAGTAGGAGTGGAAGGCTGCGCGCTACTAGCCTGGCTGCATACATTTGACAGCTTGTATTGTTACCCGCGCGCCACGCCGGCGCCGCCGCGCCGGACGGTATATCTATATCTACTTCATAATATATACAAACGTACTAAACTATACTATACTATACTGAACTAAACTAAGATTGAAAATTAATTGATGGTGATTTATTGTTTTTAGGACGGTACGTATAAACTTGCATCTACTGAGAACTGTCAGCTGACTGAACCCGGTCGTCGTGGTGCCGTCTGACGGCGCATGCGCACTAGACTCCTTTGCTACCGCGCAACTGTCCCGTTGGTTTTTCACTCGTGCAACGTACAGTACATAGATTCCTTCACTTCGTTCCATCATCAATTATTTCCACTTTTATCTCGATGGGGAGCTGGGCCCCCCAACCTCCCAGCCCTCCTCCCCCCATTTGCTATTATTTTACCTTGGTATTATTGCTAAAACGTATAGAAATACAGAACATGGAGTAAAAAATCTTGAATTGGCCAGTCTTACCAAGCAGATTTAGCTTCTCACCCCCTTAGTCTTACGATGGGGGGCTGTACACCCTACAAACAGAAACGCCATTTGGACTACATGAGGTAAGTAGCATTTGGCATTATAGGAGTAGGATTTGGCATTTGGAATAAGTCAACCAGTCAGATCAATAACCACCAAAGTAATTATTTCTACTTTTATTTCCATGGGGGCTGTGCCCCCCCTCATTTGCTATTATTTTATCTTGATAGTATTGTTAAAACTTATAGAAATACTGAATTTTGGAGGATAACAATCTTGTATTGGGTAGTCTTACCAAGCAGATTTAGAGTAGTTTTTTTTGTACTGCAACGTAAATTAGTTGCTCAAATATTTATAAATACAGAACCTAAAGAAAAATAAGGATTAAAATCAGTCATCGGGTTTCGCCGAAACTACGCCGAAACATAACCCCCCCCCCTCTAAAAAATAAGGCATTAAGTGGACACCCTCATAGTAAGGATATTTTTTCGCCCTTTGGTGTCAGTGGGGATAATGCCTTCCAGGCCCGGCATTTTTGTGGCGCCTCCTGAATTTTGACAAAATACAAATTAATTCAAGATTTATAAAAAATAAGTCCGCAATCAGTTAGAGCAAGATATTTCAAATTAATTATTCGATCTATATGGTATTCCTGGAGGACTATACGCCTCCATTGTTATTGTAGCTAGGTATTGTAATTACTATATATATGAATAGAACAATATGTTTTAAAATCTGTTAATGAGTTTTGAACGCCCAAACATGAAAAAATCTACGTTCACGTTCTTCAAGGGGAGTATGAAAGGATAGTTACTCTTGGATACAATTCAAAGAAAATACAGAATAGTATGGAGAACAATGGTGTCAGAACATGGATTTTAGAGTACAGTAGTTATTTGAACTTCAGTCCACTAAAGGAGTTATGGTTATACCACTTACTATGCTCCCGTTGTTATATTAACTTGAAAAAATAGTAAATAGGCTACTGTTAAAAACAATTAGGCTTATCAACATGATTAGGTTTATTCTTTCAGCTGAAAGTGTTGTTTACGTGAAAGTGTTTTAAAAGTGATCTCTAAAAATGTTGGAAAATAATTATGAAGATATTGTGTAAAATTGTGCATTTAGTAGTTTTCATATCCTTACGATATAAGGATTTTAAAGTGGTCTAACACTTATAAGTCATTTTTTAAACCATTTTTAATACCTATAGTTTAGTTATGCTTTCATCTAACCTCATTTTGTGTAGTTGACATCAACAGCTGAATTACTTTGGTATTGAACATAAAATGTTGAGGTTCGAAAATTAATTTTGTTGAAAGTTACTATTAGATTTATTATGAAAAATAAAATAAAAACCAGGATCAATAGAAATCTTCTTGCATGGCAAGTTAAAATTATTGTAGTTATCAAGATTATTGTTACACTTTTTACAAATGAAAAGAAAGACTTAATTGCAAAGAATCACTTTCATTCTGGACTTTTCAAATGCTACTTACACCTCCAAATATCAAATAAGCAGTTGTTAAAAGGCATTTTGATGAATGAAATTAAATACAGGAAAAATAAGTGTAAATGGCGAATGAGATGGAATTTGATTAATTTTAGAGTCTATTTTTCATATTTATTGATTTTTACTCTGACTCTGATTCTTCTCTGTGGTGATATAGAAGAAAATCCAGGACCTACAAATGTCAATCAAAGTTATAGCAGAAATAAGTTATGTATCATTATGTACCTTAGATGTATCATTTAACAATAATAGTAATAAACAAACTTGCTTTATTTGCCATAAGTCATTCAACAGGATTGTGTCACACATAAAGGCATCCCATAAGTATGACATTCCTGATATTTCACCTCATAAACCGGTCATAAGCAAAACACTATGTGCAGATAAATTGAATTGTAGGAAGAGTTGGTATGAACTTATTGACGACGAAATGGCACTGGTGGGACACCTATGTGGAAATCCCTGACAATAGTATTGTCATGAATCCATCTGTCAGTCACGTTTTAAAAGTTGAATATGATGAACTACTAATAAAAGAGATGTGTTCAAAAATGGATCTTAAAAAATATAAATATATTATTGTAACTATTAATAATAGAAAGGTTGAAGACGAACTATGGATTGCTAAAAGTGATTTATATGAGAATAAAGGTAGTAGTCATTGGTCATTACTTGTTTTAGATGTTGATGATTATATGTTTTATCACTTTGACTCCCTTTCACCTCTAAGTTATAATCATGCTAATGAATTGACAAAAAAGTTCAGCTGCTATTTTTCAGAAAGGATTGCATCAGGTTTTAAAGAAATTAATTGTCGTAGACAAGAACACATGGTTGAATGTGGGGTGTACACATTGCACAACCTTTACTTGGCTTGTTCACAAATAAAGAATAAAACCTACATTAATGACAACATTTTTGGACTTGAGTTTTCTGTGGACATGATTTATAGTCAATTGGCATTAATAAAAATGAAGCAAACCCATGATAAACATAATGCTAAGCAATTGTTAGAAAAATGGCAAAACAAATAAAGACAAAGTAATTAATATTGTGAATGATAGATCAGAACAGAGTAGTTCGAGCAAATGTTGTATATCAAGAGATACTACTTTGATATTAGAACATGAAACTGATGATGATATTCAAGGAAAAAGGTCTTGTAGACATTGTGGTAAAATATTTAAAAGTGAAAGAGGACTACAAGTACACATATCTAAAGCTCATCAACAATTACATAGATCTCTAATTTCAGAAAAATATAAAAATAAAGTTAATGAACGGATTGATAGTACCGATGTTGGGTTGTTAAATTTGTCTAATGAAAGTTTAGATTTCCCTAAAGAAAATATAAATGGTACATTAGCTAAAACCCTCGATCAGTGGATAAATGTATTTTCAATAACTTTTAAAGATGAATTTTGTAAAAAAGTTGACGAATTTTCAAGATACCTTGCTGAGTTAATATTTTATTTACCTGGACCAAAACATCCTGGAAGAAAATTTTACGAACTTCGAAAGAAAAAGCGTGATTTTGTCCAGGACAATAGTTAAATCTGGTCCAGGACAATCAACAAATCCAGAAAGAAAAACAAAAATGATAGAAAAAGAAGGAAAGAAAAATATGAGTATGAACTTTTACAGTTTGAATATTATAACAGGAGAAGAAAAGCCGTTAGAAATGTAATTGATAATGAAACCAAAAGATGCTCAATGAGTCTAGATCACATACATGAACAATTTTCCTCAAGATTCTCTATAAAAACGGTAAAGAACGTAACTTGTACAAAACTTTGTCTAACGAACTAGACCCTGAATATGACTGTACGATATATGAAGAAGAAGTTCAATGGTCAGGAAATTCAATTAAAATTTATACAGCCCCTGGACCAGATAGAGTTTTGATGAGATCACGTAAACTAAAGAAAGTAATAAAAATACTGACTTTATTGTTTAATACATCTCACAAACAGCCGATTATATCCAGTTCACTAAAAAAAGCAAGAACTGTATTGCTTGATAAGGGTGGTAAAGAATGTGGAATCAATAACTGGAGACCAATAACGATATGCTCTGTCATACGTAGAGTTTTTGATAAAATCTTAGACAAACGCATACATACACTTTAACAGATTCCAAAACGGGTTTACAAATCGACCGGGAACCCATATAAATACAAATATTTTAAATGAAATCTTAAAAACATCAAAAAGAATGATGTTAGTGTATTATTTTTATATATAAAAAGCTTATGATAACATAGGTCATGATCACTTATTAAATGTATTGAGATCCTTACCTTTACCATCTAAACTCTCTGATACAGTGGCCCAGTTACAGATTGGAAATACTACACAAATAGAAACTTGGAAAGAGAAAACTAAGGGAATTGATATTAACCGAGGAGTATTGCAAGGTGCACCGCTTTCTCCTACGCTTTATAACCTTTGTGTTGACCATGTTTTAGAAGAATTGTCCGAACTATCAAACAGTGAAGAATTTAGCTATAAACTGCATAATGGTCTACCATCAATTAGCATTTTAGGGTTTGCGGATGATACTATTATAATTGGAAAAAATAAAGAAAGTGTTTTAACACTGTATAACATGACAAAAGAATTATTTGAGGAGATAGGTTTAAAAATTAATCAGGCCAAAACTAAAATAATCAATATAAGCAAAGGCAATTTAAAATCTGATGACTACATTATCAATGGGGAGAAGGTTGAATCAATAAATATGGAAGAGAAAATTAAATATAAATACCTGGGGGTTAATTTTAAAAACCAGATTGTTTTTGACTCAGAAAATACCTTAAAATCACTAACAACTAAAATAAATAACCTGATTTCTTCTCCTTTTTTCAAAGCTGAGCCAAAGATGTTTGTACTTAATCAGTATTTGTGGCCTACTCTTATATTCCCTTTTCAAACTTCTCCACTTCATAAAATTAATCTAAAATTTTTCCATGATATAGATAAAATAATAAGATCTGCTGTAAAAGAAATATTTGATCTGCCTGATGACACTCCTACTTCAATGTTCTACAGTAGTACAAAATGTAAAGGGATTGGTCTTAATAAAGCATCTTGGGAAGCAGCTTTACAGCATATAAATATTTTGCAAGTACTCAAACGTATTAATGACCCATATCTGGATAGGTTAAAGGATTTTAAATTTGAAGAAATATATTGTCTTAAAAAATTAAACCTATTCGAGATTGGGTAACCAGTTATTTCAAATACAAGAGCGCTTAGAGAAAAACTTAGAGAAGCTGAGTTTAATGCCTGGAACCGATTACCGTACAAAGACAGAGGTACCAAACTTTTCAGCGAATGCCCTAACATCAATAAAACATTATCGAAAGGCCACGGTTTGACAGAATCTGGGTTTAAGTATTATTTGAAAATGGTCGGTGATGTAGCTCCAGATAGGAGCCTACAAACATGGAAGGTCCAGGGACGGCAACCAGTGCCAGCATTGTTCCGGCAATGAGAATTATGTTATTGAATCCTTAGCCCATGTCCTTGGTCAGTGCCCATGTAGTAGTCAGGTAAGGAATACCAGACATCACCAGATAAGAACAATTATAGCTGATCAATTCAGAAAGGAAGTAAAGTGTGAAGTATGTGAAGAAGTCACGGGTTTAGAAGAAAATGGATCTATCAGAAGATGTGATATTATTGTCATTGACAGAAAAGTTGATAAATGTTTTATTATTGATCCCACTATACGATTTGAAACAAATCTTGATCAAACCTCAGAAGTACACCAAGAAAAAATGAAAATTTATGAACAAACATTTAAATATTTCAATGAAAAATACAACATAAGAAACTTTGAGGTCACTGGTATTTTAATTGGTGCAAGAGGGACAATTCCAAGTTATGTTCAGGAAATGTCGAGACGATTTAAATTAGATAACAAAATGTTGATATTAGTTGCTCAGACTGCAGTAAAATACTCAATTAGTATATTAAAAAATCATCTATACAACCAAATTTAAATATCAAAATTTTTGTACAAAGTATTCTTTGTCTTGAGGCAATTCACATTGGTGAAAAGATGTTAATTTTGAAATAAATTATCTGTATATATACAAGACAAAGCCCTGGCTACCTCTCTCACTCGTCACTACTAATCCTCCACCTTCCCATGTAGGTAGAGAGCCGAAATGTTTTACACTGATTCTTTAGGCATAAAATAGGAAAACAAAATGGTTTTCATCCTGATCTGACCTTAGGGCTCCACCAGAGACCCCGGCAAAGTTCCCATGTATTCCTTATGGAGATTCAGTTTTGTTTGAGCTGATGAAAATAGAAACAGCTGATCTTGATTCGTAGTAGGTCCACGGGTTAACCACAGAATGCTGCACACACAACTGTAATAGTTTTTATAAATCATTTGCCGGGCGAAGCCTGCGGGAACAGCTAGTGGTTATATAAAAACAAAAATAATCAACTAGCCATACAGGTGTGGCTGTACTTTATATATGTAAAATACATTTAATCATTGTATATCATACATTGCATTTGCTGACGAAATAACCATAATATCAAAGCGTATATTAATTTGCAGTTGAATTATGCAACGTTATAGTTTCCGTGCTGAAAGTTCATCGGGCTTGACTTATACATAGGTGCACACGACACACGCACGCGCGCACGGTATCACACAGACACACACAGAGTTGGATACTCGTATCAAGATTTACCAGGCAGCCGTCAGATAACGCTAATTTACGGGGGAGCTCGACTAATAAAGCGGCTGATTAGCTTTATCACGTGGCCGCCTGTTATCACAGTCACACAGTCCTGATAAGGCTACTGCCTGCTCAAGGCTGCTACTCCCCTCACCCCCCTCTTACCACCCCATCCCCATTCACCCCTGTCAATACGTCTGGTAACTAAAATCGTCACAACTATGGGGTAAGTAGAAGTGGGAGATAATTCCTCCACGATTTTAACTACTGTATAATATTTTTAATTTCCAATGCAGTACAGTGCACTGTACTGTTCAAAATGCTGACTTGTTTCTTCCATATTTTTCTAGTTTTATTTCTTCTTGAAAACGTTAATATTGAGCAGATTATACCATGAATTAGGAAGTGCAATTTTTTCCATCCTGGAAAAATAAAGACGACTTAAAAATCTTATCAAAATTTGCCGTTATTGTTGTTAACTGGAACTCTATTAAAGTATCCATTTTACTGTAAGAATTTCAGTAGTAGGCTATGTATATTGGTGGAATTGGGTTTTCATTTATATATCTATACTTATTTAATTGGTGAGCAGGTTTTTTGTGACAATCACTCCTCCTAAACTACTAAACCGGTTTTCATGTTTTTGGTGTCATTGGAAAGAGCTCACGTGAAGTTGTGCAGGAAACTTTTTTTATAGAGAAATGATTTGTGAGTGAGGCCCTGGGGCCCCTTAAAGTTGATTTTTTCCCATAAGCTTAACATTGGGAAATAACTATGAGTTTTAAGCAATCAGCTGGATAGAGTAAACACAGTTAATCAGCAGGCCATGTTGGCTTTGGAACGGTAACACAATATTTATACGGGAATGTCAGTATAATATTACGTTGTGATCGCGATCGAAGCCGCGACAGGCTACTAGTACTTATTTAATAGGCTAGCAGGTCTTTTGTGACAATCACTCCTCCTAAACTACTGAACCGATTTTCATGTTTTTGGTGTCATTGGAAAGAGCCTAACATGAAGTTGTGCAGGAAACATTTTTTATAGAGAAATAATTTGTGAGTGATGCCCTGGGCCCTTTAAAGTTGAGTTTTTTCCCATAAGCTTAACATTGGGAAATAACTATAAGTTTTAAGCAATCAGCTGGATAGAGTAAACACAATTAATCAGTAGGCCATGTTGGCTTTGGAACGGTAACACAATACTTATTGCTCGGATTCGAGCATCAGGACAACTAGTTTCTTTTTAAGAAGCGATGATGATCTTTGATCGTAATGACTGAGTTCAGTGGAAGTAGCTAACTAATATAGCCTTTTATGCCGACAAAACACTAAAGGCAACCAACCATCTGACATACATTAGAGAAGACGTGTAAAAGGCCCAAGACAAGTGCAAGTCGGTAGTCAGTTGACAGTAAAAAAGCACCAGCTACAACTGTTGCGTGAGTTACTTCACTCCGTAAAAACCATAGTAAGTTCAGTTTGACTTGACGCTGTCAACCAAACGACCGTAACAGCAACAACGTTTTCAGGGTTTGTACCGTTCCCTTTCCCAGCGTTGGAAAATGCCTCTGGTGTAGTAAACACAGAAAACATCTTTACAATCGCCTTATAACCAACAGGAGTTTCAGTTTCCTCAGTACGAGCACGAGCTGCGAGCAACCCGAGAGCCGTCTGTGAGCAACGCGCGGTACTGCGTCGCGCCGGGCGGGGTGTTACACTAGTACAGAGCGCGCCCGCGCGCCGCGCCACTTTGCATATCAGGATCGGAACCCACATTTGGCGTGAGTGATAAGCTTATCAGCTGCCGGCTTGCGTGCTCCCTCTATAAAATCATATTCCTGCATATCTTGCAACTGCAGCGCTCCTAGCCCCGCTATCGCCCGACTGTTAGCGATAAGCGGCACTACCTCGCAAATAAGCCCCAGTTTTTTATCCAATTATTCTTTTATGATGGAGATTTAGTTTTGTCGCGATCAGCGTCTAATGTGATGATTGTTTTTTTCCTTTAAAATTATAAAACCAATTTAAAATAACTATGGATTTTGTTTTTAAATTTCAATTAATTTTCAATTGTTATAACATTTATATAATAACACCAAAAAGTAAAGAAGATGATTTGTAAGGGTTCTTCTTTCAGTTACTCGACTCATCATTAAAAACCAAAACGCTATACTGAGGAAAGTTAGGACTTTTAGTCCCTTTGTGTTGATAAACTGAGGTTAAATGGTAACTTAATCTCAGTTTATCAACAACAAAAATTAAAAATATAGTACATTTTGTTGATGAATATAGATACGATTAGTTTTGAACATTGTATGTCCTAAAGAGTTTAATTAATTACAACAGAGATATGCAGAATTAACGTTGAATTCACTTTAAATCATTTTTGCAATCAGTGTTAAAAATTAAAACCGACGTTGTATTAATACTGATATTAAAAGAAAAGTGTTGGGTACGAATTTTTAAATAGCATAATTTCCAACCGGAAATCGCACACATTAGTTATTTCAATTACTTAACACTTCGATTCATTTTTCAAAAACACACTATTTACCCTTGAACATGATTGATTTCGGTCTGTTTCAATATTTTTAAAATCTTTATGAACCCTAAAACATCCACCAATCCACTACGGAGTGATGAGGGTTAAAAAATAGGTCTTCCTGAAGAAACACTTGTAAATGCTGCTTGAACTCTTATTCTTGACGTCGGAAGATCATAGTTATATTTATCTACTGGTTATTGATCAACAATAACCAGCAGATTAACCCTTACCCAGTCCCAATCCCAATACACCCTCGCCGTAGCTGCTGTACTCACTACGAGTCCCAACCCGATATCTGGTTCCGCCGCGGTACGGTGTGCGGTGTGTGGCCTATAATTGATTCGTGGACGCGATAGGCCCGCAAACGATAACGTTCATTATAATCCGATCCGATCACAACTTCTAATGAGTTCCACGAACTCGCAGGCATCTAGATAAGGGCCTAATTGCACGTCGACAAAGATACCAACCCACCTCTGCCTCCACCTATAACTCGCAGCGGTGCGGTGTAATTTGTTCGCAAACAAAACATACCGAGCTGATAATATTAATTTAGAGGCTGCGCGGATGCGCACTCAGATAAGAGGTCGAGTTTATTTATTTACTTCTAATACTCGTTGCACCTTGTACTTAATATTTTCTTTGGTTTTTGTTTAACCTTATACTCGATTTTTTTCACAATATAGCCTACTCATCGATTCTTAGTATACTTTAGCCTACTCTCATTCTTTCTCTGGCAAACTCGATTCGTTTCACCTGTCATTAAATGTTGCTTATAACACTAAAAAACTTATACTCCGATTGTTTTTCTAATACTCGTTGTACATTATACCAAATTCTTTCTTCAGAATATTCTTCGCACCTTATAATCGATTTTACTTCTAATACACGTTGCATTTTTTACTTCTAATAGTCATTGATTTTTGTACTCGATTTTAATTATAGTACACGTTGTGTATTGGCTTATTATACACTTTTGAAGATGGTTTTGTGAAATTCAAGATTATACAGACTACAAAAATGCTGTTCCAATTTCTGTGATGTTTAACATTGGATGAACCGTCGGTATGTGTTGGCGCCGACTTAAGGGAGTGGGGGAGGGGGTCAAATGTTTTAGGCCCTCGCCCTCGCCCTCAACCCTTCTTCAGTCGTCCATCTTGCGTCAACCGTGTGACACCTCGGAGGCTCACGATTCGATACATTTTTGATTAGATTTCATTTCTTTTCAGACTATAAACATTACTTTAAGATTCGATTCATTTATTTACGTACAGTTCATACGTTCATTCAGTTTAATCATTGTTCTAATTTTCATTTGATTCAGTTACAATAAATTCAGTGGTTTTTACAATCAAGTGTTTTATTTAAAGTCCCTAATTTGCTTAATATGCGATAAACGTATGTCGCGCCGTTACAGTATGTTTAACGAAATAATGAAGCTAATACTTTTAGTATCACGTTGCACAGTGGGGCAAAATAACATATATTCCTGGCAAAAAATACAAAAAATAATTTAAGATAAAACTGATTACAATGGGTTAAAAAAGTGAGCAATGAGCCCAGGAATTACAATTGAAACATTTTAAGTTTGTGTAAGATAAGGACATCCTAACGTAAATCAGATATGATACAAGAACCTTTGGTAATCATTTCGGCTCTTTAAAGGTAAGCAGTATTCTACAGACATTTCGAGAGTGAGTTTGCAGGAATAGCTTACGAGCTACTCGTTGTGATTGGGAATGGAGTCAGAACCATCAGGTATGAATGTGTTTACGAGCTTAAACCCAATTTAAAGTTACAGCCTTAAGTATTAAAATGTGTATGCTATACATTGTACGAAATAATAAAATGTGATCACTTAAAATTGTAAAAGCTTTATAAAAAATCAGGGCATATCATGTCTTTAAATGTGTTAAATATCTTTTTATTAGGACTTATATTTTGAGTATCTGCAATTTTTAGGTGCCCATGAATGCTCTTTCATTTAAAATAAATTAAAGATGTACAGGGTGTCGCCCACCCTAAAGTGTTCCATTAGCTAACTTTTTTGTTTCATGTCTAAAAGCTAACTCTTAATGGGGGACCTAAGTATTTTTAAAATCTGCATTGTAACGCACATTTATTTACAAATTCTCCCCCCCCCACTTTTACAATATGACGGCCGACTTAATTTTAGCGAATTTCCCCTATAGGGAAGAAGCTATTACCGTAGGCGGCATGGTAAGACAAGCCCGAGACCATGATAATTTTTTTAGGCCCCCAGGTTGGTTTGACGAAGTGCTGAGGATTAGTTTAAAATATCACCAGGTTGATAATATTTCATACTGTGATATATCTTGATTAATTCAACCTCCTTTAATGTTTAAACAAGTCAAATCAAATCAAATCAAATCAAATATATTTATTGCCACAAAACAAAATAAATTGCATTAGCATACGTCATTACAAACATTTTTCTAAAACTAAACATATTTCTTGTCAAAATAATCCTTAACACTATAAAAACTACTTTTAAGTAAAAACCTTTTTACATTTCTTTTGAAGGTCACTATATTACATTCTTGTTTAAGAGTGGTCGGAAGGCTATTGAACATTTTTATACAATTATAAACTGCGTGGTTTTTGAAAAATGTTGATTTGTGTGGTAGTATATTATAATTGTGCTTGTTTCTGGTTTTACTATTTGACAATGGCAAAAATTCTTGAAAAATGTGCTGGTTCTTTTTTAAAAAAATAAGTGATTCAAATATATAAATAGATGGAAAGGTGAGCAGATCAAAATCCTTGAAGTAGGAAGCACATGATACTGCTTCATCGATTCCTGCAATTATTCTCACAGCTTTTTTTTGAAGAATGAAAAGAGTCTTCGTATATGAGCTCTCAGACCCCCAAATCACAACTGCGTATGAAAGAAATGGATAAATGAGGGCATAATATGCTGAGAGAAGAACTTCAGTACTAGAGAAGGTAGATAGACGTCTTAACACAAAAACACCTGAAGACAAACGGCTAGCGACATGCTCTATGTGAGAAAAAAATTTTAAATTTGAGTCTAGGTGAAGCCCCAAAAATGTTACGTCATCTGCTGCAGTAACGACACTTTCACCTATGGACAATTTTAGAAGAGATGTTTCTTTATGGCCAATGGAGAAATCAAGCAGTTTGGTCTTATCAGAATTGACACACAACATATTTTCATGGAACCATTGCACAATACTATTTGATTTAACATAAGAGTCAATTTCCAAATCTGTTCTTGCCTGATGCGATATGGCAAGTGAGGTGTCATCTGCGAAAAGACACAGATTAACATTAATAACGCATGATTTTAAGTCATTGATGTATAAAATGAACAACAACGGGCCCAGGATTGAACCTTGAGGAACTCCGGAGATGACAAGCTTCTCATCTGAGTATGAGTATGTCATACAATCTTTATCTATAGAAGGTATCTTTACTATTTGTCTACGTCCAGTAAGGAAGGAGGAAAACCATTTTAGAGCAGTGCCCCGTATTCCAATGCTCTCAAGTTTCTCAAGAAGCAGACCATGATTTACCATGTCAAATGCCTTTCGGAGATCAAAGAAAACACCCGCTACGGATTTCTTTAGATCTAGCTCTTTTACAATAAAGTTTATGAGGGAAAACATGGCATCAACAGTAGACTTGCCCTTTAAAAAGCCAAATTGACCAGAAAATAAAATACTATGTTTGTCAATAAAAGAAATCAACCTATTTAAAACTGCTTTCTCAAAAATCTTGGAGAATGAAGATGTTATCGCAATAGGTCTATAATTGTCGAGCATTTCTTTTTTTCCTTTTTTAAAAATTGGGCTTACAACTGAAAGTTTCAGAAAGTCAGGGAATACTCCAGTTTCAAAAGAGCTATTGATTAGATGTACGAGAGGATTTGCTAGGGAATTAGAGCAGTATTTTAGGAGTTTGGATGACACATTATCAATTCCAGATGCAGTTTTGGGCTGTAATGAATGTATCAAATCGATAACTTCTGCTGCGTTTACTGGTTTTAAAAAGAAGGACTCTAAAGTAGAGCTTTCATTTGAAGAGGAACTCACATTCTTGCTATTAAAAGTGTTACACTGTGATATATTTATGAAGAAATCATTGAAAATGTTGGAAACCTCCTTTGGATGAGTAACTAATTCTCCTTTGCTATTTTTTACAGCAAAAATAAAATCATGATGAGACTTTGAAGTGACCCTATTTTCATTTATGATGTTCCACATAGTCTTTGACTTGTTTGAAGAGTTATTTATTTGTTTGGATACCTTGAGAGACTTAGAATATTTAATACTCTGGCGATATTGAGCTTTCAATCTTAAGTAGTGTTGCCTCAGTGGATTGGATCTCTCTAAATCCTTGGTAATAGAGTACCACGATCTGACTAAATCCCGAAGATCAGCCTGTTCTTTGCTTAAAGAAATATTGCTATGAAAGCTTTTTTTCTTGCACCTTACTTTCTTCTCTGGGAAAGCCTGGTCTATATTAAATGAAATAGTAGAGGTGAAGTTCTTCATTTTTGATTCAACAGAATCTGCACTAAAAACCTCTGCCCACTGCTCATGAGCAAGGCAATTGTTGAATATCCACATGTTTTCATCTCTAAATGATCGGCACAAACGAAATTTTGGGGAAGCCTCTCTTTGTGGAAGCAGCTTGACTGTAGTCATTTGAGCGTGGTGATCTGCTAAGGCAGTCACAAGAACAGAAGCAGCAACATAATCCTTGGGAAGATCAGTGTATGCATGATCAATAAGTGACCTAGAGTTTTTAAACTCTCTTGTAAATGACCAAACTATGTTCCTCAATCCATGACATTCCATGGTATTCATTAGCACATCAACCTTCAGGTCCGAAACAGATAGGTCTACATTGAAGTCACCTACCACAAGTGTACTATTATTCGGTGACATCACTTTATCAAGGAAGAATGATAAATGATTGTAGAAAAACATGTGTTCCTCAAGAGAGGCAGAAAATGGAGTCGGCTTATAAACGACAACAATAAGAAAAACTCTACCACAAAAGCTAACTTTTACAGCCGCCAGTTCACACTTACCCTCCAAACAAAACCCCAAAACATCAAGCTTTTCAATATTTAACCCTTCCTTTGCAAAGATACAAACTCCACCCTTACTTAGGTTACTACGGCAAAAAGATGAAACTCCAACGTACCCAAGCAATCTTAAAACATCAAATTCAAACTGTTTCAGGTGGTGCTCGGATATACAAATCACGTCAGGAGCCTCAATATCAATAACAGATTGAAAAACATCAAGCTTATTTTCAAGTCCTTGGGCATTTTGGTGGAGTATTTTTAGAGTAGTACGCTCTATGTTGGTAATGAAGGATTGGGGGATAGGTTTAAAAAACTATCCAAGTTTATCGCTGACCGAAGAGGAAACACACTCTGGGAGTTATCAAGAGAGGGTTCCTTGGGTTCCTTGGGATCTATGGAAGGTGATTCAGATTTCCCACAGTAAGCCCTCCTCAATGTTCGAAGCATAAGATAGCCTAGGCAACGATTACCATACCTGCTGAGATTGCGACCATCTCTTGCCAAGTGACGTCTAGAAATTAAGTGCCAGGTCTTTACAAAAGATACACCAAAGTTCCAGCACATTAACTGAAGTTGGTCATTTAAATCTATCAGTGCTACATCACTGATGTCAGCCCGGTACAAAATACTATTTACAAATATCTTTGACCCTGGAAAGGTTTGTCTTGCTGTGGAAAGCAGGTCTGCCATGTCATTGAGCATTTCCCGCTTCCCCCAACCTCCATTATAACCTTTACCACCACAGAAACCTTGAACCAAATTGTTTGTTCCTACATGAAGATATATTACTTGCGGATTTCTGTCAACATACCCAAGAAGTTTCTCTTTTATATGAACAATTTTAGCCCCAGGATTACAATCAATGGTAGCACCGTTACCCTCACACTGTCCACCCGAATATCTAAGCATTGAGTCACCAATAATCAAGCAGTCTGACAAAATATCAGAACGTTTACTAGTGCTACCATCCCTACTTTCAATAGCCTTCCTTTCATCAAAAGTACAATCAGTTTGACAAATTTTATCACAACTTTTGGAGTTTTTACTTATGAAGTTTTTCTTTTTACTGATGTTGCTAACTTTGTTATTAATTTCGACATGCAATTTATCAGTGTGAACTTCCGTACAAGGTGAAATTACCTGGAACCTATTTGGACTGCTGATGTAACATTTGTTCTCACTAACAATAAACTTATTTTTCTTTGTCCTCTTTTTGCGTTTTACGACTTCCCATGAACCTTTGTTTGTTTTTGTTAGTCTAACCTTGTACGAAATAATAAAATGTGATCACTTAAAATTGTAAAAGCTTTATAAAAAATCAGGGCATATCATGTCTTTAAATGTGTTAAATATCTTTTTATTAGGACTTATATTTTGAGTATCTGCAATTTTTAGGTGCCCATGAATGCTCTTTCATTTAAAATAAATTAAAGATGTACAGGGTGTCGCCCACCCTAAAGTGTTCCATTAGCTAACTTTTTTGTTTCATGTCTAAAAGCTAACTCTTAATGGGGGACCTAAGTATTTTTAAAATCTGCATTGTAACGCACATTTATTTACAAATTCTCCCCCCCCCCACTTTTACAATATGACGGCCGACTTAATTTTAGCGAATTTCCCCTATAGGGAAGAAGCTATTACCGTAGGCGGCATGGTAAGACAGCCCGAGACCATGATAATTTTTTTAGGCCCCCAGGTTGGTTTGACGAAGTGCTGAGGATTAGTTTAAAATATCACCAGGTTGATAATATTTCATACTGTGATATATCTTGATTAATTCAACCTCCTTTAATGTTTAAACAAGTGCTTACAAAGTTTCACTCATAGCATAATTTCCATAAATTTGTCCCATCAGAGGTCTTATCTCTGTTAGGGCCACTGAAAGGGTTTTAGAGGTCTGTGGTATAAATTCTGTAATAAGGCTTTATTTTACTGCTAATTCAATATTTTGTATAAGGCCAGGTATATTTTAGCCTGCCTGGGGCAAATTGCTCAGTTGCCTCTCTTGGATTTCTGTTAAAAATAATCTAGAGCACACCAGTTTTAAAAGTTCCAATGTTAAACCCAAGGTACTGTTACATCTATTGAATAAAATGTATACAGTATATCAAAAATAAAATACCTAATCAAAATGTATAACGATTAAATAAATTAACTCTTTTGTTTTATACCCTCGTTATACCTATGAATATGAATGACATATCAAAACGATCCTGATATCTTTGTTACCTTATTCGCCTTGAATCTTGACATTAAGTTTTCCCCAATGTACATTTTGCTGCGGGGGTGCAGCATTTTCAGAGGAAATTTCTTACCAAATTATTCACTAATCACTAATTTATCACTATTAGCTGTACAGATGTTTGAGAGTGTATAGTTAATAGTGATAAATTACTGATTAGTGAATAATGCAGGAAGAAATTCCCCCTTTTTGAATCGTTCAAAATTAGTTGAAATGTCCCTACTTATTGTCAACATCTTCTCAGTTATATTTTATTAATTTAAATATATTTTTTAAATGTTCTAGTTGCCTTTTATTTATATACTAGCAGACCCTGTGGCTGCGGCTTCGCCCGCGTAAACTATGACAGTTGTAGGTGCTGCATTCTGTGGTTAGCCCGTGGAACTTCCACAAATCAAGACCAGCTGTTCAAATTTGTTGTCCATAAGGAATACATGGTAACTTTGAAGCCTCATGGGGCAAAGCCCTATAGTTGAATCGTTATCAAAACACTTTAACTTTCCTATGTTAGACCTAAAGAATCAATGTACCAAATTTCCCCACACCACTCTAGCACGTTGGATAGTTGGAGAATTAGTGATGAGTGAGGGCTTTGCCATTTATAATTATAGATTTACTCTATGTTTAAGATTAATTTTAATTTTAGTTTTTAAAAATTTTCTTTTGCTCAACAGGTGGTGAGGACGAGGAGTGGGGGAGTGAGGGGGAGGGAGAGAGAGCCAGTGAGGGAGCCGCCCCCGCCCCTGCAACCAGCCCCACACCGCCACCTCCGGCCCCACCATCCCCCGCCCCTAAGCTGAGGCTCAACCCTTCCCTGGCCACAGACCCCGCACTGAGAGTGTCAGCAACTGCCCCACCAGCCCCCACACCAACCAAGACTGAGCCCCCCGCCAGTCCTGCGGACATAGAGTATCTAGCTACACTGCCCTCAGCCTTGCAGACTGGTCAGTAGAGACTTACAAAATTACCAGTTGTTTTTAGTCCAGCAGGTCATCTAATTGCCGGGTGCAACACAAAGTAAAGCATATCCTACAACAAGCAAGTTGCTAGAACCAGGTTGTTCTTATCCTAATGCAAGAATGCAAGAAAGTGAACTTATGGGTGCCTTAAAATCTTTAGACCTTAATTAATTCTTTATTCTACTCCGCTTACTCAACAGTCTTTTAGGTAGAAATAGTGAATTGTTGGTCTGGTAAAGTATAATTACCTGTCTCTAATAAACACATTGGAGGCTATACATTTTTTGGGAACTTCTACTTGCTGCCTGAAAAATGACAATCTAATAAGACCTTTTAGCACCAAATATCAGGATAATAATTAAAGCTCGGCTGCAAATTTTGTTGCACCGTAGCCACAAATGTATCCGCAAAATACATACCAGCCAGTCACACTCTGGCATTATGAGGGCTTCAGTCACGAAACATTCCATGTTTCTACATATTTTCCGAAATACCAATGTTAAGTTTCAAATCCTGTATCTCCTGAATAGGTAATCTGAAACTATTGATTTATAGCTCATTTTAAAGATACAAAATTTCCTAAGGATTACATTGAGCATTTATTTTTATTTCATAAATGGTAAATCAATTAAGCAATCAATAGATGAATATTTTTTAATTTATTGAAAGATTTGTATTTGTAATATCAACATTTTTCATACTGAAATTGTTTAATCTGAGCCATAAATCAACGATACCGAATAATCACTTCAGGAGGGACAGGATTTTAAAGTAAACATTGGTCTTATGGGAGGAGCAGGTAGAAAAAAAAATAGTTTTGTGACTGGAGCCCTCTCTTAATATAGCTATAGTTGTTCTAAACGTATTAGAAGTCCACTCGTTGAGTCCAAAAGTCTTAATCCTTGTCCTTACAATGTTTAACAGTTCCGCCTTCAAAGACCAAGATGCCAATACTGCAGAATCTTAAAACACCTTTATCCCACTTCAGGATTTCATTGCACCATAAGTTTTCAATCAACGTTGGGCAACAACCTCCCCATCGTGCCCACACATTCATCATAAGTGTAAAAATTCTACCTCAATCCTGTAATAATTCCTAAAGGTATTCAATTAAATTGCACCCACCCCCTTGCTTGCAACTGTGTTCAAAATCTATGATTTCAAATTTGATTTACATCCTGAACAATTCTGTACTACATTAAACAAACCTGTAGTCTCACAGCAGCAGCAATTACTAGCAGTATACACGAGAAACATTACTTTTTATACTCTATTTACTAATGTTTTCAGACTGGGTAGTAGCTACATGATAACTACCTGCAACTGTTCCCTTATCTGCACAATACTTAAGGTAAAATGTGCTGCTATCTTCTCTGTTCAGCTTAACATGACAGTTGATAAATTGTATAATAACAGTTATAATCTATAGTCTAGTTTAATTACTCAAGACATTTCAGTTTGTTTTGTGAATGAAAATAAGGCAGAAATGTGTTTAGAAATTTTGCTGGACATATTTCAGTACTGGGCTTATTGGTAACTGTGATAGTAGGGATCATATTGTTCTTTAATTTTCAAGAAGTGTATTATATAGTTGGAACTTAACTGTTGTAGTTGCATCAATGACTGGATATTTCTAATCAAATCCATACCCGCTCACTCTGTCACTAGGAAGAAAAAATGACATATTAAGACTTAGTTTTATTCATTTTGAGGGTTTTGTAATGCAAATAAACTAAAGGTTGCTAGAATAATAAATAGGCATGATTATTTTTGTATTGGTTTTCAGATATATATTATTTCAACTCTTTTATTGGTAGATTAGTTTTAGTGTTTGAGGGGTTTCTGATATTGATGCTACTGTTATGTTGTGTAGAGGAGAGACAATCTTGACGGATGTATAGTAAAAATACCCCGTCGCAGCAAACCTGCGTACTCAGCGAATTTCCAATGCATTTATATGTTTCTCACTCCTACATAAAGCCACTTACCAAGTTTCACAAAAATACATGTATAAATAAGTGATTTATAACATTTTATTTATTCTCTATAAGAATAACATTAGGACTGAGTACGCAGGTTTGCTGCAACGAGGAAGATAAAAATTATTTTTTATACAATTATCAATATAACTGAACCAGGTGAAGCTACATTACCAAGTTTTATTAATTTATGTTCATAATTAAGGGAGATATAAAACTTTTCATACTCTCCATAAGAATAACATTAGGGCTGAGTATGCAGGTTAGCTGCTACGGGGACAATCAACAACAAATTTATTTTTTGTACAAATATCAATATAACAGTACAACATGAAGCCACATACCAAGTTTCATCAATATACATTCAAAAATAATCGAGATATCAAATTTTATTTATTCTCTATAAGGATAACATTGGACAACGTACTGTGTTTAGCACTTTGAATATCTCTGCAACGGTTGTACGTAGAATCACAATTTAAACACCAAAATGATTGTTTTGTGGAGCTGAAGTGATTGGTAAAAGCAAATGTTAAGATTAAAGTAAAATTAACTGAGGAAAAGCCAAAAACCTTTTTCCCATAAGATTAACATGGGAGATTTTATGAGCAGGTTTTTGATTTTTTCCGCAACCACTTAACCTAGGTTAATAATTCAAAATACTACGTTATTTGTTTTTTTAATCTCTACAACATGGTCCAAACCAAAATTAAATGTTTTAACAATTTTAGGGTGGAAAATGTAAAAAACTGATTTTTGGAAAATTCCCCTTCCCATAGTCCGATTTTTCTGGTTTTCGAACTTTAAGTCATAAATGTCACTTTACACATTTGAGCCAAATTTCATTTAAATCGGACGTTATTTACTCAATATATTGCATTCACGGACACATATATAAATATATAATTTTGAACGAATAGTGTTTTTGGCTTCTGGGGACTTCAAAACAAAAAGTTATCATGGTCTCGGGCTTAAGTCTCACCATGAGACCTACGGTAATAGCTTCTTCCCTATAGGGGAAATTCTCTAATAACAAATGGTCCATGAAATAGCAGTGATATCCAACACAAATACAACATTATACAAACTCAGTTTAGTGCATCACTGTTAAAATTGTATTTCGACTCCCTTGACAAGTAAATATCTCATCACTAAAGTCAATATTATAGAACCGTGTGTAACAAATCCGTTAGAATTATTTCTAATGGATGAGAATTGTTTTAAAAGTTCCTGGTCAATCTTGCTAAAAGTTGTAACCCCTAAAGTGCAATTTTAAGTATCAGCAAGTTTCCAGAACACCCCTTTAAATCTTGGTAGCTCCCACAAAAAAATATAACCCCTAAGTTTTAACTAAAGAAATGTTCTTCATTCTCGAGGTATAACTGAGAGTAATCAGATAGTGTACCCCGTTGATAACAGTAATTACTTTAATTTCTTTATCACCTGTTATCACAAGTTGTGTTTATTTCCTTATCAAAATCAGTCCTAGTTGATAAAAACAGTACCTGTGGTGTTTAAGAGTCTAACGTTGTCTTGTGTTGCCTGGTTGTCCACAGCCATTGTGGCCGGACGGTTGTTCTGTGTTCCTCCGAGCGAGCCAACGCCCATACCCGTACCCGCGCCCGCACTCACCCGCATACCCGAACCCTCCGAAAGTAAACAAGGTATACACTCTGATGTTACCTATTTTTGTATTCGAGAACTTCTCTTCCCCGTTGTTTTAAGATTTATTCCTCCATTTTTCTTTTTTGTTTGACACTTTCAAATTTTGCATGCTCTCCGATGGTTGTGACTAGGTACATTTCATGCTTGGGTTTTGTTTAGTTTAGTTACTGATCTGCCTGTTTAACCCATTGAGGGTGAAAGATGCAGCACTTGCGTCCAAACAATGGATGAGTGGACCCATGTAGAATACACATCCCATGCGTCAAAAGTTCCGTGTTTACCGAACTTGGTTGTATTCATTATTTGCTCCAAGATTGTGCGTAGATGTGTTTATCAACAAACCCATAATAGATTGTGCGAATATGTGTACTATGTTGAATCAGACAGATTATGCGGCCATGAGTGCTCGATATTCTGCTTTCAGTTTTACCTATACTAATCGGTCGTGAGTTTTGATTGAGATTTGGGCCATAAATTAAGTTAAATGTTTTATCCTATTATATTATTCATATAATAACCACAGATTTTTTGTTGTAGAATTTTCTCATTTTTATTTAATTAAATAACTGTTAATATATCTAACAACATTATAGCTTTGTTTGATTACAAAATAGCAGTGAACAATGGCTGTCTTTTGAGACTATGTGCGTAGCGCCTTGCGTGGTAAACAAATCCGGCTGCTAGCAACTGTGCCGCTACACATTTTACCACCCGAAATGGGTTGAGTTTCAGTCAACAAACGCACTCAAGCAATGCGTTCCATGTTAAAATGTGTTAAATTTGTTGTGTTGCAAAGTCACTGCCTGCCAATTAAAATCCTTCAGATGGAACCTCAGAAGTTTAATAATTTTGTACATTCCAACCCACTTATATACATTCTTTCACATTCTCGGATCACTCTGGTCATCAATAAAACTAAATTAGAGAATAAAAACTTGCCAGGTTTATGAATCTGACACAATTTCAACATTAGTCTATTCAAAAAACGCTGCAGTAGATTGTAGAACGAATTCCAAGTACATTATATAGTTCCAAGCGTAGAGAAAAATCAAAGATTCCACATCATTCCCCTCAATGTAACAGGTCAAGTATACAGTCAATGTTAGTTACTTCAACAGTCTGCTGTTTGACCTGACTGTACTCATCTGAATCGTGGAGGGGGTGACCCCTCCTTGCTGCCCTCTGCACTTAACCCTTATTGTAGCTATGTGTTATATAATTCTTTCGTTTTATTATTTTGTAAACATGTTCTGTTGCTGTTGCAGTGAGTGGGCCCGTGTATGTCTGCTCCCCCTGTGCCATCAAGTTCAGCTCATTGAGCACTCTAGAAGCTCACCAGACCTACTACTGTTCTCACCGCCTCGCAGCCCAACCCAAAGGTACTTCATAAACTGCCTTAGAGAACAAAAAATCAGTTGGGAAATAATGGAGAATGGTTGGCTCAGTGAGTAACATAAAAAATGCTACAAAATCTTGGAATACTGTTTTATGAGGTCCAGGATAATTCCAGGATGCTAAAATATCAGTTATTAGAGATAAGGATAAGAACCTGTAGTAATTATAATATTTGAAAAGCTTGGGGAGTAATTATAACTTTAATTCTAGGATCGGACCATGTCCTTAAAAATTGTTATAGTTTGGTGAGCTGTATTCAATAATGAATTATAACAAGATCCACCTGTAAAATCAAATAAAAAAATCTGCAAATGATTATGTCAGTAGGATTTTAAAAAGTTTCCTACAGATTTCTGTGTGGTTGAGAGAAAGAAAGCTTTTCTTTACTAAGAGGACAGTAAAGTTGTAAAGGCAAGTTGGATGTGTCAGATGGTCCTGGTCAGGCACAAGTTGAGGCGAAAAACTTAGAACTATAGCCCTACAAGCTTGAAAAGATACTGCCCAGAACTACGTTGCAGGAGTTGGTCGCGCGTGCAGAGGGGAGGTGGCGGGGAGTACACTCAAGTGGTGGTGGGGATTAGTCGGTCTCGCCGCCTCACCGCAACGGCGTTCTGTTCTCCACAGCTCCAGTGCCACTGTCAGTGTCAGTGCTTCCGCGCCCCGCGCCATTGCGTAATGCATGTTCCTCTGGTATACCTTTACGAGGTCAAGCGCACGAAGTTGTGTACAACGTGTACAAACATTTTAAATAGCTGTATAAATTAAAGTATAACCAATGCTACATAAACTACAATTGTGGCTACATATTGTAGTTTATGTAGTCATTGGCATAACGTTGCTGAAGCAGCAAGCAGCGCTATTGGTGTATCTGTTACCATAGTAAAGCACATTGCAGCTGAAGGTAAACAGTCCTTAATCAGCAAGTGTTCTTTAAGTTTTTCGACCCCGTCAGGAAAATCCCGGCATAGGAAAAATAAGATTTTTATTGATGGGTTTTCTAGAGACGTAAAACAAAAAATATCAATGAAATTACATGTATTCACAATAAAAATAAATAATAACATTCAAACACCAAGGACATTCTTCTTCTTGTTAAGTTATATAAGACGGTGATAGTTTTAGCGAATTTCCCCTATAGGGAAGAAGCTATTACCGTAGTCGGCATGGTAAGACCTAGGCCCGGGACCATGATAACTTTTCGTTTTGAGGTCCCCAGACCCCAAAAACACCATTCGTTCGAAACTGTATATATATATCTATATATATATATATATATATATATATATATATATATATATATATATATATATGTGTGTCCGTGAGCACGATAACTCTCGTAAAAATTATCCGATTTTTATTAAATTTGGTATAAACGTGTAAAGCAACATTTATGACTTTAAGTTCGAAAACCAGCCAGATCGCTCTATCCGAAGGGGTATTTTGGGGGGGTTTTGTACCCCAAAAATGGGTTTTTCGAATTTTTTACATATAATTTTGGAAATAGTCAAATTTTATTTTTCTCCATTAGATTCAGCTTAAAAAAACACACAATTTGGTATTTTGATCATTTCTCTACGTCAATTGGTTACCGAGATATTGAAAGTGCTAAACACAGTACGTTGTCTAATGTTATTCTTATGGAGAAAAATACAAATTTTATATCTCGCTTATTTATGAACCTATACTGACGAAACTTGGTATATGGCTTCATCTGGTTGTGGACAATTGATATTTGCTCAAAAAGACACTTTTTTACCCAAGGCTCCTGTAGCAGCAAACCTGCGTACTCAGCCCCATGTTATTCTTATGGAGAATAAGTAACGTGTTAACTGCCTTCATTATGAAAATAAATTAATGAAATTTGGTATGTGACTTTACCTACATGAGTTATATTGATATTTGTATAAAACCATATTTTTTGTGTTCCTTGCTTCAGCAAACCTGCATACTCAGCTGCCATGTTATTCTTATGGAGAATAATTAAAATGTCATAAATCGTTTATTTATTAATGTTTATTGACGAAACTTGGTATGTGGCTTTATGTGGTATTAAGATACATACATATGCATTGGAAATTCGCTGAGTACGCAGGTTTGCTGCTACGGGGGTATTTTATCCAGAAATGGGTATTGCTCATTTGTTCGTTACTTATGAAATGTTTAATCGTTTCAAAATTGCTCTTTAAAATTTAGCCTTTATTGAAAACGCTAATTTTGAATTGGATTTAATAAAATGGGAAATCCACCATGCAAAATGGTATTATTGTAACAAAGCCCCAACATATTGCATATTTAGGCCAGTTAAAATAGGTTTTAAAATTAAAGAAATTGCAAGCAGAAATATTTTTTACTGGAAAATGTGCACTAAATTACTTTTATTCAAATACCAAGTTTTCTACTTCGGGTCAGGTGAGCTTTTGTCGCCCGAATAAGGGGACCTCAGGTAAAAGTTTACAAACAAACAAAATATATCCGTTTGCAGTTTGTCCATTTTTATCCCATTTTTTATCCTAGTTTCCCTGGCCTAGTTAAAATATATTGTCAACATTCAGAAAGTGTATTTTTACGAAATAACTGTTTCGCAACATATTAAGAGCTTTGCTTTACATTAAAATACAGTATTATGCAATGTACTGTACAAATTTAAACGGGCGACATCATGAAAAGAGTAAACATGTTGAAAGGGAAATATCGCGACACCTTACAAATTGATACCGGTATGTGTGATCAATTTGCAAATAACACCATCAAAATCTATATAATATTTTTCAAATTCATTCAAGGCAACGATAGTGGTGATGGCTTGGTGAGCAGAGAGCGGTAGCGGCTAAACGCGCCTCCACCCACCACGACACTGATCCTCGTCCTGCCCTCCCTACCCTGCTCCCTACCTGCGCAGACCCAGCCGGCAAGTGGCTCTTTTCTAAGTTGTTGACCTATAACAAACAAATATTTGGAGCCACTGATGATGCTAACTACACTATACTTTACTATAAAATAATCGCCGAACAAAGCAATTATAACTGTGGTCGGGTTTGGATTTTCATCCTATATTACACCCCGGGACTATCTATGTGAGTGAAACAGCAAGGTCACTAGAGTGTTGCGCCTGAAAAATAAACATTTTTTATTCGATTAAATTTGAATCGCCTGCCAGAAGAGTGTGTTTCTATACATACTGGAAAGGGTATCCATTTTTGTAATTGGCCCTTTTCAAACACTGTCAATTTGTGCTCGACATATCTTCATTGACTTTTGTTACTATTTGACCAGATGTTTTGAAAGTGCTTTTTTTGGAACTTTATACAGATTTACATTTTATTTGTTGAGTACTTTTTCCTCAACTTTCAGTAAATGCAACAAACAAGATGTTTTCTTAATAGTTGGGAATTTATTATTTTAATTACAAAAACTAGAGATGTGCGAGTACAGGTTTTTTAAGTCGAGTCGAGTAAATGACAAAAGATTTGAATCTCGAGTTCGAGTCGAGTATACACATTAAAAAAAAAACACATAGGTCGAGTTGAATTGAATCAAAACAGTGTATAGGGTTCTATTTATAAATGTTGTTATTAAAATATACTTTTCTAGTCACTATGACCTGAAAATGACATAGTAAATAAAATAAATGGATTCCTGCTTCATTAGAAAAAGGTAAGTACATTTATCTGAAAATAAATCATACCGAAGTAATTGCATAACATTATGCCATGACATGAAGATAAAATACTTTTAATCTTTTGGTATTAAGGTTGTTATAACCTATATGGTATTAATTAACAGTTTCATTAAAAAGTAATCTCAGTTTTTATTTTATTTCCTCCTTTTTATTTATCCTATGTTTTGTATATTATGTTTAGGCCTAATCTACATCTTTCTACGAATGGAGAAAACAAAATTACATCTAGGCCTATAAGTTAAAATAAACTTTATTTTAATATTTAACCCTTTCAGTGCTAAGCTTCTGAAAGGAGAAGTTGAATATGTGATGTTTTGTTGATTTTTTTAATATATTGAACGCCTGAACAGTTAAAATTAATAAAAACGTGCTTCCGCTGGACACACACAGTAAAGGATAGGTAAAAAGTAGCAAAACACCTGATCAGATGTGCAACTCACAAAGAATCCACCCATCCCGTCAGCTTGGACCCGAGCCGTCCACCGTTTGCTTAAGGTCCGCCCTCCCCTTCAACTCTGCCACAGACAGGTGAACTCTCCATGAGTTGCACATAAAAACCACCGACTGTGACGGGATTCGAACCCTCGATCCAAGTGTTACCCCCGGCCGGGAAGGTAACGCCTTAGACCGCACAGCCACTGGTCAGGCTAGCAGCTGCAGTGGATCAGTTGGTATTATAGAGACTAGGCGCTGGACGAGGTAGTTCAATTCGTGTCTACCAGGTTTCACCACATGTCAGACTCAGACTGCAGACTGAGCGCCTAACGGTACAATCGCTTATGAAGCAGTAACAGTGTTTATTGAAACCCAGATAGCAAGGAAAATTTGCAGAACATTTGCAAAACATTTTCAACCGCAAACCAAAATGTTTGCAGAAAATATGCATTGCAAACATGTTTGTTTGCAAAGAACTTTCCGCAAGTATGGAAGTCTACACTTGTCATATTTGCAGAAAGTTTTCACTGAATGTTTGCGGAAAATTTGCATTGAATATTTGTAGCAAATATGCAAGGAATGTTTGTGAAACGTTTTCACTGAATGTTTGCAGAAAACTTTCACTGAATATTTGCAGCAACTATTGAAAAATTGTTTGCAGAATGTGTTCATGATAGTTTTCTGCAAATTTGCAAAATAGGTATGTGGCACATTTGCAGTGGAATATTTGCAGCTAATATTCATTGCTAACATGTTTGTTTGCAAAATATTTTCTGCAAATATGCAAGTCTACACTGTTCACACTTCTAGCAGTTTTGCAGTGGATGTTTTCATTGATCTTACATGTTTATATGATGGTTTGCAAGTTTCCTTTGTAACTACAAAATTATTAATGACGCTGCTAACCAATAATAATGATGCAAGATTGAGTTAAAATTCATTTACACTGATTTTTGTATGATAAACATTATAGCAACAGCCTCATTCAATTGTCCTAGCCTATTGGAACTGACTGTTTCAATTTTGATGGTTATTCAACATACAAACAAAATTATATATTTGAGGTTCAGTTAGTATAGTTTATCATACTATCATATTAAACAAATTTATTGTGAATCTTATATTTAGAACAAAAGTTACTTGTGACCCAAGAACCCTGAAGTTTTGCCTACTATACATTTCTGAACACTCCACAATTTGTTTGTAAGCATATACGATTGTTATATTTACAAAAATATTTGAAAATATTGATGTGGTGTTTTCTATAACTAGAATAAGTCAATAAAATACATTTTAAGGCATTTACACACCTACTTAACTTTACATGATTTAATCTTAATAATTAAATTTCGTTTTCCGGCAAATGAAAAATAGAAAAATTCAAAGTAAGGGAACTTTATCAAAAAAAGGAAATGGTAAAATAAACATAATTTGATATTTTGAAAATTATTGTTTATTTAAAATATGTTTATAGGTAACTAAAGGAAAGCTATACAACATTTTATTTCCTACTGAAGTCCGCACCACTTGACTGCTGTTTCCTTACACCTTGTTCACTGAAACAAATAAAAAAAAACTTATTCAAACAAATTTACATTCTGTTAAAAAAATCTTGAGAGGAGGCTCCAGTCCTCTGCTTCTACCTGCTTACTCTCCCATTAGACCGATGTTAACTTTCAAAGCCCATCCCTCATCATCCGATTATCCTAAATCAATGATGTATTGCTCATTTCAAAGAGCAACAAAATTACATATAGGCCTAGTTCATCCATACACAATTGTAAATATTTAACATTTTTTAAGAATTTTGTTGAATGATTATTTGTGATATGGAAATTTTGCTCACTGAAATTACTAAGTATTTTTCGCTCTTCAAAATGAGCCTTAAATCAACGATATCGGACTATCCATTTTGGAAGGACGGGCTTTTAAAGTTAGTAATATTTGCCTTATGGGGGAAGCAGGTAGAAACATGAAAGGTTTTGTGACTGGAGCTTAAACATTAAAAGTAAGTCAGTTAACAAGGTTCTGAACAGTGACGAAGCCAGGATTTTTTTACTGATGGCAGGTAGGGTCTAGCCCTCGAGGAAGGTCTGGGGTATATGAAATATATCCCAGTAAAGTGGGGGGAGGGGAATACCTCCATAAATAAGTATACTACTGGAAAACAGATTTGATGCTATTCTAGCGCTTAAACAGAAGGAAGACATTAAATCATTTGCATAGACCGCTAAATAGACACAAAGTTTATCTGTTTTCCATCGTAATCATACAATAATTGGAGGGTGCGGGTGCCATACAAATTATCTCCAGTGTTTCAAGTTTTTGGAAAGGGTGGTTAGGCCAGTGAACTGATGCCTGCTCAGTAGCAGGAAATCCCCAACAAATCCCAAAATCGGTGTATGACAATCGGTCATACTTTCCTGCCTCAATCCTCGTAGGAAAATTATCAATGTAAAAAAGGCAGAATAATACTAACACAACAAAAACCAGCCCTAAATTATGAACATTGAATTTAAGTACAAACATTTATATAAACTCACTTTTGTAAAATTCTCATTTTGGCCCGATAAAGGAATCCCATCACGTGTTTTTTGGTAGCCTCCTCAGTTGTCGTTGGGAACACCACGTCACTGGATCTAGAAATACAAATGCAAAAGCCTGTTTTAAATGTCCGGAAAGTGACTATTTTGAAAACAATATAGGCTAAGTTAAAATGATGTTTTTTTTAGAAATTTTCATTCCAACTTTTTTTTCTGATAGTACACCATTGGTAATTTATTTTACACTTTAAAAAAATCAAATTCCGAACGTCATATTATCAATGAATTAATTGCATTTAATTGATTGCTAATGATTTTTTTATAATTTTTTAGTACAAATTTAACTATTTTCAAGATTTTAACTTTTATTGTATTGTGAGATAATACATTATGAACTACTGTATGGTGTATTACAAAGATCTGGTGCTATGAACCATTTTGATGACTATTATCTACATAGGTATTTAAAAAAATTCCTTCTTTTTGTTCATCCACTTCTTAAAGTTAATACCTAAGCGATTTTGATGATTATTTTTTATTTAAAAGATAATTTCAAGTGTTTTAAGTTATTGTCGGGTCAGAATTTCGAATTAGGCCCCAGGGCTCTGCCCCACGGGACTTCCAAATTCCCATGTTAATCATATGGAGGAGAGTTTTATTTGGTTTATGTCACATGTGTTTTTCTTGATTCAATAAACAACTGTTACAAGGATTATATCAGCAAAATATTGCGGGGAGCAGCTCGTAGTTACAGTACGATAAGCGTCCAAAACAATCGAATATAAAATATTCGCTTACCATCTATGATTACATACTATACCATATGATTGATACACAGTTAACTATATTCCCATTCCATTGTTGCTATAATTTGTAATACTCCATAACGAAGTGTTTTACTTTACAATAAGTTAACTTAATCCAGGCCAATAGTGATGTTAGTTTAGCTTAAATTAACCTAACCTAACCCCACAGAGCACTGTTTTTGTCATGGTTCGGAATTTTCACTTTGTTTATGACCAACTGTTACCCGCGGGCTTCGCCCTGCAAATGCTTTATAAAACCTTTATTTGACAGTTGTGTGTGCTTCATTCTCTGGTTAGCCCATGGAACTAGTACGAAATAAGCTGTTTGTATTTTGTATTTTTGTATCAGCTCAAACAAAAACGAGTTCGCACGCAGCACGCTGACGTGAGGGAAGTGAATTTCCACATAAAAACTTTTAAAACTCCAAATCAGTGTAGTAAGATATATTTATTCCAATTTTTATTGAAATCTGAAAACAGTGATTTTTTGGCAGTTCTGATGCTCCTGGTTTCATTTACCTGCAAAGCTGGGAATACAGTTTTGCGCATTATAATGTTAGGAGAAGGTCCAGACAGGCTTGAAAGTAGGCGTAAGGTTGCTGGGGATGATAAAAGTACTCCAACAAAGGAATAACAGGCTTTTCTAGTGCAAAATCCCTATAAGACAACGTACTGTGTTTAGTCGATACACTTTTTCCTTAATAACTCGGTAAATATGTATGCTAGAATGACGAGAGAGGGTTTAAAACTTTTGCCTCACTAATTCCCATCTTTTTACATGCATTAATCTTACATACGGGGCATTTTTGGCCCTTTTTGGACCCAAAAACTCAAAATTTGAAAAATTAATCCCCAAAAAAGGGGTTTGGTTTTCTGATTGTTTTGCCCAACAAACTTGTCCAACTGATTACAGAAAGGAATGTCCCTACCAAATTTGAAGTAAATCGGACAAAAAATGTGATCGCTAGAGTGCAAACACACACACATATATATATATATATATATATATATATATATATATATATATATATATATATATATGTAATTTTCAGTAAAAAGGGCTACTAATATAATTATTATTTTAAACATTTTATATATATATATACCGGTATATATATATAAAATTTTGAACGACCCCCCAAAACGTGTTCAGGGGGTCACGTTAGGAACTTCTATGGTGGTCCTGGGCTTAAGTTTCAACGTGCGGGTCATGCTAATAGTTCACTTTCCAAAGGAAATTCACTAATTAATGCATAAGGAATACCTACATGGGAACTTTGTCGGGGTCTCTGGTGGAGGAGGTACTAAGGTCAGATCAGGATGAAAACCATTTAGTTTTAAAACTAAATGGTTTTCATTGGACCAGGTTGAATGCAACATTAATAGGTAATGTTGCAGACGTTGATTTTTGCCACATAAAAACGTGTCGATCAGATGCTTTTGGAAAAGCTTGCTTAAAACCGGTAACTGAACTTTTTGGTTTGGCATTGCTAATTAATGTTAACGGACTCAGGTATGTTTATTTTTTCCTAAATTAAATGAAAAGGATTAAGTAGGTTTGTTTTAGGAAATCAGAAACATCTGTACAAGTACAGATACAAGGCTACCAATAAAACATGTATGCCTAGGCCTACCAATAAATCTAACATAACAGTTACATAAAATAACGTGTGTAGGGATGATGTGCAATTTGAAATTGTTTTATGATGGCAACAGAAGCATAATTCATAAAAAAATGTTAAATAATGTAAATATATGTATGTAATGTAACCAATTTATATTTGTATGTGTGCAGTATAACCATTCTGTTATCAATAAATTATACTTTTATCATTGTATTTTACTGGTTCTTATTTTTGTATCCATGTGTTTAAATTTAATTTTTTTTACAAATCTTTATTGTCAGAAAAACACATTTTTCAACATTGTGTGTGACTAAAAGGAAATAATTAGGAAGTACCGTACACACACAAAATACTGCTGGTTAATAAAAGTAACAATGTAAAAATAAGAGTGATATGATTTTTTTTAAATTGTTTACATCAATACTACCATCAAACTTTTAATTTCATACCAGTAATTAGAAAATATCAAACAAAGTTTATAAATTCTTATTTAGAGTACTATGATCTTGAGAATGGAAATTGTTTGACAATTTTTAAAGGTTTTTTGTTATATATTGATTCTTTAGGTCACAATAATGTCTGTTAAACCAGAGATGATTGTGTATTAAATTCTGGCAGTGATGGTCAATGACCACTGACATCAGCTTATGTCAGTGAACTGTTCACTGGTATCAGCTGATGTCAGTGAACTGGTCACTGGTATCAGCTGATGTCAGTGAACTGGTCACTGGTATCAGCTGATGTCAGTAAACTGGTCACTGGTATCAGCTGATGTCAGCGAACTGTTCACTGGTATCAGCTGATGTCAGCGAATTGTTCACTGGTATCAGCTGATGTCAGTAAACTGTTCACTGGTATCAACTGATATCAGTGAACTGGTCACTTACCTCCCGAAACGTAGTGTAATTTTAAACACTAGAAGCGATAGGTAAAGTCCAAATACATCAAAAAATAAATTAAAATCCATCGCTATTATGAGTTTCAAAAATAACTTAGGTAGTCTTAACTTTCACACTTTAATACACGTTGCTGGACTACCTTTATATAGGCTACCTAATCGTTCGTCTTTAAACAAAAGTGAAGCACTGGACTACCTTTATATAGGCTACCTAATCGTTCGTCTTTAAACAATAGTGAAGCAATCTTTTCGTATTTGAAAAGTGATTGTTACATCATTCTAGTGAAGCAATATTCGTACGATCTCTGAGAAGTCTGCAAACATAAATTATAAAAAACTTACCAATCAAGACACACTTCAGAATTTTGGGCAATATTTGTCTAGCCTTGAGGTACTAAAAACAAATTATAATTCCTTGCCTTAAAAAAACTAAATTAGGCCTATAGGCCTAACTTATGAGACTATAAGTTAATCTACACTCTAACTAATGATTAAAACCATTACATTAAATATGGGTTTTCAAATAGTTTAAAAACAAATCAAGCCTGACAAAGTTTGCAAGTATGTGACTTATTTTTGGCATCCCGTGTCCTCTGATTTACTCTAATTATAACCTATAACATATATTCAGTTATTCAGTAAACAAATGTTTAATTCTTTAAATCATCCTTTTTTAACTAACTGCTATGGCCATAACATAACCTCCAATTCATTCATTACTTAGTAATATAGTATAGTATAGGTACTAAACATTTTGTAAATATAAATATTTCATTTGAAAACACACACGGTGAACACAAAACGATGTTTTGACATTACAGTCTGTTAGAATTTGGACGGCTTAGTTTCCCAGCTGTAAGTTGAAAATCAAATTTGAGTATACCAAAAAGCGTTAATAAAATAACATAGCTGGGAATTACACTTACCTGAAACAAGATTAAAGTTACTAAAGAAGCCACTGTAAAAAAAAACACAGCAACGATACTCAACTAAACTTTAATTTCAAAACTTCACCCATTGAAACAGTAGTTTTGAGGACATAGAATAGCCAGGAAGAATAAGATGGCGACGACGACGATGCGCGTCAGTTAGCGCTAGCGAAGTGGCGGATTTAGTAACTTCGGAGCGCGCTTGGGCAACAACGCGGCGCCATTGATAACTACGACGAAGTTCCACGGCAGCAAATGTGTGGCAAACTTGTTGCAAATAATACTGGAAGTATTCAAAAGCGAACGAAAAATGAACCAAACGCATATTTGCAAAACACTTTCTTGCTATCTGGGAAACAGATTCAAAAGACGATATATCGGACCATAGCACTGAAAGGGTTAAAAGGCATATATTTACTTGGTAAAACAATAGCCTACTTACTTACAAAAAAAAAATTTATTTACTAACATATCTTAGCATTAATTTTAACACTAATAGTCCTAATAAGAACAATCAGTTAGTAACAATATGAAGATATGTTTGAAAGGGCCTGGCAAATCAATTGATGAAATTGAAGCCATGTCTTAGATAGAGTAATATCATGAATGAAAATAAGGCCAAAACAAATCACTTGTCTTTAAAAAAAAAGCTCAATGCCAAAGGACAGTTGAGCCTAAAATTAATGGATTGACTCAATTTAAATTATTATGGAACAAAAAACATGCACAAACTTCTTACGCTTTACCCATTAGATTTCATTACAGAATGTTTTTGATATTTTACTTTAAAAAATGATAAGGTTAGGTTAACCTAAAAGTGGACTATAGGTTCATACAACTCAATCTGAAGGTCCTAGTAAATCCTTCATTTTAGTAAAAATAAACACAAATGTATAAGCCACAACTTACTTATTTATTAATAAAACACTAAAATCCACATCACAACTGTTTACACCTCAAATGCGTTCACACTCAATTTGAATTTACAGACGACGCGCGGCCGTGGATGACGCGCGCCCGCTGACGACCCTTGGTAGCGCGGGTAAACGGCGGGAGTAAACTCGCTCGAAACTTTTGAGTTTCAGTTAAACCTCGAGTTTCAGTGCCGAACTCGGCTCGAACTCTAAATTTCGAGTACTCGCACATCTCTAAGAAAAACTAATCATAAACAAAATGTTTCCTTAAAAGGCCTTTAATTTGATTCATTGTTCATCATGTTTCAAACATAAATTAACGAGAAATCATGCTTTCCGTTTAACTCAAGTTTTTATGGAGAATTCGTAATCACAACATGGTCGCTGTGAGGGACCTTTAAAGTTTAGAATACAGGATTAAGCAGTGCATACTTTATTAGGCTCTTGGGGTTGATTGCACCTCACATTGGGGAGGTCTCGGGTTTCATTCCGAGATCATTGTGTGATTTCTCATTTCACTAAAGGTAATTCCAGAATGGGGCCAAAAAGGTCCGTACCACTCCAGAAAGGTGAAGATATGATTCAGGATAGCCTTACCTGCAAAAATAGCAAAATAGCTGGATAGCAAAATTTTTAAGTCAAAATTTTGGGAGTTTGGCAAATCACAGAATGATGGGGGACAGCTCAAATTAAAGGTCTTGATCCCAAGGACTCTGGAAAAATAGCAGTATTACCTAAAAGTTACCAGCAAACGATAAATAACGTAAAACATCCCCCATAAGAAAAGCATGGGGATTTAAAAATGTCTGCTTTGTTTACATTAAAACATGTGATTAAGTGTCTACTTTGTTTACGAACTGACGTGTGTTCCTACTTGGAGCAAGGTTTAGGGGCTATGGCCCCTTCAAGCCACTAGTATTGGTTACAAATTTGTCAAGGAATTATTATTATTTCTTATTGCTATTAAAATTGATCAAACCTGATTTTTTGTGTATGTTATTCCAACAAAGTAACCTGGTATTTTATGTTACAGTGGCAGCTCTGGTGGCAGGGGTAGGGGGTGAAGGAGGGGGAGAGAGTGAGCCAGAAGATGTGAAGCCTGTGGTGGGAGGAGAGGGGAGAGAGGAGAGTGGGGGAGAGAGTACAGGCGAACCAGCTACCAAGAGTGTCAAGTCAGGAAAACTCTACCGCTGCACACACTGCTCTTATAGTGCTGACAAAAAGGTGTGCAATTTAGAGACCAGTTATTTTACTTTTAGCTTCACTTTAATCTGTATCACTGAACTATTGATTCAAGGGCCTGGGTCACAGTACTAACAAGGCATAAACTCATAAGTATTGACAATAGCCAGCAGTGATGATGGAAATTTGTCAAATACTAGTTGTTCAGACTAAAAACAAAAAAATAAAATTATATTAAATTTCGTAAAGAATAAATTTTGAGATTTATTTAGCACAGGCGAATTGAAGAATTTGAGAACAATTGGTTTTGCATAAGCGCTGTAGGAATTTGCTTCTCGTAAGTACTTGCACTACTTAAAATTGTTGATAGGTTCCTGGAGGTCACTAAATTGTCTAGCTAAATGAAGATGTGTTCAGGTGATCTAGAACTGGAGGAATATTTCTCTGAATGTTTTATTAATGCCAAATACAGTAGAAGCTCGCTAATCCGGCACTTTTGGGACTTTGGCAGTGCCGGATTTTACCGAAAATGCCGGATTCCTGAGCGCTGAATAAGTATAGCCGTTATTGCGAGAATAGCGGAAATAACGCTGAAAATAGAGAGTCAAAAGGCTATCATTGGTCCATTATTCCATTTTGGTCCATGTTTTATTGATATTTCTCTGATTTTGGCAGTGATGGAAAATGTTAAAAACAAACATTTCAACCAGAAAATAGATTTACAGTATTATATCTTAATACGTACAGTATAGTTACTCCTGCCGATTGCCTGCAAACTCGGCCAATCACACCCGAACTTTGCCGAACGCGCCCAAAAGACTCATACAGTGCACAAAATTATTTTTTTAGAACCCTTAGAACAACGCCGGATTATTGAAAGTACTGGACCATCGGATGCCGGATTAACGGGCTTTTACTGTAACGTTGAAAACTTTGAATGACTAAAAAAACACGAGCTAGCAAGTATTTACTTCAATTTAAGCCTGTGATATCTAGTAGTTCTCTAACCTTCTAATAATCATCCCAGATTTGTTTTCCAACAGATTATTATTATTAATTGGATACAACCAATGTGAAGATGTCAGTAAAATCGGTATCGGTAATGTCGGTATATCGGTATTGGTGGTATTAGTAAGTTTTTGGTCAACTACCATGACCAACTCTTCTCATATTGGGTAATTCTTGCTTCTCTGGGATTTTTCTCATATATTCGGTCGAACTTAGATACAGTCAATTCCGATGCCCTTGGAGGAAAAAATAACTTTTTGTCTGCTCCGGAAAATAATTAAACCCACTTTTCAGGGTGAGGAGCTACAGAAAATAGGTTTCCCTTTTGTCACCTCAGAGCAGTGATTTCCAAACTTTTTTAGCTTGCGGCACACTATTAACAAAAACCAATATTACACGGCTCTCCTATTACTCAGTAATTTACCTGCTACCTTTATTGTATTACTCACCTATAATAATGAATACTGGTGGTAGCTGATATGTAACATCGACCCTGTCTCACGGCACACCTGGCCGGCCTCGCGTCACACAGTTTGGGAAGCTCTGCCTTAGAGGTAAAAAAGTTCAGTGGAACTCTAGGTTTCCTTACCTGCAGGTCGAATGGGTAAGATCAAGGAGTGATTCTCTCTAAAGGTGACTTGCTTTCGCACCTCACATTTTCAATTCCTGCCACATCCTTTCTTTCTGGTACACTAAACTCCAAATGAGAGACCAGAAAATGACCTGTTTCCAGTGCCAGGGTCTACTAACCTATGCTCGGATTGTGCAGGTGAGCCTGAACCGTCACATGCGAATGCACTCCTCTTCACCGGCCTCCCAAACTTCCACGGACGCTGGGGACGGAGGCCACCTCATCGACCGCTATTGTCAAGACTGTGATATCCGGTTCTCTTCCCTCAAAACGTTCAAGGCACACAAGATGCATTACTGCAGGTACATTATAGAAGATTAAAGAAAGCAAAACAAGTTACTTAAAATCTTAGTATTTTAGTTCTTATGACACTCAAAATGTTTGTTTAGAACATTTAAATATTTAAATAAATACTTTTTAAAGTTTACTCACTATAAAATTGTTAATTGGTAAAACTAGGAATACCGTACATTGCTAATGATGTTGTTGCCATACATTTACGTTATTTGAGACACAGAGTGACTGAAAAAAATGGATTTGGCCTCCTCTAGATTTGAAGTGAGATTAAAGACATTTATCAAATGTAACATGTTCGGTCTATGCTTTGTTAGTTTTTTAGTAGGTTTGTGTTAAATACATTTGTTGATGATTCCAGCACGAGGCATGTCATCAAGACGAAGCCGCCCTCTGCTCCATCTTCCCCGTCAGAATCTCGCACCACCCCGACATCCCCTGGGGTCTCCGAGTCATCCAATCACCCCCCTCCCCCCACCCAGCCATTCCTGGCCCTCCCCACCAACCCCATCCTCATCGTGCCCTACTCCCTGTTCCAAGGCGCCAGTATCCTGTCTGGACCTGCGGTCATGGGTCTGCCCGCGCAGGACACGGCTTGTTTGCTCCTGCCTGACGGAACGCTGCAGCCGCTCGCTCAGGGACTCTTGTCTCAGTCGAGGATTCCTCCTGCCATTCCTGATGTGGCCAAGAGACAACGACTCACCTCTGAGACGATCGTGAGTTGTACTCTTACTTATGTACAGTTTTTTTCTACTATACAAAAAATAATTATAATTGACTGCAGAGTTCCACCATCACATTGTCAAAACATAAATTAAATTATTTATAGCTAGACTAGCTGAATCCTCAGGCTTCGCCCCATAAATGATTTATGACAGTTTTGTGTGCTGCATTCTGTGGTTAGCCCATGGAACTCCCACAAATCAAGATCAGCTGTTTGTATTTTCATCAGCTCAAACAAAAACGAGTTCGCATGCAGCACGCTGACGTGAGGGAAGTGAATTTCCACATAACAAACTCTCAAAACTGAAAATCAGTTTAAAAACATACATTTATTCAAATTTTTGTTGAAATCTGAAAACAATGATTTTTTTGCTGTTCTGATGTTCCTGGTTTCATTTTTCTGCAATGCTGGGATTACAATTTTGCGCATTATAAGGTTAGAAGAATGTCCAGTCAGGCTTGAAAGTAAGCATGAGGTTGCTGGGGACGATAAAAGTACACCAACAAATGAATAACAGGCTTTTCTAATGTAAAACCCCCAAAGACAACGTACTGTGTTTGGTCGATACACATTTTCTTTGATAACTCGGTAAATACTTATGCTAGAATGATGAGATAGGGCTTAAAGTTTTGCCTCACCAATTCCCATCTTTTTACATGCATCAATTTTACATCCGAGGCTTTTCTGACCATTTTTGGGCCCAAAAACTCGAAATTTGAAAGATTAATCCCCTAAAAAGGGGTTTAGAGTTTTCCGATTGTTTTGCCCAACGAACTTGTCCAATTGGTTAGAAAGGAACAACCCTACCAAATTAGATGTAAATCGGACAAAAAATGCGTCCGCTAGAGTGCAAACATATATATATATATACAATTTTGAACAACCCCCCAAAACGTGTTCAGGGGGTCACGTTAGGAACTTCTATGGTGGTCCCGGGCTTAAGTTTCACCGTGCGGGTCATGCTAATAGTTCACTTTCCAAGATTCACTAAAGAATGTCCATAAGGAATACATAGGAACTTTGTCGGGATCTCTAACGGAGCCCCACGGTCAATCAGGATGAAAAACATTTAGTTTTCCTATTTTATGCCTAAAGAATCAGTGTACAGCATTTCAACTCTCTAGGTAAATGGGAAGTATGAGAATTTGTGATGAGTGAGTGAGTCAATTATAGGTATAGGTAGCAAAATAAATAATCGATTTACAAACTATTAGTCAGTGATCTTGTGAGAAGTGTTTTTGCACATTACACTATTAGTTATAGTTTTGTTTTAACTCTTTATCTTCTTAAATTTTGTTTTTCTTATGAAAAATATACATGTGTGACACTATTCTGTCTGTTTATCTATATTTAAAGTTGGTTTGAGTAAAGACATTTAAAGTAAATTGAAATACAAAAAAGGATATACTATAATATAAAAAAATTATAAATTTATTTCCTGTTAAAAACGTTTAACTTTAAATATGTGTTTTTGTGTTTTTTTTTTCTTAGATTCATCTATTGTTAACAAACACATTTTTTCAGGTCAAACATTCAGAAGAAAACAGAAGCAAAAACGGTATAAGTGAAACACCTGGTGCTCCGCTGGATCTGAGTGTACGAACAAGAGAAGAAGAAGGTGATCTGGTCATCGACATGGAAGAGGAGGATGAAAAGGAAAACAGGCGAAGTGTAGACAATCAGGCAAACATCTTCCCCTCACCGGACCCAGAAGACATAATCTGCGCACCTTCCATACCTTTAATATTATCCACTTCATCTACCTGTTCGACTCCTTCTCCCGCTCCTCCCTCCCCCGCTCTGTCTTCATCTTCAATCACGACTTCCAATAGAAAACTGTATGAATCTAAAAGGCATCGAAGAGATTCTCAGAGCAGTAGTCCTAGTCCAAAGTCTTCCCCTTCGGGAGCAAAGTCACCGAGAAGAACTCCCAATGGATTTCCCAACGTGAATGAGAGAACTCATAAGTCGAGTGATCCCAAGAGGAAATCATCGGCAGACTCGGTTTCCCCTCCCAAGTTAGACAGTGCCAACAACAACTTGACACTCTCCAGCTTGCTGCTAGCAGCTGCCGCTCATGGAGGCATCGACGCCTACCACAAACCAGAAGCTGCCGGTCTCCCATTCCCTCCGGAACTAGTCCCACATTTGACGGGAGCCCGGCTTTCGGGTGGAAAGGGCAAACAGATCCCGGCAATACCCGGACTCATCCCTGCAACAAACAGAAACCTTCCCCTGTTACTCCCAAAGCCGCCTCGGACCCCGGCAGATCTCATGAATCCTGCAACCATTCTACCTTTGCTCACGTCAGAGATGGCTCTCAGAATAGCGGCGGCGACTGGAGACCCTGTCTCGGCCCCACAAGTGCTTGTCAAACAGGGAGTGTCCAAGTGTCAAGAGTGTAACATCGTATTCTGCAAACATGAGAACTTCATCGCTCACAAGAAACACTACTGCTCAGCCAGACAGCTGAACGAGCCTGTCATAGTACAAGACGACGACGTCAAACCCGCAAGTCCTGCCGTGTCCGTATCTCCCCCCAACACGGCTTCCCCTCCCGCCATCTCGAAAGACCAGTCCCACAGCCCGGTCAACCCCGCAGCCCTCGCCAACCCTGTGGCTTCCATCTCCAAACCCCCCACCCTCTACCAGTTCATCTGTGCCGCGTGTGGCATCAAGTTCACATCTTACGACAACTTGACTGCTCACCAGGCTTACTACTGCCCAAAACGAACCAGTACAGAGAATGAAAAAGGGAGCAGACGATGTCCTAAGTGTAAGGTAGGTAGTTATGGTTATGTTATACCATACTATGCTTTTATTTACAAATTAATACGTGAAGCAAATAGATAAATAACATGTATTATCATACCCATATTTTTTACTGATAATAACTGAAGAAATCATATTTCTGATAATATTTGTTGTAAAGTAAAATTACTTAGACAACAATGCTTCATTATTATTTATTAGCCTAGTACAAGTGAATGCAGTTGCTTGAATTTAAGCAAATATTTTTTCCTTTTGTGGTTACTTAGCTCATATACGGTTCTATTTGCTTATTTTGTGATTCCTTTCCAGAGATCAGCTTAAAACAGCTGTTCTTGCTTCTGGGTTTCGTTAGTATCAACAGCTCGTTAAATGTTAAACTAAATTGATTCTATTCTTCCATCAGGTTAACATAGGCACTTTTAAAGCCATATGACCTCCTGGAGGTAGGGTAGATGTTTTCTAACCCCAAAAGGCACATCTAGGTGTTAAGGGATTTCACTCGTAAACCTTAGGACATAATAGTTTTGTTAGTAGCCTTATCGCCTTATTCTTTTAATAAGCAGATTCCTGTTGCCCACAGATGACCGTAGCCATGGATCACGTATGCGGCGGTGGTGGGGGGGCGTGGAAGTGCCCGTGCTGCCATGTCGTCAGCCCCACCGCCTCGGCGGCACAGAAGCACATGGACACGCACACCGGCGTGAAGGCGTTCCTGTGCACCATCTGCCGCTACAAGGGCAACACGCTGCGGGGCATGCGCACCCACATCCGCATGCACTTCGACAAGCGGTCCAACGAGATCATGGTTGGTTCACGTGTTTGTTGCTGACGATAAAAGTAGTTTTGTTAGCTTTTATCTATCTAAGATGTAACATGGAACACATGACCAGTAGCGTGAATACAGAGTTTCCTGTGCTTGAATTTATTTCATGCGGCTACATCTAAACTGATCGGCAATAGTAACCAAACGCAAATAAGAGTGAGCCAAATTCAACTTGAGATAAAATACAAAAGCGTAAGACTAGCACAGTGACTCGGTGTTTAATGTTAGTTGTGTGGACAACATGGAATGTATCAATTTTCTTTTAAATTAAGATGGTAAAGAATTACATTAGAAACAAATCATTGCCTTGGTTCTACATTAATATTTGAGTCATATCCACGGCTATACGATGCAGCAAATTTTCTTCTATTCAATGTGGGATTCAAAAGAATATTGATTGATCGATGCATCTCAGTTTGATGTGCATTGCTGCATTTTTAATATTCTTTTGGGATTACTTCTAACTTAAATTATTCACCATGTAAAATACAAAAAACCAAGGAATTTTTAATGATGAAAAAACCAATTTTTACTAAATATAATTATGTTTGATACACAGAGTTAACGCCTTTTCAATGGACCATGCATATCATCAGCTTGGGAGTGTTACTACTCACTGACCGTTTTACCCTTAACTAAAGGGTAATTTAGTTCATTTATGTTGTTTCAATACTGAACTGGAGTGTGATGTACTCAGAAAATGGACTTTGCCAACCCAACAGACAGTCACATGACCATTGTTTAATTGTGCAACTTTATATTGTATGTTTTGTAAATACAATTTATGTTAAATAAAGCACTGTTCTATTCGATTCTATTCTATTCTCTACTCACTGACCGTTTTATGTAAGCGAGATGACATTCATGATCAGTTTACAAATAACTCATAAAACATTTTTAAAGTTTTTTTTAACAGGCAAATTACTTGAATATTAGTTTTTTAATTATTTAGTCATTTTTGTGCATCAAAACACTAATGATACATCATAACATAATTTATGCATCGAGACGTAATTGGTGCATCGCTATTTCGAATACTGCTGAATAAAATTTAATTTAAAGCTTTTCGATGCAGTGCACACCCCTAATCATATCAAGAACTTGTCTCAACAAAATTAAAATAACTGAATCCAAAGTAATTTTTACACTCCCTTCTCTCTTTCAAAACAGGAATGTAGTCTTCATCTTTCCATGTGTTTCTCATACTTTCCGTTTCCAGGAGGAGAATTACATCACATGCCTGGTGGAGGACGGGAGTGGGGGAAGTGTGGAGATCCCAGCCATAGAAGGGGAGGAGAATCACATCCGGAAACCCTCCGAGAACAACAACTCCAGCAGCAGGAACGTGAACGTCAATGGGGACATGAAGGTGAAGGTGAAACAAGAGTTGGAGGTGGGGAGGGGGGAGGAGGAGGAGGAAGAGGAGTATATAGAGGTGGACGAAGTCGCTACCGTCAAGACTGACAACTCTCAAGACTGTAAAGACACTAAGAATGGAGAGTGCAGAACTCGGTTCTGTCCTGTATCTAGAGTCACATAAATGTATATCTTATTATTGTATTCATCACAGGATATCTGATTGTTCAAATGTTAAAGAATCCAAATATATTCTGCTAAAAAACTTAAATAAACTCAGTAAGAGTTATAAAGTCCAAAGTTTTGCATCATTAAATTATTTTCTGTTAATAAATGTGAAGTTCATTCAGACTTTCATAAGCCTAGTTTAAACTTTTGGCAGTTTTACAGTTTTTTTTATCATCTTGCTCTTTCTGAATGGTTTTGTTAAAAATCTTTGCTTTGTATTGATATTGTTCACTTTTTTTAGACTGTACATTTTCGGTGATACAACATATCACCCTGTATATTTGTTGATAGTTATTATTGTTGTTTGTATGTTTTCATACCCGTGAACGTGATGCTTGCAAAGCTTCTTACGAGGAATGTAATTCTCATTATTTATTCTGTGATTATTTTCTCACAATGTGCAATCCAGACTGTTTTCGTATTACGTAAAAGGAAAATGTATTTTTAACTCAAATTTAATGCGCACATATCTTATAAAACATTAATTTAAGAGGCATTATTAGTCTTCAAAATAAGGTTTTATATAATTTTTTCTCACAGTTAAGGTAATTGCGAGGTCAAAATATGGGACAATTGACTTTTTATAACTTTTTAGGTTTCAAGTTTCTTAATACATATCATCTAAACTTGGATGTAACCAACAATATCCTGTTTATGTCTTAGGTTTGAATTAAATACATTTGCAATGTTAGTTTTAAAGTTGTGATTGTTAAACTTAATCAGGGAGGATTAATAAGATATTGTGGATGCAAACCATTTCCACCATTTTAACTTTATGAAATGTATTATAGAGATTTTTATATACTTGCTAAACAAGATACCAGTAAGTAAGGGCATTAAACCAAAATGTTTAACAATGTTGTTTACTCATTTTTAAGTTAAGAAAAATAATAATTTGTCATAAAAAATTCATTATCAAATAATGAGACTCAAACATATTGAGGCATCTTCTCGGTCTCAAATTGTATATTGTTGTTTTACCAAAATAGTGTAGTTTGTGTATAATACATGTGAATACCACGTTATTGTTGATGTATAGATATTAAAATAATCACATTTTAGTATATTGTATACGCTAGGTAGGTTTTTTAATAATACATTTACCTATTATACACACAATGTTAGTTTGCATTATGTGTGACAGGGTTTTTTTTAAGGGATGTGTACAAATTATTTTGTTCTATAACAGTGACTTTTTGTGAATTTTCGCCACATTCCGTCTGTAGAGAAGCTGTTACCTCTAAATAATTTATGTTTTCTTTTTTGTAAACAGTAGTGGATAACTTATCTTTGAAATTATTGTGATGATCTCATAAATAGAATATTAGGATTTTGCTTTATTACTTTTATAGTTGTTGAAATTTCAGTTCTCTGTAGTATATTGTTGCAAAAATTCTTGAATTTTGATTTTAACCCTAGATAACATATTAGAGTAATTTAAATACCCTTACATACTATTTGGAATTATTAGGGTGTCTTCAGAATGAAGTATTATACTTAACTGGCTGTCGTAAGCGTTAGTAGTCCGCTCCACAGTCCCGTATGATGTACGATGTCACTCATCCATTCCCGCTCCCCCTCACTGATGTACAGAGTAATATAAATTAATGTGTACTTACTTGTTGTTATCATTAATGTATGGTACTTAGAAATACTTCAGAGCCATGTATCGTATATAAATATTGGCAACCTCAAGACAATAAATATTTATTTGTAAAAGTATGTTTTATTTTCTCCAAACCTTTTTTATCAAGTGTTTCCTGCAAGTTTTTTTGTAATATAAAAGAGATTATGTTAATTGCACAAGAGCATATTTTAATGTTAACTAGGCATGTGAATATAGCGGTTTAATCTGTGTTGTTTTGTCATTGTTTTAATACTTTGGATGACTGAACGCCTGAATTACATAAAAACCTGCTTCCGGTAGATACATACAGATCAACTCTGCCACAGACCGACTCTGTCCATGTGTTGCTCATAAAAATCACTGAACGAGTTGGGTTTTCAGCTGCTGTCTCTATCGTGCTGTCTCTTATTTAAGTGCAGAATTACTGGCAAAACTTTTGGCTGAATTTTGCCCATAGTTCTGACCATAGTGTTTGTATATTCATTGGTATAGCTATTAGTGCTATTAGTGGAGCATTGGTATAGCCATATTTTTCAGTATCAGATTCAAATCCCAATAGATTTTTTAGATACTACCAATAGATTGGCTCTTGGGGCTCAAATTAAACTCTTGTTATAAAACAACTTACCATTGAATTAAGAAAAATAATATTTGTCATAAAAAAAGTCATTATCAAATAATGAGACTTAAACATAATGAGGCATCTTCTCGTTCTCAATTTCTATATTGTTGTCTTACAAAAATAGTGTAGTTTGTGTATAATACGTGTGAATACCACGTTATTGTTGATGTATATATATTAAAATAATCACATTTTAGTATATTGTATACGCGAGATAAAAAGTAGACACTTTTGAGTTTTAGTTTATTGTACACATGTATCATAAATATATGAAGTCGGAAATTTTATTTACTTAGTTCGGCTATTGTGTACAAACGAGACCAACTTCAGTATCAAAGGGTGCATGACGTGGAAGTATATATAAATTGCATAGCTTATACAGTTGCTTTCTATTTCAGAGTTTAAAATAACAAAACTTTGGTATGATCTACCTGTGTTAATTAAGTTCAGAATATAAATAAAGGATCTCCCATCACAGAGCCCACCCAGAGCGCGAAGCCATTGGAGTCCAGCCTCACTTGTTCCATGCAGGTCGGCCAACCCTTCAGGGGATAGTCATTAACTATGTGGTCCATAGTTTGACATTCCACCCATAGACACAAGACTGCTCTTTTGACATACCCCATTTAAATCTCAAATAATTGCATCCAGTACTGGCTCTAGGGCTGTGCAAGCCGTGCTCCAGCACGAGGCTTGGCGCTTTTGGGGGGGGCGGCACTCGGCGCTCATAACGGGTTGTGGAATGCGCCTGCGGCAGTGGCGTACTGTCGTACTTGGGGGCCTGGGGCGGCGGATATATTTGTAGGGGCTTTTATATACTTTAGGGGTTGAAGAGGAAGGCCTATTCATATATGTGTATATGATGTATTAGGGGCGTGCGAGTACTCAAAATTTGAGTACTGTATTTAAATAGTCAAGTGAACTCAAAGTTTTGAAAAATACTCCAAAGTTCGAGCGAGTATTTCCCGCCAATCTTTGGACGATTGCGACCTGCCAAATCACGTAGTAAATGGCCGCCAAAGACGATCACACCACGTAAAATCGGCCGAAAATTACGAGACATAACATTATGTATTACGTATTACACATAAATCGGACATAAAAATAACATAACTGTGTAAATGGCGACCGAACCACGTATTATCGGCCGTAATTGAAGACGTTACAGATGATATAATCTGGAATTAACGTCCATGCCACGTAATATCAGCTATAAACGACGACGGAAAACAAAATATTGTCCAAAAATGATGACTTTACTACGTAATAACGGCCGAAAATATGACAGTAGATCGGTAGCGATTCTCTGGAGATCGGCAGGAAATACTCGCTCAGATTTTTTAAATTTTTTTTTAATTTGGGGGCTTATGCCAAAACAGGGCCTGGGGCGGACCACCCACCACACCGCCCCCCCTCCCACCGTCAGTAAGTCACCTGGTGCGGGGTGGGGGCATAGGCCGTAGCGCTAAAATAAAGTATTTGAATATATATAAAAAACAAACTGATTTTAGTGAATTTCACCATTGACTATAGATACTGAAGGAGACAAACCATCGCCATTATAGAATGTGTCCCTAGCAGTTTTCTAGCGCCCCTGTTGGCTTCCCGCGGTACCAACAGAGGAAGGCTCAATGCAGTGGCGCTGCTGGCGGGAACGATTGGAAGATGCTCGCCACGCGCTCGTTGCGGTGGCGCGCGTGCGTGAAACGGCTCTCACTCAAGGCCGCTCTGGGCTCTGGGCTTGGACTTGGCCCACTGACTGTAGGCCCGGTATGCTCGGCTTGAACTAGTATCGCTGCTGTTTACGTTTGGCAGGCCTTACCGCACCGCACAAAGGATTTGCCATGGATAACTAACGGAATAGGCAACATGAACATTTTTTGTATGGATGTAAGAAAATTATAATTTTACTTGGGCTGTTATAAAAAAACAACTCAAGTTTAAAATACAATTATTATTATTAGTAGTAGTAGTAGTAGACCTATTATCTACATATTTTTAAAAAATCCGGCTTTTTGTTCACTCACTTCCTGAAGTTAATACTTAACCAATTTTTATGATTCTTTTTTATTTAAAAGATAATTTCAAGTTCTTAGTCGCTGGGAAGCGATAATTTGTATTTAGGCCCCAGAGGGCTCTGCCCCACGAGACATCCAGGTTCCCATGTTATTCATATGGAGTAGAGTTTTATTTGGTTTATGCCATATGTGTTTTTTCTTAATTCAATAAACAGCTGTTATAAGGATCGTATCCGCAAATTTTTGCGGGGGAGCAGCTCGTTATTATTAGTGAATTTCCTATGGAAAAGTGAACTATTAGCATGACCCGCACGGTGAGACTTAAGCCCGGGACCACCAGAAAAGTTCCTAACGTGACCCCCTGAACACGTTTTGAGGGGTCTCTAAAAACTTTATATTTGAGATAACTCTAGCGGTCGCAGTTTTTGACCGATTTACTTAAAATTTTGTGGTGACATTCCTTTTTATAATCAGTTGGACAAGTTCGTTGGGCAAAACAATCGGAAAACTCTAACCCCCTTTTTAGGGGATCTAAGTTTTCAAATTTTGAGTTTTCGGGCTAAAAAAAGGGTCAGAAAAGCCCCAAACGAACACATATTGCACATTAACTTATTGTAAGTAAAAAGCCAAGGATTTTAAACCTTCCCTCATCATTCTAGCACAAGTACTTACCGAGTTATTAAAGACAATGTTAATTGTCAAAATACAGTACGTTGTCTTATGGGAATTTAACACTGGTCTATCTTAATATCGTTTTACCACACCCCATACCCCTCTACCAACTTCTAATCCCGGTTATCCCGATAATACTTCCTTCTAACTTTATAATTTACAACATTGGCATCCTATTAGTGAATTTAAATATAACCAGGAGCATCAAAACAGCCAAAAAAACAATTTTTTCAATTTTAAAAAAATGTAACCAGTATTGGTTTAAACCCGTTATTTAATCTTTTAAGGTTTTAATGCGGAAATTCACTTCCCTCACGTCAGCGTGCTGCGTGCGATCTCGTATTATTAGTGAATTTCCTATGGAAAAGTGAACTATTATCATGACTCGCACGGTGAAACTTAAGCCCGGAACCACCATAGAAGTTCCTAACGTTACCCCTGAACACGTTTTGGGGTGTAACTAATACACAGGGTGTCACAAAAATGCGTAGCGCACTATGCAGAACCGGATTCTACATACAACAACAAGTCGAAAATGTACAGTAACATTTTTGCGATTTCGGATTAGTTATTCGTAATCTGCCATTTTGTATTTTTTTTATACACCAGTACTCTTCACCACAACATCCCAATTGATTCGACCAATAGCGACTTATTAAGCACGATCACCAAATATGGCAAGACTGAGGCCAACCCATGGTTTGGTGTTCCACAGTCACCCTATGATTTTGCACAACGATTTTGCTATGATTTGTGCTTTACGTCTTACTTTTGGAGAACATGAGCATAGCGTACTAAAATGTAATTTAAATTTTAATTCAAACCAGTTAAGCTTAGCATTGGTATCACAGTCAACTAGGACAGTAAAAGAACTTATCAAATAGAATGAATTTTGAAACCTAGATTTGAGGCCCACAACACATGTTTGTGATTTAAATGTCATTACGAAATGTTGTAATTTTGTATTACAAAACGTTGTTCTGTAAAATTATATTAAGTATTACAATAAATATGTTTGTATCGGACAGATTTTTTATTAATATAGTGCCTATTTCTCTAATAAGACCACGTCACTAAATATGTCATTGAAATGATTGCGAATTGTCAACGGGATAAATCCAGCATATTTTTTTGAATTTCATATTAGTATGTCATGAAAATACTATACTTGTACGGTACTCCAAATAAAAACATTTTTATGCGCGTAGAGTGCCGTCCCGTCCGAGGCGCTGATATCACCCACACAAATGACGGTCTATGCAGCAAATACCACGCTGGTCATATTTGACAAAATGATTGTAAACATCATACAAAAAATAGGTATAAGGAAACTTATTTTAACCCGATGTAAACAGGCGATCTTCAGATATCAAAATGACTTGATGAAGTGCGGCTTTGAATGCTATGAACATAGAATTTTTATCATTAAGAAATTGATCACAGCTAAACTCCAGTGTACGTTGCAGGAGCAATCAAAGGAAATGAGACAACCTGGACGAAAATACCGGGGGTTTTACCAAAAGATTAAGCTCTTGGAGGGCAAATAAATTTATTTCAAATCTGGTATGTTTTTTATATTTTTCACCTGTCATCATCAATACAATAATGCATTTGTGAATTGAATTTTAGCCTACATTAGGCTAATTGAACAGTAGTTATAATAGTATGTGAAACAACGATTATTTATTTCATATTTTTAGCATACCGTACATTTGAAAGATGATTTTGGTTCTAGTCCTGTTTGAAATAATAATACATTTGTTCATAAAATGCTAAAGACTACAAACGCGTTAATACTTTCTTTAAATGATGTAAGGAGAAATTATTTTAACTACATTTTGAGTAGGTATAAAACAGTTTTTTGAACGGTATTATATAAAATCCTCCCACTAAATGTCAAGCGTTGCTAAACTACTGTTTTAAAGATCACACAATAATACTAGACTAGCAATCAGGAGGTGCAACCGTCGGCGTCGTCACCGAGTCGCGCCGCGCTGACCACCGCTCTCCGCTACAATAAACGAAGAAACGAAGCCAGGTTGGCGCGGGCGGCCGGGTCTGTGTCTGTATCCAGTGATGTGAGGGGGTGGGGTAAGAGAGGTATGTAGTAGCGGTGAGGGTCGCGGGGTGAAGGGGGCAGGGGGGCAGTGCGAGAGAGAGAGCGCGCGATAGTCGACTGCAGCAAACTCTGGCGGCAGGAAAAGGAACTACGTGTTACCGACCGACTTAGTATACCTTTGAGGCGGACAACCGCGCCGTATCGATGGAACGTCTACTACAGTATCCATAGTCAATGATTTCACCTATAGGGAAGAAGCTATTACCGTAGGTCTCATGGTAAGACTTTGGCCCGAGACCATGATAACTTTTTTTTTGAGGTCCCCAGATGACTAAAACACTATTCGTTCAAATTTATATATATATATATACATACATATATATGTGTGTGTGTGCGTGTCTGTGAATGCGAAAACTTTAGTAAAAAACATATGATTTCGATGGAATTTGGCTCAAATGTGTCAAGTGACATTTATGACTTAAGTTCAAAAACCATAAAAATCGGACTATGGGAAGGGGGGGGGGGGTTTGTGGGGTTTTAAATTTTTCAAAAATCAGTTTTTTGCATTTTTTATAATAAAATGTTTAAAACGCTTAATTTTGGTTTGGACCAATAAGACTCAATAATACTCAATAAGAAGTTACATGTTATAGAACTTTAAAAAAAATCAAATAATATAGTATTCTAAATTATTAAGCTAGTTAAGTAGTTGCGGAGGAAATCCAAAAACACCTGCTCATAAAATCTCCAAGTTAAACTTATGGGAAAAAGGTTTTTAGCTTTTCCTAAGTTAATTTTAATGTAAACTTCACGTTTGCTTTTACCAATCAACTCAGCTCCACAAAACAATCATTTTGGTGTTTAAATTGTGATTCTACATCCAACCATTGCCAGTGGCGGATTTAGGGGGGGGGCTATAGGGGCTGTAGCCCAGGGCGGCAAGTTTTTAGGGGCGGCAAATTTACAGAAAATTAATAAGTTGTTTAGAAAAGAAATGTTGAAACGGGGAACATTTTGACAAAAACTGATTACAATGACGGTGTGCCGCCCTTTTAAAGGTAAAGGTACTTAGACTAATACTACTGAGAGTAATGTATGTAATGTAATGTAACCCTCACACTGCAGTTCCTCAAAGCAGTCATAATTCATTTGTCATTCATCCGTACTAGCGACAACACGAATAACACGATTACGCTACAGAGAAAGGGCGGCAAGCCACGAACTACATCAGGCACTGCGCCACTATGACTACGTCCAACCATAGATTAAACATACTCCTTGTGGTATTCTTAATCTATGGTCCAACTCACGGACTTCCAAGTTTACCTATACATTCGCATAGCATTAGCATTACAATTATTTGTAACACAATATCAATAATGACCAAGGCACACGGATGAGAAATATTGCAACAATTGAATTTGAGATGACAATAACAAAATTTAGACTACAATGATATTGTCGTTTCATTTTCAAACTCAAGGTGACAAAGAAAGTTATTTCAGCCGTCTTCAGTGTTACCACCAGGTAGATGAAATTTGACCCTAAACGTGTGGTGAAATTACCCTAAATTACCCTAAACCTTTTGTAAATTACCCTAAGAGTTGATTTTCTTCTATAAACGCTTAAAATACACTCGAGATTGGTTTTAAAACATCATTAAGGCATACAAAGTAAGGTAGCATAGCATTTATTACTCGTCTTTGGTACTATATTACACATAAAACGAAATATGTATTAAAAAATTCAAATAAATAATCTGTTGTAATATTTTTATTCAGTGCTTTCTATACTTAATGTGCTGGTATCACTGATAATAGAAACTTGCTGATAAATGTCATTAACAGTTGTCGGGACTGGGAGTACTTAGTACTTTGTTGTTTTATAAACTTATTTCAGTTGTACAAATGTGTTAATGTTATTTTTTTATAATAAGGTTTGTCATCTTATTACTATTTGATTAGATCAATAGGTTTCATTGCAATACAACACCACATCACACAAATTTAAACATGTTATGCCTTGTTGTAATGTTTGTATGTGCGCTAACCTGATTCACCCATGGGCTCACTATGGGGATTTCACAGGCATAAAAATGCCTTCTTGAATGTTGTTATTTAGCTCCCTCATACAAATATGTGTCAAAATAGAGACAATCTTCAGTCAAAATAATTCCTACAACAGCGCTGTAAATCTAACAACCTATATTTAACCTAATCAACCCGATATATTTTTACTGTTTAGGGTATTCTATATTATTATATTATGTCCAATTTTGGACACATAACATAATGTGCCTCAATTTTATCTGTTCGAAAATTAAACTTTGTGTCCTTTGTGATTACAAGCATCTCTAGTCTAATACTCAATAGGATATACGATGTACATGCAAGTTATATATCTTTTATAGTACTTTTAATTTACCCAGCACTTTATGTAAATGTTTTAATTCCTGAAAAAACATTTTACATTGCCAAAACATCTAAATTTAAATTATAAGGGTCTCTAGATTTTACCCTAAAATTACCCTAAAAACTCCATTACCCTAAAATTACCCTAAGACCAGTAAAATTACCCTAAAAAGAGTAATTACTCTAAAAGTGGCAACACTGGCCGTCTTATACTTACCATCAAAGGCTACCACACATAATCGTTCATTCTGGAGGATATTTTTTTAAACAAAACATCTGACCAAAGACAAATAAAGAATAACATAATTTGTAAGGAAAGAATTTGATTGGTTGTTGCCATGGGAGCATAGTTGACAGAGGGTCAAAATGGTGGTCAGCATGTAGGCTGCAGTGTTTTACTCCAGGCGAGACCTCTATATATATTTTTTTGGGTGGGACGGTGTCAAAATCTCCCATTTCATTAATTGAAAAACCGTGATAATTGAAGTCTTTAAATTAATATCGTGCCGCATTTTAGGCAAATCATGATGGTAAACTTAACTTTATAATCTTAAGACATAGTTTATACTAATTTTATTGTTTATCTCAAAGCAAAGTTATGATTTGAGTTAAATTAAAACACCCTTTTATTATAGCTTTGGAAATAGTGTTGAAAACAAGCCGCCTTGTGCGTCGAATGACACCGTCCCACCAACAAGTTGACACCTCAACAGGACAAAATACCAAATATGACGGCACGCTTTATGAAGTTTATTTGTCAGAGAGTAGTGACTCCTGTAGTATTATATTTTAATTCATTGGATCTATAACATCATGGAGGTGAAACTAGAAGGAGTTTTTGAAAATGTGTAGAGTTTTATGAAGATTTTATCAATTAATTTTATATTTTGATCGTCTAAAACATATAAACAATTCTTTGTATAAAATTATAAATTAAAAAATGACTGAAAAACTGTATTGAAAAGCGCTAATTCAGGATTAAAATACTGTCGTCCGAATTTTGAGGCTAATGGTCCGAACGCTACAGTGTCATCATATCTTATTTATAGGTTATTTATTATAATTGTCAGTAGTCAATGCGTTGGTGTAAAAATTAATGTTTTTATTAAGTATAAGAAGGGATTTTTAGGCCTTTGTTGAAGGATTTGTTGTTATTAAAAGTAGGACTAGCACTGCTTTACTGCTTTTAACACCAACATTTGTCTCTAGGGCTGATTGTCATTGGAGTATGTTATATTGAATATTAAACTGTGTTAATGTGAATAATGTCAATTATACATTATTTTACTGGATTTTTCAACTAGGAAATAAAATAAATTTTTTAAACTTATTCATTCAGATAATTCGTAACTTCTTTAGATACTATCACAAAATAACCAAACAAGATATATATATAATATGTGGGTAAACCTGGGCGGCGAAAAGGACAAAGATTATATAGCGGGGGGGGGAGGGCGGCAAATTTCCTAATAGCCCTTAGGCGGCAATTGCTTAAATCCGCCACTGACCATTGCAGATATTCAAAGTGCTAAACACAGTACGTTGTCCAATATTATCCTTATGGAGAATAAATAAAATTTGATATCTCCATTATTTATGAATGTATATTGAAGAAACTTGGCATGTGGCTTCACGTAGCATTGGTATATTGATATTTGTACAAAAAATGCTTATTTTATTATACCCATAGCAGCAAACCTGCATACTCAGCCCTAATGTTATTCTTATGGAGGATAAGTAAAGTTTTATATCTCCCTTACTTATGAACAGAAATTAATAAAACTTAGTATGTTGCTTCACCTGGTTGAGTTATATTGATAATTGCTCAAAAACATATTTCTTCTCTTTTTTTGCAGCAAACCTGAATACTCAGCCCTAATGTTATTCTTATAGAGAATAAATCAAATGCTATAATTCACTTATTTATTTATGTATTTTTATGAAACTTGGTAAGTGGCTTTATGTGGTAGTGAGAAACATATGCATGGATCGGAAATTCGCTGAGTACGCAGGTTTGCTGCGACGGGGTAATGTAAATTGTTGTATATTAGTATTATAAGTTGTTGAAAGGCATTATTTGAAAGAAAGTTATGAGTATTAACCATGTTGCACCTTCATCATACTTAAACATTAAATTTACATATCAGATAATACAACTTCTGCTCCCCTCTATTTCAAAACAAGAAGTTGTTTTGACCTCTATCGGTTTGTAACAACTTCAGGGCATTCTGATTGGTATTGACAGTTTGAATAAAACTCGCAATACGATGTGCGCAAAACTCGCACATCAGTAGCGATTTTCCGAAGATCGACAGGAAATACTCGCTCAGATTTTAAAATTTTTTCAAAATTTGGAGGCTTATGCCAAAGTAGGGCCTGGGGCCCACCACACCGCCCCCCCTCCCCCGATAGTAAGTCACCTGGTGCGGGGTGGGGGTATAGGCTGTAGCGCTAACATAAAGTATTTGAATATATATAAAAACCAAACAGATTTTAATGAATTTCCCCTATAGGGAAGAAGCTAGCTATTACCGTAGGTCTCATGGTAAGACTTTGGCCCGAGACCATGATAACTTTTTTTTTGAGGTCCCCAGATGACTAAAACACTATTTGTTCAAATTTATATATATGTATGTATATATATATATATATATATATATACATATATGTGTGTGTGTGTGTGTGTCTGTGAATGTGAAAACTTTAGTAAAAAACATATGATTTCGATGGAATTTGGCTCAAATGTGTCAAGTGACATTTATGACTTAAGTTCAAAAATCAGAAAAATCGGACTATGGAAAGGGGGTTTTATGGGGTTTTAAATTTTCCAAAAATCAGTTTTTTGCATTTTTTATAATAAAATGTTTAAAACGCTTAATTTTGGTTTGGACCATGTTATAGAACTTTAAAAATAAATCAAATAATATAGTATTCTAAATTATTAAGCTAGTTAAGTGCTTGCGGAGGAAATGCAAAAATCCTGCTCATAAAATCTCCAAGTTAATCTAATGGGAAAAAGGTTTTTAGCTTTTCCTAAGTTAATTTTAATGGGTACTTTGGTATTATACGGATGCCACTATTTTTGGAGGTTAAATTTTTATCGGATACAAAGGATAACTACATAAATCGAAAAAACGTACTTTTATTGACTTACTGTACAAATTTTACATCATTCTGATGAGCGGTCTTTGTGTTGTGCCTCCCAAAAGGCAGCGATGTCCGCTAGGATCGTGTTGAATGCGTCGCCGCCGCTAGCAGCCACACTGCCACACCCGATCGCCACATGTACTCCGCCAAACATACAGCGCGCTGCGGCAGTTATGTTAGGATGGGTTATCATAAAAATACGTACGGTTTCCTCTTCATTTCGAGGTAAATCCCACACCAAAAGAACGTCACTCATTATGAAAACAAATGTAACGTAGTGCACGGCAATAAATCACTCATGACACTGACCCATATACAGGCGGTGACAGGTGATGCGCGCGCTCCAGTCAACGACCTGACCTTGGCCTATTTGGAGGGGGTTTGGCGGCCGGAAGTATGACTCATCAGGTATCATTCGATTCGTAATGAAACAAGAAAAGTCCTACAATCATTTTTATGATAACCCATCCTAACATAACTGCCGCAGCGCGCTGTATAAGGGTGGCATCCGTATAATACCAAAGTACCTTTTAATGTAAACATCACATTTGCTTTTACCAATCAACTCAGCTCCACAAAACAATCATTTTGGTGTTTGTTTAAATTGTGATTCTACATTTGGATCACAAATCCAAATGCAACGGTTGGCCGTTGCAGATATTCAAAGTGCCAAACACAGTACGTTGTCCAATGTTATCCTTATGGAGAATAAATAAAATTTGATATCTCCATTATTTATGAATGATGAATGATTTATTGATGAAACTTGGCATGTGGCTTCACGTAGCATTGGTATATTGATATTTGTACAAAAAATTCTTATTTTATTATACCTGTAGCAGCAAAGCTGCATACTCAGCCCTAATGTTATTCTTATGGAGAATAAGTAAAGTTTTATATCTCCCTTAATTATGAACAGAAATTAATACAACTTAGTATGTTGCTTCACCTGGTTGAATTGATAATTGTACAAAAACATGTTTCTTCTCTTTTTTTGCAGCAAACCTGAATACTCAGCCCTAATGTTATTCTTATGGAGAATAAATCAAATGCTATAATTCACTTATTTATTTATGTATTTTTATGAAACTTGGTACGTGGCTTTATGTGGTAGTGAGAAACATATGCATGCATTGGAAATTCGCTGAGTACGCAGGTTTGCTGCGACGGGGGTATTGTAAATTGTTGTATATTAGTATTATAAGTTGTTGAAAGGCATTATTTGAAATAAAGTTATGAGTACTAAGCACGTTGCACCTTCATCATACTTAAACATTAAATTTACATATCAGATAATAGGCCTACAACTTCTGCTCCCCTCTATTTCAAAACAAGAAGTTGTTTTGACCTCTATCGGTTTGTGACAACTTCAGGGCATTCTGATTGGTATTGAGAGTTTGAATAAAACTCGCAATACGATGTGCGCAAAACTCGCAAAAACTAGTGCGAGGCAGGGGGAGTGGCCATGATATACGATCGTTTTTTTTTTCAAAACCAAATGAGATAAAGAAAGTACAAAATCTTTCAAGTGCCTGTACATCAGTTCCGTCTACAAGCCAAGGTTCAACCTCAAAACACTTTAAGCCGAATGATAACCTATCAGGTGAGCTTCAGCTTGAGACGGATAGCCCTACTACACCTGTTGAAGAAAATGATGTGGGAAGTTTTGCTTCCGGCCCATGCAGGCCTATTTTGCCGCAGTTTCCCGTAACAGAATTTTCTGATAAACACCGTTTTTTCAGTAACAAATATTATGACAGCTACGAATGGTTAGAATATAGTATAAGGAAAGACACCCTTTTTTGCTTTTCATGCAGAATGTTCTCTTCTAAAACAAGCGGGAAAGAGGATACATATACTAAAAAGGGAATGAACAATTGGAGGAAAATAGCAGCAAAATTAGATAAGCATTCCGAGTGTGATACACATAAATTTAGCATGTCTAAATGATTAAATTATAAAGCGCCCTCTGAAAATGTTCTTGCGCAAGTATCTGAAGGCCATAAAAAGCAAATAATTGAAAAGAAGGAGTATTTAAAAAAAAATCATTGACATATTGCTCTATCTAGCTCGCCTAGGTTTAGCTTTAAGAGGCCATGACGAGTCTGTCAACTCGGAAAACAAAGGTAACTTTTTAGAACTTTGTGAATTATTCAGTAAATACGATCCCTCTTTTAAGTTGAAATATGAGCAATAGTCCAATTTAACTGGTTCCAACACACAAAATGAAATAATCCATATTATTTCTGAGAAAGTTCTGAGACAAATTGTGATAGAAGTTAATACTGCTGAATTCTATGCTATTTTAGTTGACGAAGCAAGATCCCATAAAACTCAGCAGCTTTGTATCTGTATTCGGTATTTTTCCATCGTGAAATTAAAGAAAGGCTAATTTCTATGAAAGATGTTTCACTCGCACGGGATGCTGACAGTCTGTCTCAAATTATTTTAGATTCTTTAAGTAATATGGGAATCTCAGCTATTTTGGTTGGACAGTTCTATGATGGAGCATCAGTAATGTCAGGAGTCAACAACTGTATCCAAGCAATCGTTAAAAGGTCTCATCCATACGCCAATTATGTACACTGTATGGCGCATAAACTAAACTTAGTTTTAGTAGCTGCATGCAACAATAACGATCTGTCTTGTAACTTTTTTTTCTACAATGCAAGCTCTATTCAACTTTTTTTATAGTCCTGATTCAAATGCTATGTTTATAGATTTGCAAAAGAAATTAAAAGTTGAAACCAATGACAAGAAAAAACACATTCGAACTGTTGTCAAACAATCTGATACGAGGTGGTCATGTAGGGCAACTGCTGTTTCTGTTGTTGAAGACCTTTTCAAGCCTATAGTAGAGGTTTTGAAAAATTTTGCCTCTGATTTGCGGCATGCGAGGACGCCTGAAGCAAAAGGCATACTTGCTTCAATCTTGAGTTTAGAGTTTATTGTCTGCCTTTGGTTTTCTCCGAAATTTTGACCCATATGAATGTGCTGAGCAAGGCCTTACAGAAAGAGAACAGCAGCATCGCTTCTTGCTCATCATCCATTAAAGGAGCAATAAAGATTATGAAAAGCTGGAGAACCGAGGAGAAATGGAACCAGATGTGGAAGAAGGTAATTCAGTTTGCAAAAACAAACGACGTACCAACTCCATCTGAGGACAGTGATGATAGTACATCCACAGCCACTGATGTAAGCCTGCCCGAAAGCTATAAACGGCGTAGGGTAGTGTCTAGCAGGGCTTGACAGCTACGTCGTTATTACACCTGTTGGGCACAGACTCGCTGACAACATTCAAAGCACAAACTCCAATGGAAAAGGGTCGGCGGCATCAGATAAAGCATCAAGCTTCAGGACAAACTTTTACTATCCGGTTATGGACTTGCTGTTGAATGAGATGAATAGAAGATTTTCAGAAGACAGCTTGAAACTGGTGACATCATCCGAACAGTTTTTGCGATTGAATATAGACAAAAAAGTATGTTCTTCATAGACACTTACGATATGGCAAATATCAATATAAGAAGTTTGAAAGCAGAAATGAACCTATAGCTAAGCTTGTGCAAGAAAAGAAGGACGCTGACAATATGGTGATAAATTTGGAAACTTCATCACTGAAAAAACTCGTTCCTGTTTTAATCGAAACAATCAGTGCTTCAACACAACTAACTAACTAACACACACAACTAACTTGCACAAAATGATGTGCGTTGTTTTTACCTTGCCTTTCCAACAGTGCGACATGCGAAAGGACATTCTCAGCAATGCGGAGAATGTTGTCAGCTGCGTTTGACAATGAACGAAGAACGTCTGGCGGACCTAATGGTGCTGTGCTCAGAAAGTGATATAGTAAAGGACATGGACTATGATAAACTTGCGACAAATATAAGGTAAGCCTAATTGGTAAAGAGACATTAATAAGTATGAAGAATAAAAAGACTTTTGTTATACAGTAATCTCTATCTAACCCACAAACAAAACAATCTTTTGTTGTACTTTTTTCTTGTTAAAGTTTTCACAGTACTGTATCATTAAAATAATGTTACTTTTAATTTAATTTGTTATGACCATTTTTATATTCCTTAGTTCTTTCGTACGGCAATTAATTATCAAATCAAATTGTCTTGAAGGTTAAAAATAGATTAACAAACGATCTTCTTTAAAAACAAATAAATGCTCTTTAAAGATTTTCAAATGCTTTCCTAGCAGCGATTAAAATCAATATTCTAGGGCGGTTTTCATAATAAAATTCCGAAGTAGAAAGACAGTTTTCTCAACTGGGGTTTTTTGGTTATAATAAATGAAACAGCTAGGGCCCATGTGGGCCTTAAAACGGACCATTTAAATAGGATTTTGGTGTTTGAATTTGAGCATACAATGACTCATACTTTAGAATAGCTGCCAACCCCAAATATTTTGACCTAAACCTGCCCATGGACCTACCTTCATCTACAAATTACAACCTACACAGTTCCAAATAACTACACATAAAGAAGTGCTGAAAGCCATAGACTCCTTAAAAACCAAAAACGTCATCTGAGATCGATGAAATTTCTGCAAAACTAACAAAAGCCTGTAAGGAAGAACTAACAGGCTTACTCACATATATAATCAACAAATCCCTAAAACAAGGAATTTTCCCATACCAATTAAAAATTCCAAAAGTATACCCGAAGTACAAAAATGGACCTAGAGGGGAAACCAAATTTGGTACACAGTAAACTTCCAAAGTAGACTGTGTGTACCAATGGTGGTTCATGCTGAACTTCCACTGTTGGCCCCGCGTACCAAATCTGGCCACCTGCAAGGGTTCAATAAATTATGTGTGCACTCTCGGGGGTCACAGTTAGCATTGTGTTAAATGCATAAATGTGTTCATCTGGGTCCACAGTTGAGAGAAATGGGCTTGGGTTGAGGTTATGTTATTCACTGCTGGTACTATACTGGTGACCCCCCCCCCCCCCTTAGACCTTCACGTATTTTACCCATTTTTCACCGTAAAGATGATTGTGTTATAACAGTATAAATATGTTTTTAAATCTTTTCTTTCTAGCTCACATTCTTATGACACTAAATATAAACATATCCTGGCAAATCTTCAACACAAAACATCCTCATTTGAAAAATTATCGTATTACACTGGGATGCTCTTAATAAGTAAATTACCCAATGAATTAAAAATTGAAATGTCTTTAAATACTTTCAAAAATAAATTAAAAGAATATTTAACACATTGTTTTTATTCGATTGAAGAATATCGAAACAGTTTATAAATTTGATTTGTAATTTTAAAAAGTACCTAAGTTAGAGTTTTTAATTGGTAATTAACTGTAGGAACAATTGTATTATGATTATATTTACCTTTACTTTACATGTCATATTGTTAATTAGAATTATTATTTTGTATTTGTTTATATTAAGGCCAAATTTATGTAATACCTACTTTACCGTTACCTGTCATATAAATATGATGTTATATAACTGACTGAATAAACAAATCATGACCCCCCCTAAAAAGACAGTCTGTATCCACCCCTGATATTGTCTCCACTTTTTATACGAATTGAATCAAGTTTTTATCAGAATTTTTTTCACTGATGCTTAACAAATTGTAGTATACTAGGCGTACGCTCATTCTAAGAGGCTGAACGAATATTGAATTTGTAAAGATATATTTGAATAGACATTTTACGTATATTAGCATTGTTAACATACACCTCGTTTGGCCAAATACTTTTAAAATAGGTTAACAAATATCTAGATTATATGCAACATATCTAAATAATCTATTTAGCGAATTTCCCTTATAGGGAAGAAGCTATTACCATAGTCGGCATGGTAAGACCTAGGCCCAGGACCATGATAACTTTTCGTTTTGAGATCCCCAGATGCCAAAAACACAATTCGTTCATGACTGTGTATATATATATATATATATATATATGTGTGTGTGTGTGTGTGTCCGTGAGCACGATAACTCTTGTAAAATGGTCTGATTTTGATGAAATTTGGTAAAAACTTGTAAAGCAACATTTATGACTGAGTTTGTAAACTAGCCAGATCGCTCTATCCAAAAGTGTATTTTGTACCCCAAAAATGGGTTTTTGTTTTTTTTATGTATAATGTTTTAGTAAATCCAATTTTATAAGCTTAAAATAATACACAATTTGGTGTTTTGATCATTGCTCTACGTTAATTGGTTCCAGAGATATTGATAGTGCTAAATACAGTACGTTGTCCAATGTTATTCTTATGGAGAATAAGAAAAATGTTATATCTTGCTTATTTATAAACATATAACAACAAAACTTGGTATTATGGCTTCATCTGAATGTGGTCTATTGTTATTTGCAAAAACAAACATTTTTACAGAGTTAGTTCCTGTAGCAGAAAACCTGCATACTCAGCCCCCATGTTATTCTTTTAGAGAATAAGTGAAATAATATGTATCCCTTAATTATGAACTTAAATTAATACAACTTGGTATGTGGCTTCACCTAGTTAAGTTACATTCATATTCGCATAAAAACCCATATTTTGTGTCCCTTGTTGCAGCAAACCTACCTACTCAGCTCCCATGTTATTCTTATGGAGAATAATTAAAATGTTATATTATAGCCTATATCGCTTATTTGTGAACTTGGTAAGTGGCTTTATACAGTATTAAGACATATGAAATGGAAATTCGCTGAGTATGCAGGTTTGCTGTGACGGGGGTATTTTTATATTGCAATCTGACAGAGAAAGATTACAAATGTGTGAATGTACAAATACTAATAATATACAGTTTACTTGTAAAAATGCTTAGAAACAAATTTTATTGGTACTATAAATAAGGAGCTTTGCAAAGGTCCGCCAGAATACTTTAACGTGTCTACTGAAATATGTTACAGCCTTAAGAATAAACACCCAAAAAATACTTAAAGACACCCGAAAAAACGCGAAATACCAGATATCATACTAATCATATCATATTAAGTGGTTTTCCCTAAGTCATTTTTTGACCAGATTTTGGAGGAAATCAATTTGAGTTTTGTGCTGTTAGTTATAATATAAATAATTATAAATTTGTTGTAGGAATATACAGATCCCCCAGTTCTAATGTTCAGATATTTTTAAACAGACTAAGCAGTTTGATAGAATTTTTAATGGGATGTAATATGTAATAACAACACGTAATATGCTAATAAAAAGTTGTTTAGAATTTTTACAAACAAAAACAAACAAAAAAAAAATTTAATACAATAATAATAGTCGGTGATATTAACATTGATGTCTTGGGAAATGATAGCAAATACAGATTGTTGAAAGAAACCTTAATAAGCCACAATATGTGGTATTTAGTTAATTACCCTACCAGGGTTACAGAGAGTTCAGAAACTGCCTTTGATAATTTTTTAATAAAAAACAAAGATAAATCCCACATTTAGGTTGAAGGAGTGATGACTTGTTTATCGACCATGAAGGTCAAATATTGGCTATAAATCCTCCAAATTGTGAGAAAAAGAAAAATCAGCCAATAAAAAAAGTAATTCGTAAATTTTCTGCTGAAAACATAGATTACTTTTCTAGCCTTTTAAAAAATGAGATGTGGGAAGATATATATTTTGCCCCTATTGACAAAAAATATCATTTATTTCATAGTACTTTCATCTTTTTTTTGAGCAAGCATTTCCAAAAACATTAATCACTGTAATAGATAAAAAGAACAATTGGTTAACCGAAGAGATTAAAAATAAAAGTAAACAACTTGTTCAAGTTATAAAGGAGTTAGAAAAAATAGTGATGTTAAATTAAAAACATAGCTAAGCAGTTGAAAATTAATCTTAAACATGCATTAAATAAAGGTAAAAAAATTACTTTGAAAATAAAATCTGTAAATCTTCTAATGTCCAAAAAACTGTGTGGGGAATAATAAATTCAGAAGTTGGTGGGAAAAGTCAGAAATTAATTAAAAGGGTATTTTTAGAATCAGGAGGGAAAACTATATCGGATCCAAAAGCAGTGTCTAACATGTTTAATGACCATTTTTCTAATATGGTAAAGGATAATGGTATTTCAAATATTCACAATGTAAGTAGTTATGAATTTCAAAGAACAAATAACACAAAAGAATTATTCAGGCCTACTTTTAGTTTTATCCCTGTTGATAGTAATGAGGTGGAAAAATTCATAAGTTCATTGAAAAATACAAACTCAAGTGGATATGATGAAGTCCCAGTAACAGTCATAAAAGAAGTGAAAAAGGAAATTAGCGGTATATTGAGCCACTTAATAAATTCATCATTTGTCATTGGTTAAAAAAATCCACCCTGCTTAATTTGTCATTTTCCCACCCTGCTTAAAAAATCCAAAATTATTCCCGTATTAAAAAAAGGTGAAGTAACAAATATAAACAACTATCGACCAATATCTTTCCTCCCATCAATATCAAAAATACATGAAAAAATAGTTTCAATTCAATTAAATAACTATTTTTAAAAACACAATTTATTTGATGATATTCAAAATGGTTTTAGATCAGGAAGATCAGTTATTAGTGCTGCAGTCTCATTCGTAGAACAGTAATCGAGTCAGTCTACAATGGAAAATGTACAACAGGCATATTTATGGATTTATCTAAAGCTTTCGATAGCGTAAAGCACTCCATTCTATTGGAAAAATTACAATATCTTGGCATATCAAAAAACTCTTTTGAGCTGGTTCAATTCTTTCCCTTGTGATCGCTCTGTCAGTATCGTAGAAATTACCTCCCTTACTAAATATAACAAAATTATTAGGGCATCGTCAGAACTTCGGCCAGTTAAATTTGGAGTTCCTCAAGGATCCATTTTAGGACCATTACTATTCCTATGCTATCTTAAAAATATTGATAATACTTTATCATATAAGCCAGCATCCAAACTATGTTTGTATGTGGATGATTCAAACTTGAAGATAACATCTGATATATTGGAAGAAACTAAAATGCATTGCCAGGTAGAAATGGAGAGTATTAGTAACTACCTAATGGAACACAATTTATCATTGAATTTAGATAAGACTAATCTTAGTCAATTTAAAACAAAACAAAAAATGGCAAGAACCAGTGGTACTATATTACACATAAAACGAAATATGTATTAAAAAATTCAAATAAATAATCTGTTGTAATATTTTTATTCAGTGCTTTCTATACTTAATGTGCTGGTATCACTGATAATAGAAACTTGCTGATAAATGTCATTAACAGTTGTCGGGACTGGGAGTACTTAGTACTTTGTTGTTTTATAAACTTATTTCAGTTGTACAAATGTGTTAATGTTATTTTTTTATAATAAGGTTTGTCATCTTATTACTATTTGATTAGATCAATAGGTTTCATTGCAATACAACACCACATCACACAAATTTAAACATGTTATGCCTTGTTGTAATGTTTGTATGTGCGCTAACCTGATTCACCCATGGGCTCACTATGGGGATTTCACAGGCATAAAAATGCCTTCTTGAATGTTGTTATTTAGCTCCCTCATACAAATATGTGTCAAAATAGAGACAATCTTCAGTCAAAATAATTCCTACAACAGCGCTGTAAATCTAACAACCTATATTTAACCTAATCAACCCGATATATTTTTACTGTTTAGGGTATTCTATATTATTATATTATGTCCAATTTTGGACACATAACATAATGTGCCTCAATTTTATCTGTTCGAAAATTAAACTTTGTGTCCTTTGTGATTACAAGCATCTCTAGTCTAATACTCAATAGGATATACGATGTACATGCAAGTTATATATCTTTTATAGTACTTTTAATTTACCCAGCACTTTATGTAAATGTTTTAATTCCTGAAAAAACATTTTACATTGCCAAAACATCTAAATTTAAATTATAAGGGTCTCTAGATTTTACCCTAAAATTACCCTAAAAACTCCATTACCCTAAAATTACCCTAAGACCAGTAAAATTACCCTAAAAAGAGTAATTACTCTAAAAGTGGCAACACTGGCCGTCTTATACTTACCATCAAAGGCTACCACACATAATCGTTCATTCTGGAGGATATTTTTTTAAACAAAACATCTGACCAAAGACAAATAAAGAATAACATAATTTGTAAGGAAAGAATTTGATTGGTTGTTGCCATGGGAGCATAGTTGACAGAGGGTCAAAATGGTGGTCAGCATGTAGGCTGCAGTGTTTTACTCCAGGCGAGACCTCTATATATATTTTTTTGGGTGGGACGGTGTCAAAATCTCCCATTTCATTAATTGAAAAACCGTGATAATTGAAGTCTTTAAATTAATATCGTGCCGCATTTTAGGCAAATCATGATGGTAAACTTAACTTTATAATCTTAAGACATAGTTTATACTAATTTTATTGTTTATCTCAAAGCAAAGTTATGATTTGAGTTAAATTAAAACACCCTTTTATTATAGCTTTGGAAATAGTGTTGAAAACAAGCCGCCTTGTGCGTCGAATGACACCGTCCCACCAACAAGTTGACACCTCAACAGGACAAAATACCAAATATGACGGCACGCTTTATGAAGTTTATTTGTCAGAGAGTAGTGACTCCTGTAGTATTATATTTTAATTCATTGGATCTATAACATCATGGAGGTGAAACTAGAAGGAGTTTTTGAAAATGTGTAGAGTTTTATGAAGATTTTATCAATTAATTTTATATTTTGATCGTCTAAAACATATAAACAATTCTTTGTATAAAATTATAAATTAAAAAATGACTGAAAAACTGTATTGAAAAGCGCTAATTCAGGATTAAAATACTGTCGTCCGAATTTTGAGGCTAATGGTCCGAACGCTACAGTGTCATCATATCTTATTTATAGGTTATTTATTATAATTGTCAGTAGTCAATGCGTTGGTGTAAAAATTAATGTTTTTATTAAGTATAAGAAGGGATTTTTAGGCCTTTGTTGAAGGATTTGTTGTTATTAAAAGTAGGACTAGCACTGCTTTACTGCTTTTAACACCAACATTTGTCTCTAGGGCTGATTGTCATTGGAGTATGTTATATTGAATATTAAACTGTGTTAATGTGAATAATGTCAATTATACATTATTTTACTGGATTTTTCAACTAGGAAATAAAATAAATTTTTTAAACTTATTCATTCAGATAATTCGTAACTTCTTTAGATACTATCACAAAATAACCAAACAAGATATATATATAATATGTGGGTAAACCTGGGCGGCGAAAAGGACAAAGATTATATAGCGGGGGGGGGAGGGCGGCAAATTTCCTAATAGCCCTTAGGCGGCAATTGCTTAAATCCGCCACTGACCATTGCAGATATTCAAAGTGCTAAACACAGTACGTTGTCCAATATTATCCTTATGGAGAATAAATAAAATTTGATATCTCCATTATTTATGAATGTATATTGAAGAAACTTGGCATGTGGCTTCACGTAGCATTGGTATATTGATATTTGTACAAAAAATGCTTATTTTATTATACCCATAGCAGCAAACCTGCATACTCAGCCCTAATGTTATTCTTATGGAGGATAAGTAAAGTTTTATATCTCCCTTACTTATGAACAGAAATTAATAAAACTTAGTATGTTGCTTCACCTGGTTGAGTTATATTGATAATTGCTCAAAAACATATTTCTTCTCTTTTTTTGCAGCAAACCTGAATACTCAGCCCTAATGTTATTCTTATAGAGAATAAATCAAATGCTATAATTCACTTATTTATTTATGTATTTTTATGAAACTTGGTAAGTGGCTTTATGTGGTAGTGAGAAACATATGCATGGATCGGAAATTCGCTGAGTACGCAGGTTTGCTGCGACGGGGTAATGTAAATTGTTGTATATTAGTATTATAAGTTGTTGAAAGGCATTATTTGAAAGAAAGTTATGAGTATTAACCATGTTGCACCTTCATCATACTTAAACATTAAATTTACATATCAGATAATACAACTTCTGCTCCCCTCTATTTCAAAACAAGAAGTTGTTTTGACCTCTATCGGTTTGTAACAACTTCAGGGCATTCTGATTGGTATTGACAGTTTGAATAAAACTCGCAATACGATGTGCGCAAAACTCGCACATCAGTAGCGATTTTCCGAAGATCGACAGGAAATACTCGCTCAGATTTTAAAATTTTTTCAAAATTTGGAGGCTTATGCCAAAGTAGGGCCTGGGGCCCACCACACCGCCCCCCCTCCCCCGATAGTAAGTCACCTGGTGCGGGGTGGGGGTATAGGCTGTAGCGCTAACATAAAGTATTTGAATATATATAAAAACCAAACAGATTTTAATGAATTTCCCCTATAGGGAAGAAGCTAGCTATTACCGTAGGTCTCATGGTAAGACTTTGGCCCGAGACCATGATAACTTTTTTTTTGAGGTCCCCAGATGACTAAAACACTATTTGTTCAAATTTATATATATGTATGTATATATATATATATATATATATATACATATATGTGTGTGTGTGTGTGTGTCTGTGAATGTGAAAACTTTAGTAAAAAACATATGATTTCGATGGAATTTGGCTCAAATGTGTCAAGTGACATTTATGACTTAAGTTCAAAAATCAGAAAAATCGGACTATGGAAAGGGGGTTTTATGGGGTTTTAAATTTTCCAAAAATCAGTTTTTTGCATTTTTTATAATAAAATGTTTAAAACGCTTAATTTTGGTTTGGACCATGTTATAGAACTTTAAAAATAAATCAAATAATATAGTATTCTAAATTATTAAGCTAGTTAAGTGCTTGCGGAGGAAATGCAAAAATCCTGCTCATAAAATCTCCAAGTTAATCTAATGGGAAAAAGGTTTTTAGCTTTTCCTAAGTTAATTTTAATGGGTACTTTGGTATTATACGGATGCCACTATTTTTGGAGGTTAAATTTTTATCGGATACAAAGGATAACTACATAAATCGAAAAAACGTACTTTTATTGACTTACTGTACAAATTTTACATCATTCTGATGAGCGGTCTTTGTGTTGTGCCTCCCAAAAGGCAGCGATGTCCGCTAGGATCGTGTTGAATGCGTCGCCGCCGCTAGCAGCCACACTGCCACACCCGATCGCCACATGTACTCCGCCAAACATACAGCGCGCTGCGGCAGTTATGTTAGGATGGGTTATCATAAAAATACGTACGGTTTCCTCTTCATTTCGAGGTAAATCCCACACCAAAAGAACGTCACTCATTATGAAAACAAATGTAACGTAGTGCACGGCAATAAATCACTCATGACACTGACCCATATACAGGCGGTGACAGGTGATGCGCGCGCTCCAGTCAACGACCTGACCTTGGCCTATTTGGAGGGGGTTTGGCGGCCGGAAGTATGACTCATCAGGTATCATTCGATTCGTAATGAAACAAGAAAAGTCCTACAATCATTTTTATGATAACCCATCCTAACATAACTGCCGCAGCGCGCTGTATAAGGGTGGCATCCGTATAATACCAAAGTACCTTTTAATGTAAACATCACATTTGCTTTTACCAATCAACTCAGCTCCACAAAACAATCATTTTGGTGTTTGTTTAAATTGTGATTCTACATTTGGATCACAAATCCAAATGCAACGGTTGGCCGTTGCAGATATTCAAAGTGCCAAACACAGTACGTTGTCCAATGTTATCCTTATGGAGAATAAATAAAATTTGATATCTCCATTATTTATGAATGATGAATGATTTATTGATGAAACTTGGCATGTGGCTTCACGTAGCATTGGTATATTGATATTTGTACAAAAAATTCTTATTTTATTATACCTGTAGCAGCAAAGCTGCATACTCAGCCCTAATGTTATTCTTATGGAGAATAAGTAAAGTTTTATATCTCCCTTAATTATGAACAGAAATTAATACAACTTAGTATGTTGCTTCACCTGGTTGAATTGATAATTGTACAAAAACATGTTTCTTCTCTTTTTTTGCAGCAAACCTGAATACTCAGCCCTAATGTTATTCTTATGGAGAATAAATCAAATGCTATAATTCACTTATTTATTTATGTATTTTTATGAAACTTGGTACGTGGCTTTATGTGGTAGTGAGAAACATATGCATGCATTGGAAATTCGCTGAGTACGCAGGTTTGCTGCGACGGGGGTATTGTAAATTGTTGTATATTAGTATTATAAGTTGTTGAAAGGCATTATTTGAAATAAAGTTATGAGTACTAAGCACGTTGCACCTTCATCATACTTAAACATTAAATTTACATATCAGATAATAGGCCTACAACTTCTGCTCCCCTCTATTTCAAAACAAGAAGTTGTTTTGACCTCTATCGGTTTGTGACAACTTCAGGGCATTCTGATTGGTATTGAGAGTTTGAATAAAACTCGCAATACGATGTGCGCAAAACTCGCAAAAACTAGTGCGAGGCAGGGGGAGTGGCCATGATATACGATCGTTTTTTTTTTCAAAACCAAATGAGATAAAGAAAGTACAAAATCTTTCAAGTGCCTGTACATCAGTTCCGTCTACAAGCCAAGGTTCAACCTCAAAACACTTTAAGCCGAATGATAACCTATCAGGTGAGCTTCAGCTTGAGACGGATAGCCCTACTACACCTGTTGAAGAAAATGATGTGGGAAGTTTTGCTTCCGGCCCATGCAGGCCTATTTTGCCGCAGTTTCCCGTAACAGAATTTTCTGATAAACACCGTTTTTTCAGTAACAAATATTATGACAGCTACGAATGGTTAGAATATAGTATAAGGAAAGACACCCTTTTTTGCTTTTCATGCAGAATGTTCTCTTCTAAAACAAGCGGGAAAGAGGATACATATACTAAAAAGGGAATGAACAATTGGAGGAAAATAGCAGCAAAATTAGATAAGCATTCCGAGTGTGATACACATAAATTTAGCATGTCTAAATGATTAAATTATAAAGCGCCCTCTGAAAATGTTCTTGCGCAAGTATCTGAAGGCCATAAAAAGCAAATAATTGAAAAGAAGGAGTATTTAAAAAAAAATCATTGACATATTGCTCTATCTAGCTCGCCTAGGTTTAGCTTTAAGAGGCCATGACGAGTCTGTCAACTCGGAAAACAAAGGTAACTTTTTAGAACTTTGTGAATTATTCAGTAAATACGATCCCTCTTTTAAGTTGAAATATGAGCAATAGTCCAATTTAACTGGTTCCAACACACAAAATGAAATAATCCATATTATTTCTGAGAAAGTTCTGAGACAAATTGTGATAGAAGTTAATACTGCTGAATTCTATGCTATTTTAGTTGACGAAGCAAGATCCCATAAAACTCAGCAGCTTTGTATCTGTATTCGGTATTTTTCCATCGTGAAATTAAAGAAAGGCTAATTTCTATGAAAGATGTTTCACTCGCACGGGATGCTGACAGTCTGTCTCAAATTATTTTAGATTCTTTAAGTAATATGGGAATCTCAGCTATTTTGGTTGGACAGTTCTATGATGGAGCATCAGTAATGTCAGGAGTCAACAACTGTATCCAAGCAATCGTTAAAAGGTCTCATCCATACGCCAATTATGTACACTGTATGGCGCATAAACTAAACTTAGTTTTAGTAGCTGCATGCAACAATAACGATCTGTCTTGTAACTTTTTTTTCTACAATGCAAGCTCTATTCAACTTTTTTTATAGTCCTGATTCAAATGCTATGTTTATAGATTTGCAAAAGAAATTAAAAGTTGAAACCAATGACAAGAAAAAACACATTCGAACTGTTGTCAAACAATCTGATACGAGGTGGTCATGTAGGGCAACTGCTGTTTCTGTTGTTGAAGACCTTTTCAAGCCTATAGTAGAGGTTTTGAAAAATTTTGCCTCTGATTTGCGGCATGCGAGGACGCCTGAAGCAAAAGGCATACTTGCTTCAATCTTGAGTTTAGAGTTTATTGTCTGCCTTTGGTTTTCTCCGAAATTTTGACCCATATGAATGTGCTGAGCAAGGCCTTACAGAAAGAGAACAGCAGCATCGCTTCTTGCTCATCATCCATTAAAGGAGCAATAAAGATTATGAAAAGCTGGAGAACCGAGGAGAAATGGAACCAGATGTGGAAGAAGGTAATTCAGTTTGCAAAAACAAACGACGTACCAACTCCATCTGAGGACAGTGATGATAGTACATCCACAGCCACTGATGTAAGCCTGCCCGAAAGCTATAAACGGCGTAGGGTAGTGTCTAGCAGGGCTTGACAGCTACGTCGTTATTACACCTGTTGGGCACAGACTCGCTGACAACATTCAAAGCACAAACTCCAATGGAAAAGGGTCGGCGGCATCAGATAAAGCATCAAGCTTCAGGACAAACTTTTACTATCCGGTTATGGACTTGCTGTTGAATGAGATGAATAGAAGATTTTCAGAAGACAGCTTGAAACTGGTGACATCATCCGAACAGTTTTTGCGATTGAATATAGACAAAAAAGTATGTTCTTCATAGACACTTACGATATGGCAAATATCAATATAAGAAGTTTGAAAGCAGAAATGAACCTATAGCTAAGCTTGTGCAAGAAAAGAAGGACGCTGACAATATGGTGATAAATTTGGAAACTTCATCACTGAAAAAACTCGTTCCTGTTTTAATCGAAACAATCAGTGCTTCAACACAACTAACTAACTAACACACACAACTAACTTGCACAAAATGATGTGCGTTGTTTTTACCTTGCCTTTCCAACAGTGCGACATGCGAAAGGACATTCTCAGCAATGCGGAGAATGTTGTCAGCTGCGTTTGACAATGAACGAAGAACGTCTGGCGGACCTAATGGTGCTGTGCTCAGAAAGTGATATAGTAAAGGACATGGACTATGATAAACTTGCGACAAATATAAGGTAAGCCTAATTGGTAAAGAGACATTAATAAGTATGAAGAATAAAAAGACTTTTGTTATACAGTAATCTCTATCTAACCCACAAACAAAACAATCTTTTGTTGTACTTTTTTCTTGTTAAAGTTTTCACAGTACTGTATCATTAAAATAATGTTACTTTTAATTTAATTTGTTATGACCATTTTTATATTCCTTAGTTCTTTCGTACGGCAATTAATTATCAAATCAAATTGTCTTGAAGGTTAAAAATAGATTAACAAACGATCTTCTTTAAAAACAAATAAATGCTCTTTAAAGATTTTCAAATGCTTTCCTAGCAGCGATTAAAATCAATATTCTAGGGCGGTTTTCATAATAAAATTCCGAAGTAGAAAGACAGTTTTCTCAACTGGGGTTTTTTGGTTATAATAAATGAAACAGCTAGGGCCCATGTGGGCCTTAAAACGGACCATTTAAATAGGATTTTGGTGTTTGAATTTGAGCATACAATGACTCATACTTTAGAATAGCTGCCAACCCCAAATATTTTGACCTAAACCTGCCCATGGACCTACCTTCATCTACAAATTACAACCTACACAGTTCCAAATAACTACACATAAAGAAGTGCTGAAAGCCATAGACTCCTTAAAAACCAAAAACGTCATCTGAGATCGATGAAATTTCTGCAAAACTAACAAAAGCCTGTAAGGAAGAACTAACAGGCTTACTCACATATATAATCAACAAATCCCTAAAACAAGGAATTTTCCCATACCAATTAAAAATTCCAAAAGTATACCCGAAGTACAAAAATGGACCTAGAGGGGAAACCAAATTTGGTACACAGTAAACTTCCAAAGTAGACTGTGTGTACCAATGGTGGTTCATGCTGAACTTCCACTGTTGGCCCCGCGTACCAAATCTGGCCACCTGCAAGGGTTCAATAAATTATGTGTGCACTCTCGGGGGTCACAGTTAGCATTGTGTTAAATGCATAAATGTGTTCATCTGGGTCCACAGTTGAGAGAAATGGGCTTGGGTTGAGGTTATGTTATTCACTGCTGGTACTATACTGGTGACCCCCCCCCCCCCCCTTAGACCTTCACGTATTTTACCCATTTTTCACCGTAAAGATGATTGTGTTATAACAGTATAAATATGTTTTTAAATCTTTTCTTTCTAGCTCACATTCTTATGACACTAAATATAAACATATCCTGGCAAATCTTCAACACAAAACATCCTCATTTGAAAAATTATCGTATTACACTGGGATGCTCTTAATAAGTAAATTACCCAATGAATTAAAAATTGAAATGTCTTTAAATACTTTCAAAAATAAATTAAAAGAATATTTAACACATTGTTTTTATTCGATTGAAGAATATCGAAACAGTTTATAAATTTGATTTGTAATTTTAAAAAGTACCTAAGTTAGAGTTTTTAATTGGTAATTAACTGTAGGAACAATTGTATTATGATTATATTTACCTTTACTTTACATGTCATATTGTTAATTAGAATTATTATTTTGTATTTGTTTATATTAAGGCCAAATTTATGTAATACCTACTTTACCGTTACCTGTCATATAAATATGATGTTATATAACTGACTGAATAAACAAATCATGACCCCCCCTAAAAAGACAGTCTGTATCCACCCCTGATATTGTCTCCACTTTTTATACGAATTGAATCAAGTTTTTATCAGAATTTTTTTCACTGATGCTTAACAAATTGTAGTATACTAGGCGTACGCTCATTCTAAGAGGCTGAACGAATATTGAATTTGTAAAGATATATTTGAATAGACATTTTACGTATATTAGCATTTTTAACATACACCTCGTTTGGCCAAATACTTTTAAAATAGGTTAACAAATATCTAGATTATATGCAACATATCTAAATAATCTATTTAGCGAATTTCCCTTATAGGGAAGAAGCTATTACCATAGTCGGCATGGTAAGACCTAGGCCCAGGACCATGATAACTTTTCGTTTTGAGATCCCCAGATGCCAAAAACACAATTCGTTCATGACTGTGTATATATATATATATATATATATATATATATATATATATATATATGTGTGTGTGTGTGTGTGTCCGTGAGCACGATAACTCTTGTAAAATGGTCTGATTTTGATGAAATTTGGTAAAAACTTGTAAAGCAACATTTATGACTGAGTTTGTAAACTAGCCAGATCGCTCTATCCAAAAGTGTATTTTGTACCCCAAAAATGGGTTTTTGTTTTTTTTATGTATAATGTTTTAGTAAATCCAATTTTATAAGCTTAAAATAATACACAATTTGGTGTTTTGATCATTGCTCTACGTTAATTGGTTCCAGAGATATTGATAGTGCTAAATACAGTACGTTGTCCAATGTTATTCTTATGGAGAATAAGAAAAATGTTATATCTTGCTTATTTATAAACATATAACAACAAAACTTGGTATTATGGCTTCATCTGAATGTGGTCTATTGTTATTTGCAAAAACAAACATTTTTACAGAGTTAGTTCCTGTAGCAGAAAACCTGCATACTCAGCCCCCATGTTATTCTTTTAGAGAATAAGTGAAATAATATGTATCCCTTAATTATGAACTTAAATTAATACAACTTGGTATGTGGCTTCACCTAGTTAAGTTACATTCATATTCGCATAAAAACCCATATTTTGTGTCCCTTGTTGCAGCAAACCTACCTACTCAGCTCCCATGTTATTCTTATGGAGAATAATTAAAATGTTATATTATAGCCTATATCGCTTATTTGTGAACTTGGTAAGTGGCTTTATACAGTATTAAGACATATGAAATGGAAATTCGCTGAGTATGCAGGTTTGCTGTGACGGGGGTATTTTTATATTGCAATCTGACAGAGAAAGATTACAAATGTGTGAATGTACAAATACTAATAATATACAGTTTACTTGTAAAAATGCTTAGAAACAAATTTTATTGGTACTATAAATAAGGAGCTTTGCAAAGGTCCGCCAGAATACTTTAACGTGTCTACTGAAATATGTTACAGCCTTAAGAATAAACACCCAAAAAATACTTAAAGACACCCGAAAAAACGCGAAATACCAGATATCATACTAATCATATCATATTAAGTGGTTTTCCCTAAGTCATTTTTTGACCAGATTTTGGAGGAAATCAATTTGAGTTTTGTGCTGTTAGTTATAATATAAATAATTATAAATTTGTTGTAGGAATATACAGATCCCCCAGTTCTAATGTTCAGATATTTTTAAACAGACTAAGCAGTTTGATAGAATTTTTAATGGGATGTAATATGTAATAACAACACGTAATATGCTAATAAAAAGTTGTTTAGAATTTTTACAAACAAAAACAAACAAAAAAAAAATTTAATACAATAATAATAGTCGGTGATATTAACATTGATGTCTTGGGAAATGATAGCAAATACAGATTGTTGAAAGAAACCTTAATAAGCCACAATATGTGGTATTTAGTTAATTACCCTACCAGGGTTACAGAGAGTTCAGAAACTGCCTTTGATAATTTTTTAATAAAAAACAAAGATAAATCCCACATTTAGGTTGAAGGAGTGATGACTTGTTTATCGACCATGAAGGTCAAATATTGGCTATAAATCCTCCAAATTGTGAGAAAAAGAAAAATCAGCCAATAAAAAAAGTAATTCGTAAATTTTCTGCTGAAAACATAGATTACTTTTCTAGCCTTTTAAAAAATGAGATGTGGGAAGATATATATTTTGCCCCTATTGACAAAAAATATCATTTATTTCATAGTACTTTCATCTTTTTTTTGAGCAAGCATTTCCAAAAACATTAATCACTGTAATAGATAAAAAGAACAATTGGTTAACCGAAGAGATTAAAAATAAAAGTAAACAACTTGTTCAAGTTATAAAGGAGTTAGAAAAAATAGTGATGTTAAATTAAAAACATAGCTAAGCAGTTGAAAATTAATCTTAAACATGCATTAAATAAAGGTAAAAAAATTACTTTGAAAATAAAATCTGTAAATCTTCTAATGTCCAAAAAACTGTGTGGGGAATAATAAATTCAGAAGTTGGTGGGAAAAGTCAGAAATTAATTAAAAGGGTATTTTTAGAATCAGGAGGGAAAACTATATCGGATCCAAAAGCAGTGTCTAACATGTTTAATGACCATTTTTCTAATATGGTAAAGGATAATGGTATTTCAAATATTCACAATGTAAGTAGTTATGAATTTCAAAGAACAAATAACACAAAAGAATTATTCAGGCCTACTTTTAGTTTTATCCCTGTTGATAGTAATGAGGTGGAAAAATTCATAAGTTCATTGAAAAATACAAACTCAAGTGGATATGATGAAGTCCCAGTAACAGTCATAAAAGAAGTGAAAAAGGAAATTAGCGGTATATTGAGCCACTTAATAAATTCATCATTTGTCATTGGTTAAAAAAATCCACCCTGCTTAATTTGTCATTTTCCCACCCTGCTTAAAAAATCCAAAATTATTCCCGTATTAAAAAAAGGTGAAGTAACAAATATAAACAACTATCGACCAATATCTTTCCTCCCATCAATATCAAAAATACATGAAAAAATAGTTTCAATTCAATTAAATAACTATTTTTAAAAACACAATTTATTTGATGATATTCAAAATGGTTTTAGATCAGGAAGATCAGTTATTAGTGCTGCAGTCTCATTCGTAGAACAGTAATCGAGTCAGTCTACAATGGAAAATGTACAACAGGCATATTTATGGATTTATCTAAAGCTTTCGATAGCGTAAAGCACTCCATTCTATTGGAAAAATTACAATATCTTGGCATATCAAAAAACTCTTTTGAGCTGGTTCAATTCTTTCCCTTGTGATCGCTCTGTCAGTATCGTAGAAATTACCTCCCTTACTAAATATAACAAAATTATTAGGGCATCGTCAGAACTTCGGCCAGTTAAATTTGGAGTTCCTCAAGGATCCATTTTAGGACCATTACTATTCCTATGCTATCTTAAAAATATTGATAATACTTTATCATATAAGCCAGCATCCAAACTATGTTTGTATGTGGATGATTCAAACTTGAAGATAACATCTGATATATTGGAAGAAACTAAAATGCATTGCCAGGTAGAAATGGAGAGTATTAGTAACTACCTAATGGAACACAATTTATCATTGAATTTAGATAAGACTAATCTTAGTCAATTTAAAACAAAACAAAAAATGGCAAGAACCAGTGGTAACGCTTAGTTCCCAAAATATTGAAATTAAATCCAGCACTGATTTCCTTGGGTTACTTACAGATCAGCATTTAGATTGGAATTGCCATGTGAACAAAATCTTAACTAAGATCAGCTCCGGACTCTTTGCTCTAAAAAATGACTGCCTATTGTAGTATTAATATATTACGAAACATTTATTTTGCGTATATCCACTCCCATATTTCTTTTGGAATTTGCTTATTTGGAGCAACATCAAAATATAACCTTGATAACATATTAAAAAGACAAAAAAGTGCCATTAGAATAATGCTTAATTTAAAACAGGATGTATCTGCAAAAAAACATTTTATTGGTCTTAAAATATTAACTGTATATGGACAATATATTTTTAATTCCATTCTAACAGCAAAAAGTGAAATAACACATCTGGATTATTTCTCCTCAATTCACCAGTATAATACCAGAAATAAAGACAAGATTATTATACAAGTCGTCATAAACTGCAATTTTTTTAGAAGAAACCAACATACATGGGACTAAAGTTTTTAGAGTATATTCCTAGGGAAATCAAATTAGAAAATAACAATACCAAATTAAAAAAATGCTTAAAAGAATATCTGATTAGCATAGCTCCTTACTCATTAAATGAATTTTTCCACCTCTCGTAAAACTTGAAAAGTGATGTAGGTTTATGGTTTTATTTTAGCATCAGGGAAAATGTAATAACCTTATAGTGTAAAAATGTGATTAAATAACAATTATTTACTTCGCTTTATTTAAAAAATGTAGGTTTGATTTAATTTGTTGTAAATATATATTAGATGTAACAAAAGTCACTTGAGACTATTCAACGTATACTCTGTGTACTTCCTATGAATAAAGAATTTTGAATTGAATTGAATATCCTACTAATCTTATAAAGCTGAAAGTTTATGAGTTTGTTTGTTTGTTTATTAGTTTGTGGCTCAATCACGCTTCAACTACTGATCCGACTGAGCTGAAGTTTTGTAATAAGATAGCTAATATCCTAAAGAAACATATAGGCCTATTTAATTTTTAAAATTCCTTTAGGGTTTTGCCTTAGTGGCTACTAAACTTCCCATGGTAATCTTATGGGCATTATAATTTACTGGATCAAATAATAACTAAAACAGGTGTTTTGCATTTTAGATTTTAACTTTATTTATTTGTTTATATTTTGGTTTACACTTTTGTTGTACATTTAACCACGAAGGTACCTGTATCACAATAATGACAGGGAAACGTAAATCAAATTTGTACCTAAGTTCGAAAACTCTTGATTTATTAAAGTGAATAGAGATCAGGAAACTTCACCACAAATGTAAAGGTTTACGGCAGGCAGCACACAGAGCAGAAGAAACTCCATAAGAACAGCAACTTTGACGTGAAGAGTAAGCTGATGTTTCAGCATTAAAATGTATTTCACACAAATATACCTTGAAGAACAGTGAGGTCTGAAATTATAAAGTCAGCCAAACCAAGCAGGATCAGAGTACCCCTCGGGATAAAGGGGGGGGGGGGGTAAACGCCTCAAAAATAGATGCAACATTTGGAGGTAAATGAGGTCTGGCAGCCCAGGTGGCATTGAAATAGTTATTTGAACTTTTTATTTAAATCCAGTTGCTCGAATCGAGCAGAAATCTTCTTTTGTCACTGTCCAACTCATTTTGGTTTATATTGTGATGCCATTCCAGATGTTAGCTTGACACAGCTCTTCATGCTTCTGTAATTTTTTAGCGAATTTCCCATATAGGGAAGAAGCTATTACCGTAGTCGGCATGGTAAGACCTAGGCCCGGGACCATGATAACTTTTCGTTTTGAGGTTCCCAGACCCCAAAAACACCATTCGTTCAAAACTGAAGATATATACAGGGTTGGTGAAAAGTCCCGGGACGGCTTAATATTTTTTTAACCGTTACAGATGGAGCCATACAAGTTGGTACACTGTTACTGGGCATAAAACACTATTTTACTACAATTTCAATGAGCCGCTACCACCTCAGGGGGACGGCCCACAAGGAGTCGGAAGAAAATCTTAAATAGAAGCATAGGTTGATATGCACATCAAATTAAAGGTCTTTATTATTAGAATACAATGCCACAAATCCGACTTTAAACGGACAACCGAGCCCAAAATGACAGCTATTAAAAGATGGCTTGAATTTGAAATGTTGATAAGTAGCTGTGTGTAATCTAATGTAACACATTTAAATTTTGCATTAAAATGTAAAATTACATTAATGTAATAAATTTCAATTTAATTTGCAAAAATTTACTCTCCTAGCTAATAAATTACTAAACCGATTCAAAACTTCAGCACATCAAAATTTCAAATTCAAGCCATCTTTGAATAGCTCCCATTTTGGGCTCGGTTGTCCGTTTAAAGTCGGATTTGTGGCATTGTATTCTACTAATAAAGACCTTTAATTTGATATGAATGTCAACCTATGCTTCTATTTAAGATTTTCTTCCGACTCCTTGTGAGCCGTCCCCCTGAGGTGGTAGCGGCTCATTGAAATTGTAGTAAAATAGTGTTTTATGCCCAGTAACATTGTACCAACTTGTATAGCTCCATCTGTAACGGTTAAAAAAATATTAAGCCGTCCCGGGACTTTTCACCAACCCTGTATATATATATATATATATATATGTCCGTGAGCACGATAACTCTCGTAAAAATTGTCCGATTTTGATGAAACTTGGTACACACGTGTAAAGCAACAATTATGACTTTTAAGTTCGAAAACCAGCCAGATCGATCTATCCGAAGGGGTATTTTGGGGAGGTTTTCTACATCAAAAATGGGTTTTAGCGAATTTCCCCTATAGGGAAGAAGCTATTACCGTAGTCGGCATGGTAAGACCTAGGCCCGGGAACATGATAACTTTTTGTTTTGAGGTCCCCAGACCCCAAAAACACCATTCGTTCGATACTGTTTATATCGATACTGTATATATACTGTACATATATATATATATATATATATATATATATATATATATATATATATATATATGTGTGTGTGTGTGTGTGTGTCTGTGAGCACGATAACTCTCATACAAATTATCCGATTTTGATTAAATTTGGTATAAACGTGTAAAGCAGCATTTATGACTTTTAAGTTCGAAAACCAGACATATTGACCTATCCAAAAGAGTATTTTGGGGGGGGTTTTGTACCCCAAAAATGGGTTTTTTGAGTTTTTTTATATAATTTTTTAAAAAGTTAAATTTTAGTTTTTCCATTGGAATCAGCTTAAAAATACGCACAATTTGGTGTTTTGATCATTGCTCTACGTCAAACGGTTACAGAGATATTGAAAGTGCTAAACACAGTACGTTGTCCAATGTTATTCTTATGGAGAATAAGAAAAATTGTATATCTCGCTTATTTATCAACTTATCCTGATGAAACTTGGTATATTGCTTCATATCGTTGTGATCTATTGATATTTGCACTAAAAAAACATGTTCTGGCTAATAGGCATGCTTTCCCATTGCAGAAAACCTGCATACTCAGCTCCCATGTTATTCTTATGGAGAATAAGTAACGTGTAATCTCCCTTAATTATGAACATAAATTAATAAAATTTGGTATGTGGCTTTACCTTCTTGAGTTATATTGATATTTGTATATAAAACCCCATTTTTTGTGTTCCTTGCTTCAGCAACCCTGCATACACAGCCACCATGTTGTTCTTATAGAGAATAATTCAAATGTCATAAATCGTTTATTTATGAATGTATATTGATGAAACCTGGTATGTGGCTTTATGTGGTATTAAGATACATTATATATGCATCAGAAATTCGCTGAGTACGCAGGTTTGCTGCTACAGGGGTATTTTGAATTTTACCCCCCGTAAATATAATCTTTTTCATATAATCTTTGAAAAAGACCTATTTCATTTTTCACCATTGGATTTAGCTTAAAAAAACACAATTTGATGTTTTGATCATTGCTCTACATCAATCGGTTACGTAGATATTAAAAGTGCTAAACAAAGTACGTTGTCCAATGTTATTCTTACGGAGAATAAGAATATTTTTACGTATACCCGACCAAACTTGGTAAATGGCTTCATGTGGTTGTGGTCTATTGTCATTAGCACAAAAAAGATGTATACCGATGGTTCCCGTAGCAGCAAACCTGCATATTTAGCCCCCATGTTATTCTTATAAAGAAAAAGTTAAATATTAGGTTTCCCTTAATTATGAACGCAAATCAATAAAACTTGGTATGTGGCTTCACCTAATTGGGATATATTCATATTCGTATAAAAACCCAATTTTTGTGTTCCTTGTTTCAGCAAACCTGCATACTCAGCCGCCATGTTATTCTTATGGAGGATAATTTAAATGTCATAAATAGTTTTTTATGAAACTTGGTATGTGGCTTTATGTGGTATTAAGATACATATGCATTGGAAATTCGCTTAGTATACAGGTTTGCTGCTACGAGGGTATTTAGTATTAACAGCTGCTGTTAAATGTTCATAATCTACATATTAAAATAATCTCGTCATTTAGTTCACGCAGATTGCGAAACAACCGCTTGATGGATTTCGATGATTCTTTTTTTGATATGAACGTAATTTTGCATAAAAAGTTGTAGTGGAGCCAGAATTTTGATTTAGGTCTCATATCTCAGCCCCACAGGACTTCCATGATCCCATGTTATTCATATAGAGGAGATTTTTATTTAGTTTATGTCATATATGTTTTTAATTAATTAATTAATTTAAATAATCACCTGTATTAACTGAAAAAAGGTTGAGGGGGAGCAGCTTAAAACATATAAGAAATACGTTCTATTATCGTGTAAATGGATGACCTCACGTAACTACCACAAACAAAATGTTCTACTCACTATATAACATGACACCATGTTAACAATAACCTATGAACACCCAATAATTACATTGTTATTGGAACTTGATAATGTGTTTCAAATACACATAAATAATGAACTTGGATAACAATGAGGTCTGAAAGCTGATCGGTCAGTCATATCAAGCGGATATAGAGAATACTCGTCCCCACAGTCTAACAGGGGGAAGGATTCCTACACCCCCATATACAGGTGACCTGTATGGTGTACATACACCATTTATGGGACGATGAGGTCCACAATCAGCCATTTAGACAAAGAACTACCGAAGCAGTTATTTGCACCTTCGTGTAACTGGGGGGATGCGCCCCAACCCCCTCTTCACTATTATTGTACCTTATTGATGTTATTCTTAAAATGTGCAGAACTGGAAGAACAACAATCTTAGATTGGCCAGTCAAACAAAGCGGATTTACAAGAGTTTCTCATCCACTCAGTCTCAAGGGATGGGGTAGGTGCAGTACCCCCTACAAATAGATACGCCATTTGGAGGGTAATGAGATCCTCAATCAGCTAGTCAGACTTAGAACTGTTTAAGTAGTTATTTGCACCTTTGTCTCACTGGGGAGCTGTGCCCCCAACCTTCCCCCTTCACTATTTTTGTACCTTGATTTTATTGTTAAAATGGATATAAATATAGAAATGGCAGGACAACAATCTTAGATTGGCCAGTCAAACAAAGCGGATTTACAAGAGTTTCTCATCCACTCAGTCTCAAGGGATGGGGGGGATGCTGTATCCCCTACAAAGAGATACGTACCATTTGGAGGGTAATGAGATCCTCAACCAGCCAGTCAGATTAAGAACTGCTGAAGTAGTTAAATAGTTAATTTTCCCTTACTGGCGACTTGGAATGCACATTTTTTTTTAATAAGTTTTGATTTTTGCACAATAGTGCTTTGCGTTTACGATTAAAATCAACATTTTCCCCTGACTTATATAAAATAGTAAGCAATTTCCCTGACTTTTGGTGTTTTCCAACTTTTTCCCTGCCCTTTTTCAAATTCGTTGACTTTCCCTGACATTCAAGAAAGTTTGAATCATGCTTTATCTAAATATGGGGGCTGTGCCCCCAAATCCCCCCCTTCGCTATGATTGTACCTTGATATTACTGTTAAAATGTATAATGTGGGGTTCAATTACTCAGTCCCGGCATTTTTGCCCAGCAATACCTTAAAAATATTGTTAAAATACAAAAATATTCAGGCAGAGCATAATATACAATATAAGTCCACAATCAGGCAGAGCCAGAAGTTTAAAATTAGTTATTTTCTCTACGGTATAACTAGAGGACTACGCCTCCCATTGGTATTGTAGCTTGATATTGTTGTTAAAAGATATATGAATACAGAACTTTAAGAACAATCTGGTCTGAAATCGGTCAGTTTTGAACGCCCAAATTTTCAAATCTCTAAAATCAGATTCTTCAAGCGGAGGATGAAAGAATAGTTACTCTTGGATACAAAGCAAATACAGAATTTCATGGAGGACAATGAAATTCACAATAAGTCTTTCAAAACTTGCCAGAACAAATGGTTTTTAGAGTACGGTAGTTATTTGAACTTTAGTCCACTGAAGGGTATACAACAGACTTTGTACACTATTGTTATTGTAGCTTGAAAATATTGTTAAAAAACAAAAAAGGCTCATTAATTAACATTAGTATATTTATTGTTTCCCCTATTACTTTTCAAATTTCTTTACCTTTAGTGTTTCATCTACGTTATAAAACGTACATAATTCTTAAGAATGGATTCCTATGGAAATACAGTAACCAAAGAATAATGAGGGTCGAATGAAATTAATCGGTCAGAAAAATAATCTGTAAACAACTTTTTGATTAGCATATTACGTGCTATTATTACTTTTGGGATGTGATAAAAGACGTCTTACAACACTTAAAAATATATTTACACTCATACTGATTTACATACAGACGGTAAACATATGTAAAAAAATGGTACAAGGCTATCGATTTCGACCAGTCACACCGGTCTTCATCAGGCCAATGAGAGAACTGACAGAACCAAAATGGCGACCCTGCTTATATCCTATTGGTTAAGCAATACGGAAGTTACGGATACAGGTTCCTAAATGTGCCATAAGAGACGAAGTTAACTTGTTCATTTATCAATTTATCACTATATTTACACTTTTCTTTAAATATAAACAATTCTTCCCATGCATTAATTTAATGTCCTTTTTTTTACAATTCTTAAGGATGCTGAGGCTTTCTTCTATTTTCCCTACGTTGTGGCCATTTTCTAAAAAGATGTTTCGCTACGTTTGATCTTTCTGGTTTCTGTTCTTCCAAGCTGATTCATGGTTCTTAAATCGTTTAACAAAATGAACAGTTTGACCAATATAAAAGTTATCACAGTTGTTACAGTTATTTCTATAAACACGGGGGATGTCGAATTTGTTACAATCTTCTATCTTGGGATTTAGAATTTTGTACATGGTGTTTTGCGTTCTGTAGGCTATATTAACTCCATATTTCTTGAATCGATTAGCGACATTTTGTATCTTAATTAGTTCCTGTGAAGCTGAACGTTGCAAAATTGCTTCATGTTTCTTTACTTCCGTCTAAAGTTGTTATTCTACGCAGTTTTTCTTGGTTTTTTATCTTCCTTTGGATTTTCGCTCCAATTTTGTCTATTATTGTCGGGTTGAATCCGTTGGCTCAAGCAATCGCCTTTAGAGTTGTTATTTCTCTTTTTCTGTTATCTTCATTTAGAGGAATCTTGAAGGCTCTATAAGAAGAAACAATGAGCTAGAGTTTGACATATACAGGAAGTCTATGCAGGTGGAAACTACAATCAACAACCAGTCTCTTCATCTCACCAGCCACAAGACCGCTGCATTCAGATCAATATTATATAGAGCCTTCAAGATTCCCCTAAATGAAGATAACAGAAGAGAAATAACAACTATAAAGGCGATTGCTCGAGCCAACGGATTCAACCCGACAATAATAGACGAAATTGGAGCGAAAATCCAAAAGAAGATAAGGAACCAAGAAAAACTGCACAGAATAACAACGTTATACGGAAGAAAAGAAAAATCAAGCAACTTTGCAACGTTCTGCTTCACAGGAACTAAGTTTACAAGCAGCCATTTTCTACTTTATTCTCTTCTCTTCCGATGAAGTCCCCAAGAGGGACGAAATATCAAGCGTTTTTTGTGTTTTTATATGTCTCCTATGCTACACCGTTTTATTCTCTTCAGGTAAGCTAGCTGTCTATCCTTTTCCCACCTTACAAAATTCTCACAGCTTAGAGCTTTTCCAAATGAACCTAAATCCCAAGATAGATGATTGTAACAAATTTTACATGCCCGGCGTTTACGAAATTAATTGGAACAACTGTGATAACTTTTATATTGGTCAAACTGTTAATTTTGTTAAAAGATTTAAGAACCATGTATCAGCTTGGAAGAACAGGAAACTGGAACGATCGTAGCGAAACATCTTTTAGAAAATGGCCACACCATAGGGAAAATAGAAGGTAGCCTCAGCATCCTCAAGAATTGTAAAAAAGGACATTAAATTAATGCATGGGAAGAAATTTATATATAAAGAAAAGTGTAAAGATAGTGGATGAATTGATAAATGAACAAGTTAACTTTGACTCTGGTGGCACATTTAGGAACCTGTATCCGGAACTTCCGGTAACCAATAGGATATAAGCAGGGACGCCATTTTGGTTCTGTCAGTTCTCTCATTGGCCTGATGATGACCAGTGGCGGATTTAAGCAATTGCCGCCTAAGGGCTATTAGGAAATTTGCCGCCCTCCCCCCCCCCGCTATATAATCTTTGTCCTTTTCGCCGCCCAGGTTTACCCACATATTATATATATATATCTTGTTTGGTTATTTTGTGATAGTATCTAAAGAAGTTACGAATTATCTGAATGAATAAGTTTAAAAAATTTCTTTTATTTCCTAGTTGAAAAATCCAGTAAAATAATGTATAATTGACATTATTCACATTAACACAGTTTAATATTCAATATAACATACTCCAATGACAATCAGCCCTAGAGACAAATGTTGGTGTTAAAAGCAGTAAAGCAGTGCTAGTCCTACTTTTAATAACAACAAATCCTTCAACAAAGGCCTAAAAATCCCTTCTTATACTTAATAAAAACATTAATTTTTACACCAACGCATTGACTACTGACAATTATAATAAATAACCTATAAATAAGATATGATGACACTGTAGCGTTCGGACCATTAGCCTCAAAATTCGGACGACAGTATTTTAATCCTGAATTAGCGCTTTTCAATACAGTTTTTCAGTCATTTTTTAATTTATAATTTTATACAAAGAATTGTTTATATGTTTTAGACGATCAAAATATAAAATTAATTGATAAAATCTTCATAAAACTCTACACATTTTCAAAAACTCCTTCTAGTTTCACCTCCATGATGTTATAGATCCAATGAATTAAAATATAATACTACAGGAGTCACTACTCTCTGACAAATAAACTTCATAAAGCGTGCCGTCATATTTGGTATTTTGTCCTGTTGAGGTGTCAACTTGTTGGTGGGACGGTGTCATTCGACGCACAAGGCGGCCTGTTTTCAACACTATTTCCAAAGCTATAATAAAAGGGTGTTTTAATTTAACTCAAATCATAACTTTGCTTTGAGATAAACAATAAAATTAGTATAAACTATGTCTTAAGATTATAAAGTTAAGTTTACCATCATGATTTGCCTAAAATGCGGCACGATATTAATTTAAAGACTTCAATTATCACGGTTTTTCAATTAATGAAATGGGAGATTTTGACACCGTCCCACCCAAAAAAATATATATAGAGGTCTCGCCTGGAGTAAAACACTGCAGCCTACATGCTGACCACCATTTTGACCCTCTGTCAACTATGCTCCCATGGCAACAACCAATCAAATTCTTTCCTTACAAATTATGTTATTCTTTATTTGTCTTTGGTCAGATGTTTTGTTTAAAAAAATATCCTCCAGAATGAACGATTATGTGTGGTAGCCTTTGATGGTAAGTATAAGACGGCCAGTGTTGCCACTTTTAGAGTAATTACTCTTTTTAGGGTAATTTTACTGGTCTTAGGGTAATTTTAGGGTAATGGAGTTTTTAGGGTAATTTTAGGGTAAAATCTAGAGACCCTTATAATTTAAATTTAGATGTTTTGGCAATGTAAAATGTTTTTTCAGGAATTAAAACATTTACATAAAGTGCTGGGTAAATTAAAAGTACTATAAAAGATATATAACTTGCATGTACATCGTATATCCTATTGAGTATTAGACTAGAGATGCTTGTAATCACAAAGGACACAAAGTTTAATTTTCGAACAGATAAAATTGAGGCACATTATGTTATGTGTCCAAAATTGGACATAATATAATAATATAGAATACCCTAAACAGTAAAAATATATCGGGTTGATTAGGTTAAATATAGGTTGTTAGATTTACAGCGCTGTTGTAGGAATTATTTTGACTGAAGATTGTCTCTATTTTGACACATATTTGTATGAGGGAGCTAAATAACAACATTCAAGAAGGCATTTTTATGCCTGTGAAATCCCCATAGTGAGCCCATGGGTGAATCAGGTTAGCGCACATACAAACATTACAACAAGGCATAACATGTTTAAATTTGTGTGATGTGGTGTTGTATTGCAATGAAACCTATTGATCTAATCAAATAGTAATAAGATGACAAACCTTATTATAAAAAAATAACATTAACACATTTGTACAACTGAAATAAGTTTATAAAACAACAAAGTACTAAGTACTCCCAGTCCCGACAACTGTTAATGACATTTATCAGCAAGTTTCTATTATCAGTGATACCAGCACATTAAGTATAGAAAGCACTGAATAAAAATATTACAACAGATTATTTATTTGAATTTTTTAATACATATTTCGTTTTATGTGTAATATAGTACCAAAGACGAGTAATAAATGCTATGCTACCTTACTTTGTATGCCTTAATGATGTTTTAAAACCAATCTCGAGTGTATTTTAAGCGTTTATAGAAGAAAATCAACTCTTAGGGTAATTTACAAAAGGTTTAGGGTAATTTAGGGTAATTTCACCACACGTTTAGGGTCAAATTTCATCTACCTGGTGGTAACACTGAAGACGGCTGAAATAACTTTCTTTGTCACCTTGAGTTTGAAAATGAAACGACAATATCATTGTAGTCTAAATTTTGTTATTGTCATCTCAAATTCAATTGTTGCAATATTTCTCATCCGTGTGCCTTGGTCATTATTGATATTGTGTTACAAATAATTGTAATGCTAATGCTATGCGAATGTATAGGTAAACTTGGAAGTCCGTGAGTTGGACCATAGATTAAGAATACCACAAGGAGTATGTTTAATCTATGGTTGGACGTAGTCATAGTGGCGCAGTGCCTGATGTAGTTCGTGGCTTGCCGCCCTTTCTCTGTAGCGTAATCGTGTTATTCGTGTTGTCGCTAGTACGGATGAATGACAAATGAATTATGACTGCTTTGAGGAACTGCAGTGTGAGGGTTACATTACATTACATACATTACTCTCAGTAGTATTAGTCTAAGTACCTTTACCTTTAAAAGGGCGGCACACCGTCATTGTAATCAGTTTTTGTCAAAATGTTCCCCGTTTCAACATTTCTTTTCTAAACAACTTATTAATTTTCTGTAAATTTGCCGCCCCTAAAAACTTGCCGCCCTGGGCTACAGCCCCTATAGCCCCCCCCTAAATCCGCCACTGATGATGACCGGTGTGACTGGTCGAAATCGATAGCCTTGTACCATATTTTATATATGTTTACCGTCTGTATGTGAATCAGTATAAGTGTAAATATATTCTTAAGTGTTGTAAAACATATTTTATTAAATCCCGTAAATAATTGTTACAGTATGACAAATGATTAATTGTATTAAAACATTGTATGTTAGTATTGACCAATAGAGGATATTCAGAATATGTTTCCACCTAACCCTGGAGGGGGAGGTGGAGCAATTTACCCTCTGAAAATCACTGTGTGTGTACCTAGCAAATTTATATTGTGATAGCATTTATTTTATCACAGGTCCTAGCTGTTATGGCCATTCACTATTCACGCTTTTTATGACTCAGTCAATGACTTTAATATATTTTTGGAAACCAGATAGTTTTCGACGAGTTTTAAATTTATCACTTGAGAGAAAAGTTGCCAATTATTATTGTTATTAATTTCCTGCTCCAAAATCAGCTAAGGGGTTAAACATACAGAAATATGCTTTTTTAAGTCATTGAATAAAAAAAAAAACGTATTAAATTAAATCTGTCTATAACGTAAATAGTATTACAATGTAGACCATTGGGGATGTTGAGTTTTGGACGTCTTGATTGTTTATGAAAATCAATATTCATCCCTGAAAATGCAAACAAATATAAACTGTTACCGGACTGTTTTCGTGACTGGAGATTATAAAACAAGTATCATGTCATTATGTAACAGTGGGGTCTTATTTTGTGCATTACATGTAATAAAGCTAGTATGATCGTTTAGTAAGTCTGCCATAGATTTATTTGTTCACAGTAAAAAGAAACTAATCTTAGTCTACAACACTCTTGATTACCAAACACGGTCAAATAATTAGCTGTGTTACTGTCCCAGTAAAATAATTCCAAAACTTATTGTATTAATTTATCATCACTAGTCCAAACACTTAGCTTTTACATCAAAGTTTTCCGGTAAAAAATAAACGAATAATAAATCTAAATAGATATAAATATTGTTTAAAATGCGACAAAGAACCATTAATTTACATCACTCACATGTTAAACTAATTCAAAATATAAAAAATCAATCAAACAAAACATAACCTACTCCATCAAAAAGGAAGATAAAGAACCAAGAAAAACTGCGTAGAATAACAATGTTAGACGAAAGAAAAGAAACATAAAGCAATTTTGCAACGTTCAGCTTCACAGGAACTAAGATACAAAATGTCACTAATCGATTCAAGAATCATGGAGTTAATATAGCCTACAGAACGCAAAACACCATGAACAAAATACTAAATCCCAAGATAGAAGATTGTAACGAATATAAATTTGTGTGATTTAATAAACAAAGATATATCCCAGCTGACATCTGACAACCATAGTCAGTTCAACAGTTTACTATGAAAACCATCAAATCAACGACTTAATAACGTTAAAATAGTTTTAATAATTATTAATAATCCAAAATAAAATACGAATGCTGTGTTAAAACACCCCTTAGGTATCCCAAATGTCTCCTTAAAAATTTCATTACGAAATGTTTTATCGTTGTTTAGTATTTCGATAACACACGACACACGGCCACTGAACTTTCTTAATCAACCCAGGGATTCACTATCGTTCATCCAAAAAATCACTAAAAGCTGTTGTCCACATCCATAAAAACAAATAAGTTTATCTTTCAGTCTATTTATTATAACAATAACATAAACAATAATTTGATTGCCACTACAACATTACGTTTAGCAATGTAAAAATTGACTGTAATACACCCTTTCTATTTCTATTATTAAAGGATAATTAATTATTAGACGTTAAGGTGTTTATCTCACAAACAATATTCATTTCAAAGTTACATAAAAAACAGATGATACAAGTTTTGGGACTAACAATGAAGTACAGGCAGATGGGAAATTTAAAATGTTAAAAAAATGAATACAATTAAAATGGCGGCTATGAGCTTCTCTTAAATCTCAGGGGTGGTTGATCGAGCTGGCTCAAAGATTATCGAACATTTGATAAAATTAAAATACATGAAAATGAATACCAATTATTTAAGATTTGTGCTGAATAAAACTTTACCAATATGGATCTCTGAATGAAGTTAATTTAGGTTAAAAAGTCCACTTGATTCATTGTCTAGTAATCTAGGCCAGACACAGAAATTGTTCTTTGGAAATTACTCTTGACTTACTATGATAAATAGCTTGCTTCTATTGAAATTGATTTGTATAATATTAAAATTTGATCTTGATGAATTTGTTTAAAAAAAAAAATTGTCCAATAAATTTAGTTCTTCTTTGAAATTCTTAGTTGTAAGGCCGAAAGTTTATGGAAAGTTCTTACCAACTGGATACTATTATATTCTTCACTCAGTAATAAATTTTAGCTTGAGCAGGTGGCAAAAAGGGATGGATAATCTACTGAGCACTAGTGGCCTATTAAAAATTAGGTTTTTGGTACCTAATATACTGTTTTTTATTGGGAAGGGGAGAAAAATAATGAGCAATGCTCTTACTGGGGTGCTTTCACTGCCATGGTTGGATTCAGAAGAAGGAGGAAGAGGTCTCTGGGCTTGGTGATAGATCTTCAACAATGCTGACCACATGTTCTTGAAGCGTTTCACTGTTGTACACTGCACTTTGGTTTTTGGAATAAAATTTTAATAGAGATCAATTTTGAAAATGATTATATATAAAATTATTTATCTGAGACAACCTTTAACATTAGTGTTATATCTAGGTATTTGATTAAATGACTAAATCTAATAAATTATGTTTGAGTAGGTGATTAAAATTGATAAATTGTATTATTTGAGATAGTGGCAGATCTGAGGGGTGATGATATGGGCCTATTATATTAAATGGTCCTTTGAGGAAAAGTAAGTATTCAGGTATAGCCTATTTTATACAATTAACATTTAAGGAACAAATTATAGAAGGATTATTAAGAAGTTATAAAACTAAATGAAAATGAATGTATAGTCATGTTTATGTGACATTGCATGACAAATAATTTTGAAGTGAACAACGGTAACTACAAAATCATAATAAAATAATATTGGAAAACCTATTTTAATCTATTCTCAACTATTATTTAATTGTTGGTTCAATTTTCAATAGTAAACAAAGTTTGAATTAAATTTTCGCTCAGTTATACACTTTTTTTAAATGATCCATAAATTCATCAACAGTATAACATTTTATTTTCAATTAGATATTCATTTAATTCTCTCTTAAAAGATGAACAATTTCTTAAATCTGTTAACTCCGCTGGTAAATTAATAATGAGTTTTACTCCTGCTTGGGATTGAAGATTTTTGAATAAATTTAATCTGTGTGGTTGAGAGCGGAACTCATTACTTGATTTTATGTCATATTTGTGAATATCCCTACCAAACATTAATTCACATTTGGAAATACAATGTAATATTTTTTCCAATATGTAAATACATGGTAGGATGAGTAGCATTCCCTTGAAAGTGTCTTTACAGATTACCTTTTATTTAAATAAAAAATTATTCATATGGTTTTTTTTAACAAATAATCTTTTGACTTTTTTTGAAAATGCGCCCCAAATTATTACCCCATACAATAAATGACTGTAAATTAGTCCGTAATAAGCCATAAGGAGGTTGGTTGTAGGGCTGTATTTAAAAAAAATGCCTCAACACATAAATATTAGATGATATTTTTTAGCCAATATAATCCATGTAAAAACTCCATGTCAATTCTTTATCCAAGAATATTCCAAGGAATTTCATACTGTCAACTTCTTTAATTTCAATATTGTCAATTATAACAGTTGGACTACATTCATCTGTTGATTTTCAAATAAAACTCATGTATTCGGATTTTTTAAAATTAACTTTTAAATTCAAATCAGAAAATAATTAAACACATGAGGTTAAATCTTGAAACATATTTATTTCTAATGTTGATTTGGGTTTTTCATTAAGACACAGTGTACTGTCATCTGCGTATTGTATCAGATTACTAAATTTTAATGATGAGTTACATTTATTAACATATATTAAAAATAAAATGTGGCTTTAAATTGATCCCTGTGGAACCCCCAAATTTATAAATTTAATATTCAACATTTCTCCGTAAACATAAATTGGTTATTTCCTGTTTTTAAAGTAAGAGCCAAGCTATTCATATTGTATTCCTCTTATTCCCAAAGAATTATATGGTATACAGAATGAACGCCTTGGATAGGTCTAAAAATACTCCCATTGAAATGTGGTTGGTTTCTAGTCCATCTACTATTAAATTTAATAAGTGGGTTATTGCATCAATTGTAGATTTTCCTTGTAAAAAGCCAAATTTAGTTTATGACAATAAATTATATTTATTTAAATAGTCTAAGAATCTATTTAAATATTTAGCTAAATACAGGTAAAATGGATACAACAGATCTGTAATTAGTTGTTAATGTTGGATCCCTTTTTTAAAAATAGGAATGACCTTGGCGTGTTTTAACAAAATTTGGAAAAATTCCATTTTCAAAAGAAGCATTTACTAATGTTGCCAATTAAATTTGTTGAACATTGTTGGATAGATACCTCGTTTATATCTGTGGTATTTTTTGTTTAAATGTGCTTATACACATATAACACATTTAACTTCTGCTATTATAACTTTATCAGAATAAACTAGGCTCTGACAGGTGAACATAATCTCCATGTTCTATTTTCATTTTTTTAGTATGGTTAAAGTGAAAACTTACAGACATTACTGGAACTTAAGTGTTCTTTCTTGTCGTCCAGCATCTGAGGCTTTTCCACATTTAATACACTTTATATGTAATCTTTACTCATTCATGATCCATTTCTGTCATCACAAATCAGAAATCCTAGCCTATTGAAAAATATGCTAGGAAAAAATATACAGTTTTCTGCAACTGATCGCATCGGCAGTGTGCACCAGTAGGTGTGACTGCCATTGTTGCAAACGGGACTTGACTAGGGCTGCGTTAGTGGCTTGACTTTTCTGAGACCTGTAGTTCAATCGCGCAACTGCATTAGTCGGAAGTGTGCACCCAGGCCTATTTTGCCGATTCCTTACTACAGTACTGTAAATTGCTTGCCTATTGGGCGAATCATATACAAAAATAAACTTACAGATATGTTGGTTTATTTGAATTTTATTCCATATGGGGTGTGAATGCAAATACTCATTCCAATAATAAACCAGTTTTATCAATTTACGTCACAGCATTTTGATAGAATTTTAACCATAAATATTAGCTGGAGTTCTTTGCATGGGTATCATCTATCAGGCATATAGTAAGATGTTTGAAAACCTCTTGATTTTGATTAGCGGTTCATTACATTACCAAGTTTCATTAATGGTTACCATACAGAAGGAAACAGGCCCCACCCGCGGGAGGGGGGGGGCAATTGCCCAGGGGCCTGGACTTTTTGGGGGCTTAGGCCCGGGCAAAAAACCTGCTGTCCAAAAAAAGGGCCCCTTACCCCTCCCACCAACCAGGGCCCACACCACCAGGTCTGCCCCGGGGCCCGTGAAAGAGTACGGCCCTGTTGGTGGGAGGGGTAAGGGGCCCATACTCTGATTTCTCCGGGCAGGCCTAGAAGAAAATAATCTTGAAGTGGCATATTAGTATGTTAAGATATAACACCAGAGATAGCCCCTGTCAGATTTTGTTATATCACCGTCTCAGGCAGTTTCTGGGTCTGACCCTGTACGTGGAAATCTGACCCTAACATATTTCATCGACCATGCAATTTTGTTCCTTTTCTTAATAATTATAGACAGTAAAAAAACTTACTGTTAGAGTTCTAAAAATAACGTCTATACCACCCCTGAACAAACTTATATAGGTCGGCTGGACATTTGGATTATAATGGGTTGTAGGTAATTAATGTAGTCATATAAAATAGTGAAAAGTGAACAGCATTCCAGAATTATGGCCAGCAGTTTTTTAACATGATCCCTGTAGATATTAGAACACTGGAACATTGGAAAGGGTCATTTGCAAGGACCCTTTTACAACCTGGATGAATTCATAGGTAAAAAATGGACTATGACTGATTTTGAGTAATTCCAGCATTGGAAATAATGTTATTTTATTTAGTTTTCACCCACTTGCCAGTGTATTTTGTGTGTGTTGTGGCTGACTGGCTGGATAAATATGCAATTGTTTTCCAGATTTTACCAATTGAAGGGCATCCCAAGACACTGAAGGTTAAAAACAGATCAAACATAATACAAATTAGATTTATTAAAAAATATATATATATATACCACATTATATACAATGATTTTGTCAGATTCTTGACATTATTTCTATATATACAGTCACTGAATTAAAAAAGTACAATATATTACATACAAATAAATACATCATTTGTCATGGACCCTATATACATGATTAAAACTGAATCTCTTTGTAGTGAAAAAGAAAGTAGTGAACAAGACAGTGAACTTTAACACAGTAATATTAATACAAAATTCAATCTTGAATTTATAAAGACTACATAATCTGAACCTTGTACTATATAAGCTTCAAATACTCCTTGTTATTTTAGTTTTTAAAACCACTAAACATCTTTCAATAAAAAAATAAAGCAATCTTTACTACATTTTACAAGCAACACCTTGTTTAGCACTTAGATAATAATTTTAATGGTTGAATAAATTATTTAAAACAAATTTATTTATAATTCTATCATTGTGATGCTAATTTTATTGCAGGGCCTTTGGATGTACAGGGTGTTTTTTATTTTTTTCAAACAACCCATTTTAGTAGGTCCAAAAATCACTGTAAGATCAATATAAACTTGAAAGTTAGCAACTCCAATTTCTTTACTCCATTCTTAATCAGGCGTTAGTCGTTATGCATTGTTGCAGTGTTGTTTAATTTTATGTGCTGTTAATTTGAACGTTACTTGTCTAATGAACAACATTTTTATAAATATGTGGAAAAACCATATTTTAAATTATTAAGCTACATCTAGGAATTAGTTGCAGCGTTGTAACAAGTTCCAGAAGCAATAAAACATATTTAGTAAAATAAAATATTTGTAGATAACATTTCCAAATACTGGCTTGTGAAAAAAACATACCCTGTACATGCTTGAATGATATAATTGTCCTATAAATACTCAGTAAGAAAGAGATGGGCATGTGTATTATGTGTAAGATAATTTAAATTTAATAGGCTACCTATACTTATTGTAAGATTGTCTTTATAAAACCTGACCCAAATTCAAAAGAATTTAATTAATCAAATTAAAGAAATCTATTCTGCTGCTAAAACTTGTATTACAGTGCCAAAATAATGAAGATTTGGAATATATAACATTTAGAACTTTAATGATTTATGTATTTGTGTTTCACTTTTTGTTTGTTTCTCTACCTGTAAAGGAAAGTAACATGACTCGTAAGATGAGATGATAATTTATAATAAAACGTTATTGAAAAGCACTGTATGTATGTTTTAAAAATAATTAACAATTGATATAAAGCAATACAATGTTGGCAAACAATCAGTCTAAATTGTTCTAAGGAGTTTCATTCAACATTCAATGTTTATTTTTACACAAAATCAAACAGTGTAAACTCTTTTTCTAAAATTCACAAGACAAAATCTTCATAAAACCAATGGCAAATTTAACATGCGAATATGTTACTATTCCGACTACTGTATACGTACGACAGACAAATAAAATTATCGAGATGGCACAAAATTTCAAACAGACCTTTTAAAGAAATCGTCTTTGTGCATTATGATAACTGCCTTAGTACATTTCTTATTGCGATTAAAGCTATAAAATAAATAACTCAGCACTCGGTAGGTGGGAGCACCTACTCTCGGGTAACTATGGGCATAACAGGGTGGCTACCACACGAAGGTGGTGGACACCCTGGGGCAAGTACATGGTACTCAAATATGAAGGCAAGTACGGGTCTCACTCTTATATTACACACCACCTTAGGTATATTATAAGAATATTGTTAAAATAAATTAATCTGACACAAACATCTTGTTAATACTACTCATTTCAGCTTCAACTGACACACAATCAAATGATTTTACAATAAAAGGAATGAAATTTGTATTTTTTGATCAAAGTTTCTAAAAATTTTGTATTAAATTAGCAAAGTGCTGTGGAGAAAATTACAACAATTCCAGCCAGAGATTGATAAATGAAGACCTATTTAGTAAGTCAGATACCTAATCCACTGTTGTAAATCAATAAGTGTAATACTAATGAAGTTTATAGATTGAGTTGCATTAACAAGTTGAATACCTTAGAAAGGATAATTGATCGTCAACGTTAATCTTACATTAATTTGTACAACCTGAAGAGTAATAAAAAAATAATAAATTACTAATTACTATACCTACTAAATAATTTTATAGTGAATAAATACATTAATTTTTAATAAAAATTGCACTTAAGTAGTACGACCTACTTTGAATGAAAACCAGCTCATTGCTATGAAGCAGAGCTCCCTTCGTATAAGTTTTCACATTTTTCAAGCAGCCTCAAAACAGGGTTGATGTTGTAGGGGAATAAATCCTTAGACACGAGTCTGTCTATAGCGAGTCTCAAGCGAATAATGACACTCATCGTGTCATCTAGTTCTTGAGCACACACAGTCACAAACTCAGTCCAATTGCGCCGTATGTACTTCAGCAACCGCAGCAAGTAGAGAAGAAAACAAGTTTCATTACTTACTAGTAGATCGAGCAGAACATCCGGGTCGTGTGAAACCGTTTGTAGGAATTGAACGAAAGTCGAAATCGGACTTAAAATTCTTCTCAGATCGGGAAGAGTAGTTTCTCTGTAGCACAATCCCACTGTAACGTCCAGGCAGCAGACCATCGCTTCGATGAGAGCATCGTCTTGATCGGTAAACAGCTGAACGACCCACTGAGCCACGGAAGTTTCTGGATGGTAAGGAAGAAGTGCCTTCACACACAAATCTAGTTGTCTGAGCACTTCCCTTATGCTTCTCTCGATAACAGCCATGTCAGCATCTGCATCTTCTGTCTCTGACCCGAGGGAGCTGTCACTGGAAGAATCTGATCTTGTTTCTTTTACAGTGACAGCTACCGCTTTTAAAACCAGAAGAGCAGCTTTTTGAAGAAGCGGCCTGTCACCATCTCCGGCTCCTCCTACGAACCCTCCTCCTCCTCCCCGGTAAGGCAAGGAGTCCAGCAACCGCCAATCCTTGACACTTCGTACTATTAGATGAGCCAAGGCACAAGGTTCATCATCCAAGATATCCTGCAGGGCAAGTGTGCTGCCATAGCACAACACCTCATTAAACAAACCCAAGAGATGTTTCCAAATGACAGGAGGCACGCCAGAGTTCAACAGTGCGACAAAGCTGTCAACATGGTCGTAGAAAGGTTTTGTATCAACCACTGATAAGTTTGCCTTCACAGAAATTATCATCTCCCATAAATCCAGGAAGGTGACTATTGTTGATTCGTATGAAGGAGAATATGATGAAATAAGGGCATCAAAACGGTTTATGATCGTTGGCCATTTTGACTCAAGAGCTTTTATGCAGAGGCATTTGATCTGACTGCTGTCGAGACTCTCTGGGTCGTTCACACTTAAAGCATGACACGATGCTATGTGGTCGTCCTCCCCCCTCTGCTCTAATGGATGTTCATCACAATCCTTCCATTCTATAACCCGTTTGAACACTTCCAAAGAAAATGATACTTTTTGAGGATTGGATATGGCAAGAGCATTTTCAGTAAGTCTATCTAACCATCTGGGGTCCACATGAGCTCTGGAGACGAGGAAGAAAGCTGAAAGTGCTCTACCGGCTGAAAAACAAACAAATCGATCCGGGTGGTCAGCTAACTCTATCAAGTGATCCACTAGTCCATATTCGTTCCTCACAAGAGCATCACAGACATCACCGATTCTAGAACACAGCACACCTTTCGCATTCTGTTTGATGGCAACTTCACAAAGCAACTGAACACAACTGACAAATTGCAAAGTCCTGTTTCTGTTCCATTCCGCTACCAAAGTATGCCTGAAACCTTGAATATCTTCTTCGGTCACAACTTTCATGCCCTGAAATGGTTTACGCAAACAACTTTCTGACATTGAACAGAGACACTGATTAAGCAGATTTCTCTGAAGTTGTTCTAAATCTTCATTGCAACTTTCATTCCGGCTATCTTCCCGCAGCTTTTGTTTCTTCTTCACTGGTTCACCCATGCCTGGTACCGACAACGGTACGGTATTTCCTTTCTTAAGTACCATGAACTCTGATTTATAGAACTTTTATGACAATCAAGTGTCATTCCTGAATATATGGCATTGTAGAAAGATCTTCAACCTGAATTGGACAGCCACTGCTTGAATAGTCATCGTAAAACATTTGTCTTAAGCGGATCGGTATAGACACCTCCAGCAAGCCCTGCAACAAAACATACGAGAAATTAAATATGTTTCTTACACATCCCTATGCAAATTTAACTTGAAGTAGAAATGTCTTTAGCTTAAATGTTGTTATTCTAGTTTTTGGAAAACATGCACTGTCCCAACAGAGATAGTGGACAAGTTTACTTGTCCATTATCTATGATGCCACACCAGTACGCGGCATTGTTCCGAAAATGCATAGCTTTGAAAAGCAGTACTCTGAAATAAATAGGTTATTTTGGAGGCATTAGTCCGAAATGCATAACTCCGAAAATATTTTCGGAGTAATGATTTCAGAGTAGTGCATTTAGGAGTACAGCTTTTCGAAGTTGTACATTTGTGGTAAATTTTCATTTGGAGGGGTCAAAGGGGTCAGGAGGATTTGAAATGGTGGCATTGGCCAATGGAAAGAGACTAACTTGCCCCACCCTAAAAAAGTAGACCTAAAAGAGTTAACCATTCTAAATACTGTGATAAACATGTACAACTACAATAGGCTATATTGAAGCTGAGAAAACCTTAACACACACTTTTAGATTAAAATTGTATTTTTAAAAGATTTTCCTTCTAAAAATTATACTTAACAAACTTTTAAACTGTACTTGAATATAACCACAGATGAATAAACATTACAGATTGGCATTGTAATGGCTGATTCCGTGGCAGTTTTTTTAGTAACGCAATCTAGTAGACAACGCAACAACTAGCGTCCTTACCGTGCTGCCACCATGGACTGGCCTTGCTTTGAACGATACGTTTTCACTGGTCTCCTCAGCCCTCGCCCAATGAATACAGAGTGTTATTAGAAGAACACGTCTTAAGGGCCAGAGCCTGTCAGTATTTGAAACTTGCCGTGCTAGTTTTGCGCTCGGCCACGAGGCAGCGCGCGCTGTCTACCCAGCCACTACTCCCCTCCGACCGCCGCTACAGCCAACCCCACCCTACTAAAAGAGCGAAGGGACCTAGGCCACGGCGACACCTCGTGTTTTCGGTACCGGTCTGCAGTGCTAGAGGCGCTTCATTGCGGCGGGGCGCAAAACTACGGATTTCCAGCGCGCCAACTTCAAATAAGCGACAGAATTTGTAACACGGGACCTGTCCTTCATATAAGACTCTGTATTCATTGCCTCGCCTCATCCCGTCATCGCGCGCCATGGCCACGATACTGGAAACGACGGGAACAGAACAGGGTGATCTCAGGTTTGCATGCTGTGTCTTTTTGTAATTTCATACAATACGGAAGTTAAAATCTTCTTCAGTTAAAAGTTTGGCATGTTTACTGATGATGTTGAACAATGACTTATATTTTATACAAAGAATATCTTTTACAAATACGGAACCGGCCCAAGAAACAAAAGAATCTCCGTAAAAAGGTATACCTAATTATTTTAATGTAAATTATTGTTATAAAATGTTTTTTATTTTGGTCTACTGTTCCATAAATGACTTTTTATAACAATTAACACTAGAAGTTCGTTCTGTTGATTTACTTAGTTAAGGAGTTTTCTTATAAAATATATTAACAGGTTTAGGAAAAATGTACAATCTCAGCCTTTCATCACTAGAATATAATTTTCATTTGAATAACACTATAATACTTTTGTGTTTAGGTAGGATCATGTTAGACAGACAGATAATTTTTAATTTAAGATAAATTGTTGAATTATTTACTTTGCTATCAAATTACAACCGATTTAGTTTTTCCTAGATAACTGAGTCAATATGTTATTTATGCATTATCCTACATAAATAATAATCTTGTGACATTAACTTGATCAAAATTTCTGTAAAAGTAAAAAATATTAGTAATTTTTGGAGTTGATTCAAACAATAACGTTTACTGGACAATTATCTGTATTTTGTAAAGAGAGGGTTGGATCTATGGGAAAAAACTGATATGAGTATGGCACTTCAATTTTAAACTAAATTAAAATTTTAAAATTATATTAATATGAAATTTGCTATAAAATTACTCGTTTGGCCAAAAATATCAAAAAAGGAAAGTCTGCCACAACTTCCAGTTAATGCGTGAAACATCTGACTTCCCCTCCCTGATTTGGTTTAATGGAAAAGGTTTGGTAATAAAATATTTTTACTTTATTTAAAGGGATTTTTCTGAGAACAACATACAACTTATACGCACATTAGTTTTTAGTGTCTAGCTAATTAGTTAACAAGAGTAGATTGTTGTTGGGCAATTTTTATGAAAATATTTAACGTTATTGTTTGTATATATGTTTTCAGTATTGATCACAGACTAACACGGAACGAGTTTCATTAACCATTGGTGTTTAAAAAGATAAATGGAGAAATATTATGATCTCGCGCTCGCCAATTTGATTGAATCCGCTTCTTTAAGTACGGCGATGGCGAGGTGGTGTTGGAGCGGATAGTACAGCGGTTTTGACACAGAGTGCGCTGAGTATCATGAGAGTCAGCGCACTCCGTGCTTAAACCGTCCAACTAACTGAGGGGCGGAGTCAACAAAAACGGCCACGGAATCGGCCATTACGATGTCAATCTGTAATGTTTATTCATCTGTGAAATAACTTACAAAATAATTAATGTTTTAAAAAATATTTAGGCTCTGATACATCAGTTATGAGGATGCCAATTCATCATATAGGTAACTTAGTTCAGTATTAATATTTAACGAACAATAAATAGTAACATTTATTGCACTAGGTCCTGTAGGCATTCATTAGACCTAATCTTGATTGTCGTTTTACATATACAGTAATGGACAACGTCAAAATATACATTAATAAACTGATCTGAACAAAAAAGAAAAGTTATATGAAAACTTAAATAGTAGGCCTAATAATTGTATCAAATTCTAAAAATTTCTCAATTAAATAAAACACCCTGGTCTAGGAGCCAATCAGGCAAACTGTTCTTAAATGGTTATACTCAAACTTAGGGGTGCCCACAAAGGGGTGTTGTGACAATTATTTTAATTTTGAAGGGGGGGGGCAAAAACTGAAAATTTTGGGTTGTCCAGGGGGGGGGCAGTTAAATAGAAAACATCAAAAGTGTGGACTGTAATTATAATATATATACATCGCTTTAAAAATGTAATTAATCATCATACGATACCACTTGAGACTTGTTTAATGTTATTTTATTCTCCAAAACTGGCACCATGACGGTTACATGTTTGTTAGTGAATTTCCTATGGAATTGCTAGCGAATTTCCTAAGGAAAAGTGAACTATTAGCATGACCCACACGGTGAAACCTAAGCCCGGGACCATCATAGAAGTTCCTAATCTGACCCCCTGAACAGATTTTGGGGAGTCGCTCAAACTTAAGTTATACATATATATAAATGAAAATAAATATATGCAAAACAGAATTAATGGTTATCAGTCCAAATCAAAGACTTAAAACTACTGGACCGCTCGCGCCCGTGGTGAAGCGAACCAAATTTCGGTCCGGTCGCGTTCGAGGTCGCGCCGCAAATGGTGGGCCACCGCGGCAGCGCTTAGCGTGGGGGATATAAGGAAAACACGACGCGCGCTTACTTGAATTGAATTTGCAGCCAGGGAACATTTTTTATGGTTGAATGGACTTCTGATCCGTATTCCTGAATAGTTTCTCGAGTTTTTAATACCAAAAGTAACTATATTTGACTAGGGTTAGTTGCGTAAAAAGAACAGAAAGTTGGGAGTTTTGTAAAACAATCTCCTCGATGGCTGATTCTTTCATATTTCCAGTCATATAAATCTATGTACGATCCACTAGGCTTTTGATGTTGTTCAATAATGATGTTTTGAAGTTTTTGGTACTGGACTGAATTTTTTATGATAAGTAATATCGTTCTTTGGACTAGCGAAACTTTGAATTTTAGCATATAAACTTCGAAGTTCGCCAAAAGTTGTAAATTACATGAAAGTTAATTGGCCTATATCATAAAATTTTGTTGACAAAGGTGACAAAAGGTCTTTGTGTGGGGTATGGTTGTTAACACGTTCGCTGCGCAGTACGGGTATACCCGTAGTTGCGGTTGTTCCCCCGGAGCGCGCTACGGGTATGCCCGTACAGTTGCCATGCAAACTTTACAGGCTTCAGTGTGCACCAGTGTGGCGCGAGGGGTAAACAATTTGTTGCCAGCGTGTAGCTTAGAATACGAGCTTTATTTTGGTGTAGGTTGGTAGTAAATTTCCCCCAATATCACGGCCGTCACGGGACTTCCCCGCAGTAGTTTTCGTCCGACTTATTCCCTGTACATGGCAACCCTGGTTGTCTACTGCTATCTGGATTGTTCTGCTACCTGGTGGCGTTTTGTAGAACTACGTCCAGTGGTGTTGTAACGCAGTACTGCACCGCACAGTGTTTAGTGTCATTCGTTAGCCGGGAATTCAAAATGTGACCGCGCCTACCGGAACAGTTGCCGCATGGCGGGAACACGCCCATAGGCCTGCCCCGCAGCGAACGTGTTAAAGGACCATACAAGACAAACACTTTTTATTAGCAAATGTATTCTTAATAAACATTAATTACCAACATGGTTCGTTCACCCATCCACGTAGAGTAGTAAGAACGATTACATAATGTTGCATTAATACGACATTTCGCTATTGAATAACAAAAAATTATCTTCAGTGCATGATAACAATTGATTATGATTTATTTAACAGGCAGTACAAGTACAGTATAATAATAATGTGGTATAGTATAAATGTATCCGTAGCATTAGTCAGTTTTAAGAGTATATTGGAAGGCATAGGATTAAATTAAATGCTTTTTCTCTAAATTAATTTGTATTTACTGACTAACTGTTACATTACACATTACAGTTGCATTGTAGAATGTAAGATTATTTAGCAAAGTAAATCAAACATTGCTGAACAAAATAAGCTTAGTAAGTTTTTGCCTCAAACCAAGGCGTGGTCAGTTAGCTACACTAGTAGCTTCTTTGGCTCTGTGATGCCCAATTATTTTCAAAAAGAAACCACCTAACTAGATTAACTTAACTAGCTTTATCTTATGGTTGACTTCATCAAAGGAGTTATTTGATAGGTGGTTGGTAAAAATAGAGCCTCTAAAGTGATTGCATGTCTGATTGATTATTCGATCGACATTAAAATCACAAGCATTAAATCTAAAAAATCGGAATTAAACGTAACCAGAATTCGACGACTAAAAAAAGTCGTATAACTATGTATTTTATCAAAAAACTAGGCCATGTTGTAACACAGCATCACTGAGTTGAATTTTACAGCGCGGCACGGCGCGTGGCACGTCTTGGATAGAGCGCGGCGAAAAGTTTCAGCATATTTCCAAACGAATTGTAGGCAAACCAACAACTTTACCGAAAAATGTTTGAAATAAAAGTTTTAGAGAAACTAATTATCTACAACTTTCCCGCTGAAAGTTTGTTTCTAACCTAAAAATAAAAAACTTCCTCGCTGAGTAACTTTTTTATGTCCCTCTTTAACACGTAAGAGTTTTGAATTATTAAAAATATTAAAACACGGTAAAATAAAACAATATTTATACTTCCGGATTCCGTAGTTCACGTACACAAAGGATATATAAATTTCATTACAATTCAAACATGACAGTGAAGTCCAGGAGCGTGTAAACGACAGCGCGTTCAACGCCAGAAACAGCTCTGAGCACACAGTGGCCCACCATATCTGTTCCGCACAGTCCCACGCGGACCGTTTTTAGCTCACTTAGCGATCTCTCCAGTAGTTTTACCTCGATGGTCCAAATAGGCAACCTCAGGCATTGGGAATTGACAATGCAATTTTTAACATTAAATCAAATACAGTAAGTAATTAGGTTTCTAGGTATGTATTTGGATCCAAATTTATCCTGGGAAAATCGTATTGACCATGTTTGTAATCAAATATCATCCAGCTTATTTTTACTTTGAAGAATTTCCTCCTACATGACGTGGCCATGTCTGGACTAAAATATCATGTTTTAACTTATAAAATTTACAATTTCTCAGTTATTTAAATCACATAGTTAAAATCTTCAAACTATTATTTTTAGGACGGTATGACACAACCTTTTTGTTTTGTAGGATTTTTCTTAAATATTACAATTTTTAAGATACTTAGATTTGAAAAAAATGGCCGCCATTTTGAAATGGTTTAAGGTAGAAACTTGATATTCCATACTAAAATAGGTTTTATAAATTTTAATACATGTACCAGTTTAAAGTTGATACATTAAGTGGTTAATAAGTTATGGGCGGTTATGTAAAAACACATACAGACAAATGAAAAACGAGGCACTTTAGAACCTATGGTTATAGGCATTTTTTTACTAATTTTGACCTAAATAATCATATTATTTTAAAATTTGGGAACGCACTTAACCCAAATAATACAGGGTGAGTCAGACCACCCGTCCAGCATATATATAACGGGACAACGGTTTGGTCTAAAGTCATCAAACAAAACTATTCCCCACTAAAACGCATATGGGCAATCTAGTACAAATTTTCATCAAAATCTATGTACAGAATGTTCCAAAACTGAAGTTCACGAATTCGAATCTCAAACTTTTCTTATGTAAACATAGGCAAAATTATACATCATTTTAAAGGACTCGACAAACAAAATATTTTGACAAAAACAGAATTCACTCATCTTCATCTGTTTCAAAATGACAACCATTTTTTGGCAAAATATTGACATTTACGGAACACCCTGTATTTTCTAAACGACTACTCGTATATTTTTTATGACTCAAATTTCTTACTCGCGATAAACTCAGCTTTACCTCTGGTATGCTACATGACAGGCTTTTTTACAAAAATGTAAATTTCAATAAAATATTTATTTTGAAAATGCCTATATGCCCAAAATTCAAAAAAGTCAAAGGGTAGCGTATGTCAAAAAGCAGCATAACATTGAAAAGGTCTTGTAAATCGTAGCAACTCTCAAATTTTTCACCAACCTTTATCTCTTTTAGTTTTCCTGCCATCAGCAAAAAAATAATTTTTGTATATGAAATGCATGTTAATTTGCATACATAAAATAAATGTGGCCACAGAATACTTGCAAGTGTTATAAATGTAGATCTTGTTTAAAAAAGTTCACGGGAACAGGGACGGAACAATTTTGGGGGGGGGGATGGATATCAACATGTATCTTCCCCGCAAAATCTAAAAAAGTAAGGAAAAATACTTCACAAACCAGTTACTTATTCAAAAAGTAACTTAATGAGTCTTTATAGAAGTAAAAAGTCAAATAGGCTACCCTCATAAAAATGTTCCAGATTTTGTTCAGTGCTAAATATTGTGAGTTGGTAAATCTGTGTTGCCGGTTACCTGTTTGTCTTGTAACGAAATATTGATGTTCCAGTAGGCTATTATTTTATGAATCGTTTAGGTGGTATTGGTTTCTCAATTTTATACAGTAAACACTCACTAGTCCGGCATGTTCAGGGACTTTGGTATAAAAATAGCTGTTATACTGCTAGAGTCAAAAGGAAATCATTGGTTAGCGGGCCATTATTCCTTGTTTTAATATGCTTTATCTGATTTGGGTAGTGATGGAAAATGTTAAACTAAACAAGATTTCAACCAGAAAATAGATTTACAGTATTATATTTTATAATTCTTAAAGTACAGTTACTTCTGCCAATTACCCGCTAACTCTTGCCGATCCCGCCAAAAGGTTTATACAGTACGGCAGGGGTCTCTAACCCAGTTACCCTAAGGGCCAGATAATAAATCGTTGGAGATCAAGCAGGCAAATAACATCCGGGGGATATGGAATACCCCCCTCAAGGTGTATGGGGGTCCGGGTTTCTCACTGGAAATTGTGTAAAATTGAGGAGTTAATGGTGAGCTTTAAGGCTAGTGTAGCATTTTTTTTTTACTTTGATGATTCCTTTATTTTAACTTTGTTAGATTAATTTTATTTTTAATTAGACAAACTGCACTGGACTGAACAAACTGGATACAGTTTTTATTAATTTAAATGTGTTTTTCAAGGCTCAGTATGTTACATTTGCCTAAAAAGGTTGTGGTTGCTACTAAATCAGCAATTTTTAAACATTGTTAAAAAAAGGCTTAAAGTTCTGTAACTACGTAGTAATAATTAGCCAAATTGAGCGCTTCCTACTCTGTTCCTACTCCCCTGCACTCAGCCGTGACCTTCACTGCGTATACAACTGTACATGTTCCATTTCTCCTGTCAACAGCTCCTTTATACAACAAGGAAAATATCTAAGTTTACACACAGGAAGGATCGGAGACGACTGAAACGAGATATTTACCAGTGGTTGACGGTAAACCTGTTAATTTTGAATACAATTATTGAAAACATTTTTCAATAATTAATTTAACCCTTTCAGTGCTAAGCTTCTGAAAGGAGTAGTTAAATCTGTGATGTTTTGTTAATTTTTTAAATGGCTTGAACACCTGAACAGTCAAAATTGATAAAAACGTGCTTCCGCTGGACACACACACAGTAAAGGATAGGTAACAATTAGCAAAACACCTGATCAGATGTGTAACTCGCAAAGAATCCACCCATTCGGTCAGCTTGGACCCGAGATGTTCACTGTTTGCTTAAGGTCCGTCCTTATGACTTGCACATAAAAATCATCGACTGTGACGGGATTCAAACCCTTGATCCAAGTGTTATCCCCGACCGGGAAGGTAAACGCCTTAGACCGCACAGCCACTGATCAGACTAGCAGCTGTAGTGGACCAGGCGGTATTAGAGCCTAGGCACTATAATTGAGCCTACCACTAATAATTGAGGTAGTTCAATTTGTGTATACCAGGTTTCACTACATGTCAGACTCAGACTGCAGACTGAGCGCCTAACGGTATAATCGCTTATGAAGCCGTAACAGTGTTTATTGATAACAGATTCAAAAGCCGATATATCGGTCAATAGCACTGAAAGGGTTTAATATTATATACGGGGCTAACAGCAGGTCGGTTAACATCTGTTGGTGGGCTGGATGTGGCCTGCGGGCTGGATGTGGCCCGCAGGCTGTAGTTGGAGACCCCTGCAGTACAGTACAAACAATTTTTTTAGAACCCTTTGACCAATACCAGATTATTGAAAGTGCCATCGGATGCCAGATTAGCGGGCTTTTACTGTATTGGATTTTCATTTTAGCGAACTTCCCCTATAGGGAAGAAGCTATCACCGTAGTCGGCATGGTAAGACCTAGGCCTGGGCCCATGATAACTTTTCGTTTTGAGGTCCCCAAAACTTTACTAACTTTATTAACTTTATTAACTTTATTAACTTTAAGTTTTTTGTTATTAACATTTTCCAAAAATATTGTTTATAAAAATTATCAAATTTTAAAATGGCGGTCATTTAAAAATTTCAAAGTCAAATTCCATGAAAACTAGCAACTAAAACAAAATTGTACTAGATAGGCCTATCACATTTAAAGCACTTTTTAATCCAGATCCAACGACACTTTGATTTTTAAAATCGGTTAATAAATAACAAAGCTTTGATAATTCTTTAATTATAAATTTCAAAATGGCGGCCATTTTATAATTTCAAAGTCAAATTTCATGAAAACTAGCAATCAAAACAAATTTTTGCAAGAAATCAAATTTAAAGCAGTTGTAATTTTACACCTTGTAAAAGTTGGTTTTAGTAGCTAGTTTTCGTGAAATTTGACTTTGACTTAAAATGGCCACCATTTTGACATTTATTTCTAAAATTTATCAAAACTTTGTTATTTATTAACTGATGTTTAAAATCAAAGTGTCTTTGGATTTGGATTAAAACGTACTTTAAATGTGATATCTAGTAAAATTTTGTTTTAGTTGCTAGTTTTCATGGAATTTGACTTTGAGATTTTTAAATGACCACCATTTTGAAATTTGATAATTTTTATAAACAATATTTTTTGAAAAATGTTAGTTACAAAAAACTTAATGCTAATACCAAGTTTCATAAAAATATCTCTAAGGGTTTTTGAATTATTAATTATTAAAAAAAAAATACAAAATGGCGGATTACGGATAAACTAAGCCGAAAACAAAAAATTGTTACTGTACATTTTCGACTTATTTTTGTATGTAGACCGCATAGTACGCTAAGCATTTTTGTGACACCCTGTATATATATATATATATATATATATATATATATATATATGTCCGTGAGCACGATAACTCTCGTAAAAATAATCCAATTTTGATGAAATTTAGTATAAACGTGTAAAGTAACATTTATGACTTTTAAGTTTGAAACCAGCCAGATCGCTCTATCTGAAGGGGTATTTTGGAGGGGTTTTGTACCAAAAAAATGGGTTTTTTGATTTTTTTACATATAATTGTTGAAATAATCAAATATTAGTTTTTACCGTTGGATTCAGCTTAAAAAAACACACAATTTGGTATTTTGATCATTCCTCTACATCAATTGGTTACCGAGATATTGACAGTGCTAAACACAGTAAGTTGTCTAATGTTATTCTTATGGAGAAAAAGACAAATTTTATATCTTGCTTATTTATGAATGTATATTGACGAAACTTGGTATAAGGCTTCATCTGGTTGTGGTTTATTGATATTTGCTCAAAAAAACAATTTTTGGCCAAAGGCTCCCGTAGCAGCAAACCTGCATAGTCAGCCCCATGTTATTCTTATGGAGAATAATTAAATGATATGTCTCCCTTAATTATGAACATAAATGAATAAAAACTGGTATACGACTTCACCTAACTGAGTTATATTGATATTAGCATAAAAACCCATTTTTTGTTCCTTGTTGCAGCAAACCTGCGTACTCAGCCCCAATGTTATTCTTATGGAGAATAATTAAAATTGTATATAGCGCTTATTTGTGAATATAGTTTTATGAAACTTGGTAAGTGGCTTTATGTAGTATTAAGACATTTATATCTCCATTGGAAATTCGCTGAGTATGCAGGTTTTCTGCGACGGGGGTATTTTACTTTCTCCCCCTAAACAATATATGGTAATATGTTGAAATATTGTTTTCATCAACATATTTAAATTTGAGTTATCGGTGCAAATATTTATTATATGATGCTCCCTGAATCAAAAAAGTGGTTTTTCAAGTGAAGTTTGTTAGTCTATCTATATTTATGATTAGGCCCCCTTCAGATCTAGAGAACATCCCAATGGCCTGGTTTTAATAACAATTTGGCATGTAAGTCACTAATCCATGGTATCTCTAAGCATTTTTCTAATTTGGTTAAATTTTTTATTTTAAAAGGTAATTATTGTTCAAAACCACTAAAAAATATAACCAAATCATACTGTAATTTTTCAAAAACAGCTCCAACAACATTGATTAAAATTTTGTTGTCATATTGTTTTAATTTCTAACAAAGGACACCATCCACATTTTTTTAAATATTCGGGTTCATAAGTTTTTATTGGCACCATAAGTTGGTAAAAGGTCTCAAAATTCAGTTTATTTGCTCAAAAGTCATGAAATTTACTTAACTTCATTAAAAAATATGAATACATTAGTATTCCAATTTGGATTCCATTACAGAATGGTTGCAATATGGGGGACTGGGCCGATTACACATCAAATAGATGGTCCATCAACCCTTGAATAAAATAAATGAAATAACATAAATGAACGATGGACCATCAGTCGTTTAGGAAATTTAATTCAATTTAAAATATAAACAGGTCTATGGGCCATCAGACCATTTTATAAATTAAAGGTTATATTTTGGTCTGATGTACCATAGGATCCTCTATCCATAAAATTACATATTATAAAGACGTAGGGTCGATTACACATAAAATAGATGGTACATCGACCTCCAAAACTAAACTATTTAGAATAAAGTTATAACGGGTCGATGTGTACCATCTACTTGATGTGTAATCTACCCTACCCTTTATATTATTAGATTTTTAAACGCATGGTTCGATTACACATCATAGAGCTGGTACATCGACCGCCAAACAAAACATATTTAGATTAAGGTTTTCAAGGGTCGATGGACCAACTATGTGATGTGTAATCGACCTTTTACTTATTTATTTAATATAATCATATTTTTGATTTTGGGGCCGATGGTACATCGAGCCTTATTTTGTTTTATTAGAGGAATACACAAACTGGGTCAAAGGTCCATCGACCCCTTTTATAAATAAAACTAAATTTGTACTCAGTGGGCCATCGACCCTTCCTTTGATATTTAATATTTCTTTCGATATATCAGAGGGTCAATGGACCATCTATATGATGTGTAACCGAGCTTCACCCACATATGGCTTTGGAGAAAACTGAAATGCTCATATAGGTACTGTGTGGTAGAGTAAGAGGCACGCAACTTGGCACACGAGTGAACTATTCATTTCAACCTCTTTTTGTAAACTAATCAAATTAAAAACATGGTTGGACCACATGTGCTGCTTGTTTACAATTTGCTCAAACTTTCAGACGGTGTTTATTTACAAATAAATTGCAATACAAATTGTTTACCTGCAATAAAATTGCTAGGTTTTAATGCAAGTAATTACTTTTAAAACTGTCACGCAATTTACATTCAAGGTGGAACTGCAGCAACAGATGGTCATTGAAAACACGATTAAGAAACAAAACATATAGAAAATATTTTTTTTAAGACTGAATGTCATGCTTAAGTTCACAAAAAGGTAATAGTTTGTTTATTTCTGTATGTGCCAACTTACGTGCTTCTTACTCTAAACACAGTATGTTGTCCTATGTATTCAAATGGGAATAAAGAATTTATCATTTATCTTTTATTTACTGATCAATTGAATTACAACTTGGTAAGTAGGTTGATCATTGACAAACAGGGAATATTTTTAATATGTTATATGTTAATATGTTAACCCTGAGGGGAAGGAGGGAATTCTCCTCTTATAACCACTGTGAGTAGCAAATGACTATGTATAGCCTCCATAAAAGGGATTTAGTTGCTCATTTCTGGAAAAATAAATATTTTTTTTAAATGCTTACTTTTTATTCTATATTTAGTAAATATAATACATTTATTGATTAAAATAAAGCTTAAAAGAGAGAGTACCTACGTAACAGTTTTCTGATATGGTTTATTTTGATCTTCTTGTTATACCGATTTCGATATTAGCGAATTTCCCCTATAGGGAAGAAGCTATTACCGTAGTCGGCATGGTAAAACCTAGGCCCGGGACCATGATAACTTTTCGTTTTGAGGTCCCCAAATGCCAAAAACACCATTCATTTAAAACTGTATGTATATGTGTCTGTGGGTGCGATAACTCTTGTAAAAATTGTCCGATTATGATGAAATTTGGTACAAAAATGTAAAGCAAGATTTATGACTTTAAGTTCAAAAACCAGCCAGATCACTCCATCCAAAGGGGTATTTTGGGGGGTTTTGTCTCCCACAAATGTTTTTTTGAGTTTTTACATATAATGTTTTAATAAATCCCATTTTAGTTCTCACCATCGAATTCAGCTTAAAAAAATAAACAAATTGGTGTTTTGATCATTGCTCTACGTCAATTGGTTACAGAGATATTTAAAGTGCTAAATACAGTACGTTGTCCAATGTTATTCTTATGGAGAATAAAAAAAAATGTATATCTTGCTTATTTATCAACTTATCCTGACGAAACTTGGTATAGTGCTTCATATCGTTGTGGTCTATTAATGTTTGCACGAAAAACAATTTTTTTTGCCAATAGTTCCCGTAGCAGCAAACCTGCGTACTCAGCCCCCATGTTAGTTATTCTTATGGAGAATAAGTAAAATGTTATCTCCCTTAATTATGAACATAAATTAATAAAAGTATGTGGCTTCATCTAGTTGAGTTATGAACAAATTTGTATAAAAATCCATTGTTTGTTTTATTTGTTTCAGAAAACCTGCATACTCAGCTGCTATGTTATTCTTATGGAGAATAATAAACGTCATGAATAGTTTATTTATGAATGTATATTGATGAATCTTTGTATGTGGCATTATGATACATATACATGTATTGGAAATTCGCTGAGTATGCAGGTTTGCTGCTACGGGGGTGATATGTGGTTCTCAAATACTTAAGGGCGATTCTCTGGGAAGTGTTCCTGCTTTGTTATTTTTTTAAACTGGGTAAAATTAGGTGAAAAGTTGTTTTCCAAGTAAAAAATAATTAAATTTCACCTAGCAGAACTTGCAAAAAGTATTTTTCCTGAAATTAAGCTTCAAGCACAAGCAAGTTCCATTACATGAAAGAGGGATATTTTTCTAGATTGTTAAGTTATAATTTGAATGGTAAAACTAGTTAATCTATTTGAATAACTGACATTGATAAACAATTGGAAATATAACTTAATCTGCTGTACCTTTGAAAAAGAAAAAGAAAATGTTTAATAGATTTCAAGCAATTGTCAAATTGCAATCCCATGTTTGCTTGTCCCGTGCAACACACAAAGTATGAGATTTTTATTCTAAAACCCAAACTAGTTAATGTTACATATTGCAACTTCAAAGCCAAATACAAAAATATATAAATAAAGTCAAACATTAAATTCCCAGCTTTTTGGGGGGTTTATTTTATATTTAAAAGGCCCTCATCAGGCCTACCTATAACATAACCTCAAAGCATAACGCGATCACATGTGTGCATCATCGATTTCGAGATGTCTGTTTGTAACGCTATTTGAGAATTGCTACTACAGAATGCGTGCCAAGCCAAGTCACAGCGCAAGATGTCAGCGACTGTCGCTGTACAACTGCCAGATCAGTAACTTGCTTGTTCCGTTTACATGTTGACACCATTTAATACAATTTGTATTGTTGAAACTATATTTTTTGCAATACAATTTAAATACCCCTGTAGCAGCAAACCTGCGTACTCAGCGAATTTACAATGCATATATATGTATCTTAATACCACATGAAGCCACATACCAAGTTTCATCAATATACATTCACAAATAAACAATTTATGACATTTTAATTATTCTCTATAAGAATAACATGGCCGCTGAGTATGCAGGTTTGCTGAAGGAAGGAACACAAAAAATGTGGTTTTATACAAATATCAATATAATTCAATTAGGTAAAAACCACATACCAAATTGTATTAATTTATGTTCATAATTAAGGGAGATAACACGTTACTTAATCTCCATAAGAATAACATGTGGGCTGAGTACGCAGGTTTGCTGCTATGGGAACTATTGGCCAAAAAAATGTTTTTTAGTGCAAATATCAATAGACGACCACGATAGGAAGCAATATACCAAGTCTCATCAAGATAAGTTGATAAATAAGCGAGATATACAATTTTTCCTATTCTCCATAAGAATAACATTGGACAACATACTGTGTTCAGGACTTTCAATATCTCTGTAACCATTTGACGTACAGCAATGATCAAAACACCAAATTGTTTGTCTTTTGAAGCTGATTCCAATGGGAAAAAACTAAAATTTGATTTAAAATGTAAGAAACTCAAAATTTTTGGGGTACAAACCCCCCAAATTACCCCTTCGGATAGGTCGATCTGTCTGGATTTCGAACTTAAAGTCATAAATGCTGCTTTACACGTTCATACCAAATTTGGTCAAAATCTGATTATTTTTACGAGAGTTATCGTGCTCACGGACACACACACACATACACACACACACACACACACACACACATTTTTGAACGAATGGTGTTTTTGGCATCTGGGGACCTCAAAACGAAAAGTTATCATGGTCCCGGGCCTAGGTCTTACCATGCCGACTACGGTAATAGCTTCTTCCCTATAGGGGAAATTCGCTAAAATACAGTAGCTAGTCCAATTTTTTGAAAAGCTTTGGGTGCGCAGGACGTTAATTAACGTTTAACTGAAACATATGGTGTAGACTTTCATAAGCTGATCGATATAAAAATCAGAATGAAATTGTTCAATGCAGTAATCGATTAGGTCGATATTTTTATCGATTGCAACATATTTTCTTGTTTGTATTAGTTATTATGGTGCGTCATGTTTCTTTTGTTTACAGTAGTTTGTTTTTCATTTAAACTAAATGAAAAATAAATAAACATGACAATGACACGACATAATAATGTTGATTCTGGCAATACATGTTTGTTTAGGTAATAGTGTTATCAACATTTATTATTTGGACAAATTTCAAGACACCTAAACTGAAACATAACTGAAACCATAACCGAATAACCTAAATAATCGATATACTATATCGAACAATTTCATTCGGTTTTTTATATCTTTCCGCTTATGAAAGTCTACCCAAACTTATGTTTAAACATGTTTGTAAGCATTGAACGTGTTAAAAGGATCCCTTCTCCATGAAGTACTTAATTTTTTTATATTTTTACCTTAAAATAGGATAAACTTATTTAAGATTACCAATGGCTCAAATGGAAATTTTTTTGAATTTTGTAAAATTAAAAATATTGACTGTGTCCCATAATTTCCCTATGCCTTCTAGGTATACAATTTAAGTATGCTCTGTCCAAATATTTCCCTGTCTATTGCCATCTTTAGTTACTTAACAATGGAGAAATATGACTGTCCTTGTATTGCCCCATACCCATCCCATAATTTCCCAAACCCTGGGGTAAAAATGGGGCAGTTTTTCATTTTGTACGTAAAAAATTGAATAGATAACACCATAAACAAATCAGGACCTACAAGCCACACCTAGTACATAGGCCCTACATTAACAGATGTTTTGTTTTATCCTAACACACCTAAAAATAACTTACACCAAAAATATATTGTTTTGATTTTCATCACAGAATTACCCCACCTCACCCTACCAATTTCTCCTAGGACAAGTAAGATCCCAGGTCGAGTTTTAAAAAAGGAACATAGGCCTAGGCTATAAATCCTGGACCCTTTAACTTGTAGATCGTGGACAAGAGAATTTTATAGAGCCTATTAGGTAGGCTTGCCATAATTTTTAAGGGTCAAACTGGGGCAACGATCTTACTGGTGGGATTGGTTTTGGGGGTATGGATTCCCCCCCCCCTTCCAATAACGAGAAGTCCGGTGGTCTAAATTTTGAAATATAGGCTTTTAAAACGGGCTTGGACTAATTTTTAGTTATTTTAAGTATATATTTTAAGCAAGTAAATCCTGTGTATATTTAATGGCGTTTTACTTGTATTTAACCCTCCAAGTGCTAATAATATAAGTTTTTAGTGCTGCCTAATTTTCGGTTGCCGTGCAGGCTTTGAATTAATAAATCATGAATAATACAAATATCTTAACTACTAAGTATTTGCAAAACACACCTTTACTTAAAGGATATATACATATATGTAAACAATAGATAGGTAGGGAGTTATTTGTTTGTTTACCTTGTTACCTTGACTTTCCTGCATTACTGCATTTTATTTTGATTGTAGGGTTTGCTATATGGATAACCTAACAGCTGTTCTTGGCTTAATTAATTCTTCGCATCTGATAATTATAACAACAATTAATGGCTGTCTATACTACAAATAATAAAACTGATTTACAATACAATGACTAGATTTATTAATTGGGTTGACATTTCAGGATAAAAAAAAAAATAGAGATTCACAAGTTATTGTATACAAATATAGGGGATTAACTTTACTATAAGATATTTATTATTTGATACATAGAATGCTCAGGGTTTACACAGTGTTTATGAAATCTGCAGGGGGGGGGGAACTCGTGTGGCGAGAATGACTGTCTGTTCTTGTCTTAGTAAAAATATCCTTTATTTTTAACTGAATGCTTAGTTATTATATTAATTTTGATACATCGTAAATTTTGCCAATGAGGATCTCAGAAATCAAAAGTTTGTAATGCACTGTTATTGGCTTTTTTAAATCTTGAGGAAATAGGTAGGTTAAGCCTTGAAACCTCAGTCTATTGAAAAATTAATTGATAGAAAAATATAAGTCCAGAGAATTAGTCTTGAGGTTGATATTGTTAATTTGGTTTAAAGTATTTTAAAATGCTAGAAACGATATTAGGCTTGAAAATTAGACACAAATTATAATGCTTGCTGCAATCTACAAGGTAAGTTGGAGTGGTCTCACCATAGTCTTATATTATTCATCACTGGCATTTCTTCTTGGCCTTGCAAATGGGGTAAACCTTGCCAGTGACTCTTCTTATCTAATAAAAAGAGTGGATTGTTGGGTCCACTACACTTATTTATAAGGAAAAATGTTAATTTTGGGTAGATGCTCACAAAAAAGTTATCACTTGGCCATCATATTTGGGAACTAATTTTAAAAATTGTATCAGCATGGTTCTCAATAATGTCAGTCACAGCCATATGTTTCTGAAGTTCTTGTAGAACTTGTTTTTAACACTTGTACTATCAAATTGAATTTGGAGTGAGATCAATTTTGAAAAATAAATAAATTGAAGCAGTTTACATGAATGAGTTAATGAACCTTCTTATTGCCTAGATAGGCCTATTTTACATTTATGTGGGGTTTATTTATGATATGGTAAATTTAAATACATCAAATCTATGAAATGTTGCATATGATATATAAATTTGTTCAGAAAATCAGCCTGTACAAGAAAATATGTATATAGACACACTGAATTATTACTTACTAACTAGTTAGTGAGTTATTTAAAAAGGTGCTGATGACTAGAAAACTAATTTTTAACGAATTTCTCCTATAGGGAAGAAGCTATTACCGTAGGTGGCATGGTAACACTTAAGCCCGAGACCATGATAAATTTTCATTTTGAGGCCCCCAGATGCCAAAAACACAATTCGTTCAAATTTTGTATTTATTTATGTATCCGTAAGCACGATAACTCTCGTAAAAAAGGTCCGATCTTGATGAAATTTGGTACAGACGTGTAAAGCAGGGTTTAAGCTGCGGTCGCATTTGTCGCAAAATGCGATATGCACCACGAAAATGCGACAATATTTGGGCAGGCTGTCGCTTTTTTGCTACAAAGAAAAGTATAATAAATATTTAAATGTTATTGCAGAAAATCTGGTTTTAACAATACAAATTGTATTAAAAGTCCGTGATCATGATCCACAAACAAAAATGTTAGAAGAGTAGTTGGGATGTTGGAGAGGCTTAACGTTGCGTTGGTTGCACTACGTCATTTTACCGATCGCCTCTGAGTGAGTGGTAGAGGAGACGAGCCTACATTACGTGAACAGTTGCTGTCGATTTCAACTGCGTACCGTGTAAACGGAACGGGCAAGTTACTAAAATGACAGTTGTAATTACAGTAGCTAACCCTCTAGCAGACGTCATGCGCTCTCTGCTGTGACTCGGTTTGGCGCGCACTCTGTAGTAGCTGAGCGAATTGGCGAATGCGAGAATGTTGAGGGCTAGTTCGCCTCCGAAGGGATGACTGGGCTCGCGTCGCTATCGTACCGATTCTTGTCGGTTGTTGTGACCGAGTCAAAGGAGACGAGCGGCAGGTCCTCCATACTTAGTGCCGCTCGTGGTCAACTCGCTGCAGAATGTGGACGGTTACACGAGCACGAGTCGCTCGAAATCGCAACGATCGGGCGAAAGTGTAGAGGTACCCTAGCGAAAACAGACAACTCGAAATCGGTAATGCGCAAATGCGATCGCGATATGCTTTGAGGTTATGTTTCAGAGTGTAATGTTTGGGGTGTGTGAGTTTTCGTTGTTCTGGTACCATATTAGGCCTATTCTATTAGAATGTTTAGTATATTTCCATTTCAGACTTTAATGGTTAAAATGGATAAGTTACCAAGAAAAGTAGACTCTGCTGAATTATATATATATTACGGTATTTAAATTTTAAACGTTAAAAAAATACAAGCAAAACACAACTTAAGACCAAAAAATAGTATAATGTCACGCGAGTAAAAATGCGAAAAGGAAAATATTTTTGCTACAAGTCTCTAAGAGCTTGTAGCATTTTTGCTGAAAGAATTTTTTTCCCAGCTGAATCCCTGGTGTAAAGTAGCATTTATTTGAACGAGTTCGAAAATTTGATGAATCACACTACCTGAAGGGGGGTTTTGTACCCCAAAAAATGGGGTTTTTGGGGTTTTCACATGTAATTTTAATTTAAATCAAATATTTAGTTATACCATTGAATTCAGCTTAAAAAAACAAACAATTTGGTATTTTGATCATTGCTCTACGTCAATTGGTTACAGAGATATTGCAAGTGCTAAACACAGTACGTTGTCTAATGCTATTCTTATAAAGAAAATAAATTTTATATCTCGCTTATTTATGAATAACTTATATACTGACGAAACTTGGTATACGGCTTCATCTGGTTGTGGTTTGTTGTTATTTGCACAAAAAACAAAATTTTCACTTATGGTTCCCGAAGCAGCAAACCTAGGTACTCAATCCCCATTTTATTCTTATGGAGAGTAATTAAAATGTTATATATCGCTTATTTATAAATTTATATGAATGAAACTTGGTATGTGACTTTACTTAGATGAGTTCTATTGATATTTGCATAAAAACCTATTATTTAGTGTTCCTTGTTGCAGCAAACCTGCGTACTCATCCCTAATATTATTATGGAGAATAATTAAAATTGTATTTATCGCTTATTTGTGAATATATTTTTATGAAACTTGGTATGCGGCTTTATGTGGTATTAAGACATTGGAAATTCGCTGAGTGCTGGAGGTTTGCTGCGACGCGGGTATTTTCTTTTTCTTTAGGCCTACCTACTTGAAGTTTTCTCTCTGAAAGAGCAAAAAATAGTAGTCCCATCCAATATTTTGAGATAGCCAAAATGTGCAAAAAATCATGCTCTTTCTAGTGATATATTTAAGTTAATACTTATACATTCATATGGAAAATACACATAGATTTACTTAATAGCCTCCAACATCAGTGCCTATGTCCCCACCTTCACTACCAGTATCAACTTCACTTCCCACTTCAGGTTCATTATCTACTAATTCATCAAACAGGCATGTCCTAATAAGTTCTCTCATAATTTATAAGCAATAAAAACTAAAACTATATAAGATTTAACTTAATAATCCATTTATGTAGTTAGTAAACAAAGATTACTAAAACATAACCTACTGTAGCATAACAAGTGCACGGCAGACGTCTGCAACAACAATCGGCTGATCAACAGGTCTGCCAACGTAGTTTTTTTTTTTCACTGAATGGTTACCAGGCCTAAATTAATATTTTCAGATAGATTATTTGTTTCTCTTCAATACTATATAAAATTATCGCCAATACAAAATTATAATAATTTAAGTTAGGTTAAGTTAACCCTTGTAAATACATAGCAATCGTGACGTTAGCGCTGAACGTGTCACCGAATAGCATCGCGATCGCGATGTTTAGTGCTTGGAAGGTTAAAAACTTTTAAAAGGAATGGCCTTTGATTCGTGAAATCTAGCCAGTACTATTTTTTTAGTTTGACAGTTTTTAAAGATATATCTACTTTGAAAAAGGAGAATTAAGGTGGTGCAGTCGACTCTATTGACAAGCTATTCCGCCTAGAGGTCAGGCCAGTCGCTGCTCACTCACACACAAGCAGAGTCCCGGATGCTCACTCACACACATGCAGAGTCCCGGATGCTCACTCACGTACACACGCACAGAACCCTCCCCTCAACTACCCCCAACCCCCAACTTCCCCAAGTGGTCAAACCACTTTCACTCAGCTGGGCTTGCTACACGCCCTGCCCTGAACCGTCATCAGGCACCAAGATTCTGAAATGGCAAATAGCAAGTAGCACAGCGGGAACTCAACTCAAACAGCCTCTCCGCATGTGTTTTATAAACATATTTATTTGTTATACAATTTTCAGCGGTTAATATACTATTTAAAAATGTCATATTTAATGAATTCAGTCAAGTCTCTCAAATCTATGATATCGTAGATAAAATTAATTCAAGTTGGAAACGCTCTACTAACATTCAAATAACCCCGTCGCAGCAAACCTGCGTGCTCAGCAAATTTCCAATGCATGAATATGTGCCTCGCTACCACATAAAGCCACTTACCAAGTTACATAACAATACATACGTAAATAAGTGATATATACCATTTTTATTATCGATTTATTTGGACTTTACCTATCACTTCTAGTGTTTAAAACACTAGACAAGTTTTTAAACCCTAGAAGCGATAGGTAAAGCCCAAATAAATCAATTATAAAATTCAAATCCATCGCTATTATGAGTTTCAAAAATACAGTATAACATTTTATTTTAGGGCTGAGTACGCAGGTTTTCGCTGAAACAAGGAAGATAAGAAACTTTTTTTATACAATTATCAAATTAACTCAAGAAGGTGAAGCTTCATACCTTTATTAATTTAATTTAGGTTCATAACTAAGGGAGGTAGGCTATATCAAACATTAACTATTCTTCATAAGAATAACACTAGGGCTGAGTATGCAGGTTTGCTGCTTCGGGGAAAACAACAAATTGTTTTTAATCAAATATTTGTTTACAAAAATCGAATTGATACAGTTCATATGATAACGGGTTTTAACAAGATCCAGTATAAAATAGATTGAATCACGGATAAAATATCTGATAACAATTAAACACATTAACTTTGAAACAAAGTCTAAGGCATCATTAAACTACTGTTACTGATCCTAACAACATATTAAAATATCAGAGCTAACCGTTTGTTTGCGATTTTAATGTACAAAATTAAAATTGCAATGGTTAAATGCTAGTAGAGCAATGGTTAAATATTTTTATACTATATTGAAGTTTGTAAACTTCAGATGTGCCCAAAAAACGGGTGGCAGTTTGGTAGTACCCAGATAGGGAGGGAGGCAAATGGTTTCCAAAAATATACATACCACCAAGAGATATCCTGGTAAACCATGTCAGTCAGGTCCCGAATTTTGTATTGCTTGAATTCCTTTACAGCAACTCATGCGGACAGTTAACATAAAACCAATAGACACGGTCCGAGACAGTCCGTAGAAACCACAATACACCATGTTTAAGAGAAGGACTGGCTGTCTTTACCCAAAAACAGGCTGTGAGGGTAAGAGTAATTTTGTCTGTTAATGTGCAGTGTAAAAACTTTAAAATGACACATCGATTGTCCAAATCGGTTGAGAAATAACGACGTAGCGGGCCAAAAACGAAATTCCTTAGCTATTTAATATGTAAGACTGGGCCGTATTTAGGACCTCTGGGGCCCCGGGCGAATACGAAAATGGGGCCCCCTAACATAAATACAAGCATGTATGTAGGTATACATACAATAGTTATTTATCTATTCCGTAATATAACCTTATTAATTTTAATTGTCTAGACTGTAATAAATACACCAAATATACAAATAATTAACAAATTTTAATTTGTTGTGAAAACTTTAAAAATTTGCAAAATAAAAATGTTGTATTTAATTTTCTTTACAGGATTTAGTCTAGTTTTAGCTCTCAAGCCTATATCCAACAACAAGCTACTAATATATTAAGTTAATATACAATAAAAACCATTATAACTAGTTAAACCAACAACTTATAAATTTAAAAAGAAATATCTCGTGTAATTGCTTTACCACAAAAATCATTGTAATAACATGAAAACAATTAAAATATAGCACATATGAAATGTTTTGTTATGTTTTGTTATAATAAATGTTATATGTTTGAATTTAATACACATTGATTTGGAACTCTTTAAAGGTCGTAGATCAACATACTGCTGGATAGACTTTATTAAAAAGTATTTCACGCAGTATAGACGGTAAAAACTCCTTCTTTCTCGGCATTTCTAGGCTGAAAAATCATAAATTATATGTTCAAGTAACATAGGCAACGCCAACACAAAATATAATTTTCTAAACTCTGGTTTAATGCTAATTCAAAGGTAACTTTTTACAAGTTTAAACTTTAAAACATGTTCTTTTTCCGGATGCAGTTGATATTATCGCACATAAAAATATTCTTAAAGAGATTTATATGTTTGGAAATGTAGTAAAAAGTCAGTTATATTGTAGACGTTTGTACATTATTTTCGAGATAAGTTTACGTGATGTTGATACAATGAAATATTATCTTTATCATTGGGCCTTGTTTCTTCCTACGTTAAACTTGATGTGGAGGGTAATCGGAGGATTCAGTGTTGGCAACAATGATAAGCATACATTCCGTAACACTCACTGATACCGGGGCAGTGCTGATCGTATTGAGTAATATATATTAACTCATAATTTATAATATTGACGTTGACGTTTTTAAATCCCCATGCTTTTCTTATGGGGATGTTTTACGTTGTTGTTCATTTGCTGGTAAATATTTAGAAATACTGTTATTTTTCCCGAGTGCCTGGGAACAAGACCTCTCCCATTATCCTGCAATTAGCCAAACTCCCACAATTTTGACTTTAAAATTTCGCTTACAGAATTATATATAAAGAAAATACGAACAAAATAACAACAAAAAACAGACTAAAAGCTACCGTACCATTATTATTATCATCTTTATTATTAATTGTATATCATATTTAGGATAACCTGAAACACTTATGACTACTCAGTGTCCTACGTTAACTGACTTTCATAACCAATTATTGTTTTGATACTATTACGTTATTTTTGGCTGTTTGTTCCTAATAATTTATAATATATCATAATGAGTTTTGTGCAACAATAACAACAAACTTAAATCGGCTTGAACGGAATATGCAAGTTCCAAGTACGGCAGAGCATGGCTGTTATAATTTATATTAAACAATACAATACATACAATCTATGCTCAGCAAAATAAGTGCTCTACAATGCCATCAGTAGTTATGTTTCAAATCTTACCTGGCCAATTTCAGTTACTGTATTTGGGCAAGTTTATCAAGTCCGCACATGGTATTAAAAATAATACAAATTATTGAATGACTTTGGATTTGATACTTAGTTTGAACGTACACCTTTTACATCTTAAAATTATTTGTATTGTTGTCAGTAGAGAAATAAACAACTTTTTCAGAACAAATTATAAAAACTGCCTCCTTAGTGGTCTGAAGGGTCCCACTTTCGTGGCCTGGGGGCCTCCCTCGGGCCCGGGGCCCTGGGCGCTCGCCCCGTGCGCCCTTACGGCCCTGATATAAGGCTAGTTTTGCCCAACAGCTTCTATTGTTCATCTGAGTTCTGTTTTATAGTAAAATCAAATCACAAAGCTGAACAAATTATAATCCATTGCTTTTTATAATCAAACGTGCAACTGATTTGTATTTTAAAATATGGTTGGCTACTATTTAATGTGAAATTTAAGACTCATAAATTATGTTTGATTTACATAGAAAAAGCAAAGAAAACAGTGTATAAACAACTTGATTATTAGCTAAGAAAACCCCTTTTCACTAACAGAAATAAAATGTGGCGGTTTTGTCTTAAGAATAAATTTTTAGGGCCAAATTAACAATTGTAAAAATATATTAAACATCTTTGATGGGCATAAAGAAATCCGACTTAAGGCCTGCATACAACTTAACACAACCTGGCTTTTAGACCATTGTTTTATTTGCAAGGAAGACACCTCCTCTGTCACGGGGTGACAGTGCCGGCTGTCGGCGCGGTGGGCCGATGCGGGGTAGTGAGAGAGAGAGAGGAGATGTATGAGAGAGTAAAGGGATGTGCGAGTGAGAGAGAAATATGGTGCGCGGGTGCCTGCACGTGCGAGTCGGGGCGATATGGGCGGCTCAGGGGTAGGTAGGTGTCTGGCGCGGGCTAAAATTGAAAAGTTTATTGTACACAACTTTTTTATGAAACTTAATTTTTACATATTGTTGTATATAACTGTCTTTATACACCCTTGCCTTGGGTTAGCTGAAGTTTTAAAACCACTTGAATAAAAAACAAACGAGATACAAACTTTATTTCCTGAAATAATAAAAATTTTAATAAAATCCATTTAGTTGACCCTTAAGTATATTTTTTGAAAATACGTAAACCAATTTTGAAACATTTGTGATTGGCCGTTTTCAACTGGTGTATAATTCAAAATACCTCTAAAACGGCACTTCAAAGGGTGAAAAAACCAACATAACGGAAATATTTTTCTAAAAACATGTGTGTTTACGATTTGTATAATCGTAATAAACAAAAAAACAGTGAGAAAAAAAATTTTTTTGACTGCACAGCCTTAACCCTTTGAGTGCCGCGGCATCATGGCCATTTCTCATGCATAAATTGCCGGGCTAATTTCAATGGAAAATGTAGTAGTTTATATAAAATATCATATAAAATACAATTTTAGAGGTATCCATAACTTATAATTTTCTATTTATTTTGTTTATGAATAAATTCTCTATGAAATACTATAAAGTAACTATAATCAGAAAATAAATTGGGGCTTAAAAAATATTTTTTGATATAAAACAAATTAAAAATTTGTTTTTTTCAACTTTGACTTGCATAAACTATATGCTAAAAAATTTCATTTGATATTTTTCAACCCAATAGGCAGAAAGATCAGAAAATGCTGATCAAAACTGATGTAAAAATCATCAATATCAGTTAATGTTTGCAAAAAAAAATAAACTAAAATATGTTACAATTCAAAAAAGGCCTTAGGCCTAGGCTATAAGGTTACTAAGCAACGTTGAAGTACAATTTTGTAATATAAACAAATATTATTTTTTAGTTTGTTGTAAACATGTTTATTATTACTAGTATATAAGCATTAGGCCTACCAAAGTATATGAAATGCACAATAAACTAGAAAACAAAAGATGTATGTGTATCTTTTACTTTCACAAAACCTTAGTATCTACGACAATGACACTGTTTCCAAGATCATTGTAAACTAATTCCCGAAGGTTACTCAAGTTGTTTCTATCTATTCTGCTACTTACTTTTATTTCATACGTAAATAGGAAGTAAAAAAAATATAACTTCAATAACAATAATATAAGTGATATTTACGTCAACAACAAACATATAACATACCACAACAACAAATACAGACGACATCTGCGACAGAGATGACTAAATTAGGGTCTGCTAACAGACCAAAGGCAACGAAATTGCTATAGATCTGATAGCTGGAAGCTTCTGGATCAAAACAAAATACTTTGAAAGCCAGTACCTTGTTTTGATATGAAGTACTACGTAAAATACCGAGTCGCTGTCAGCGACGCTCGGCAATTTATGCGTAAACACATGGCGTCGCTGTGAGCGACGCTGTGGCACTCAAAGGGTTAATGAAATAAGTCAAAATTTAAAAAATAAATTACAAAAAATTTCAGTTTTATTATTTGTACGATATGCGATATGCTTACTATTCTAACAAATTCAATTGCTGTTCCCAAACCATTCACACTTTTGGGTACAGTTCCGCAGATGTACCTACGATATATTATCAAATGAAAATATCGATCGATTATAAATATTGATCGGAATTCGGTTGAGATACGATATTTTTAATCGATTGTATAGTAATTAAATGAGAACAGATTAAAAGTAAATAACCAAATATATTTAACAAATTAACAAGGGATAAAACATGAAACGAATTTAAAATAACAACACATAACTTAATAACAAAAAATATGTACCCAACAAAACACAACAGATTAAACTTATTTACAAACCAGGGTAAAATTTTTGTACTGCTTTTAATAAGTGTTCAAATGGATCTTCATTAAGGGATAAAACACGAAACGAATTTAAAATAACAACACATACTAACGAAACAAAATGTACCCAACAAAACAGATTAAACTTATTTACAAATCATACTTAAACTACGAAAATTATCGCTTGTAGAGTTAATTTTAGTTCACTTACCAAGGAAAGGAAATAACATAAACAAATAAAGTAGACAAATTATATTTCAAAACAGATGATTTAATACGGTCTAAATATTGTTGGAAATAGCGATAATAACCATTAATTCGATCGATAATAAATACTGAATTCCAATCGATAATTATAATCGATCGATATTTTCATTCGATAATATATCGTAGGTACGTCTGCGGAACTGTACCCATACTTTTGACTGGAATGAACTTTTTCCAAATTTTTTTATTCTTGACGAATTAATCAAATTTACGCAGTTTTATTCTCTGACCGGGACATAAGTGAAACTGGCCGGGACATCGGGACAAGAGCAAAATACCAGGACGTATGGCAAGCCTACTATTAGGCCTATTGGTGTAGACGTGTTATTACATATAAGAAAGGCAACATCTAAGTTACACTTTAGCCCAACTTATCTAGACCTAGCAACAAGGCCTAGGCCTACGTCTGATACTAAAATGTTTTCATAATACAATTTTCTAAGATTTGATTCTGTATAAAAATCAACAAAATTAAGGAGTGTAGGCCTAGTGGGATTAGGCTACACCTCTAAATTAGGTTTAGGCCAAGCCTTTTTCACTTCTGTAGGCTTTAGTTGCTAAACCAAGATTTCACTTGTACTTGGCCTTTCTCTGAGAATGTAATTGCTCACTCATTAGGAAAAGCTTATATAATTTACTTTAAATGGCATCACACTGTTCTGAAGTTTTGGAACAAGAATACCTATGGAAAGACACAAGGTCTTCCTCGTTTCCAAACAGCTTCTGTTTTGGAGCTCAAACTAGGCCCTGAACTATCTTTGACTGGAGCAAATGGTGACAAAATAGCATGAAAACTAATTTAAAACAAGGAGATTTAGCAAGAAATCACTTACCGTGGGAAAAGTCAATCCAACAACCAATATTGCTCACTCACTTAACTGTACCAAAACACTTGTTTAATTAAAATTCAGGTTTCATTCATTCCCGAAGCGAAGTTTGATCCAACGATTTGATAAACTTTAAACACTTTGTTTATACAAAAAGGCTTGCCTTTCACTGAAGAATTTTGAGTGTAGTTTAAAAGACGAATGAAGTTTTAAAATATATATGTTAACTTATTCGCACAATGGATTAATTGCTTCATGTAAAATAACTCACTACAAGAAATCTACTCTCTAAATAATCGCCATGTTGAACTATATGACGCCGAACTCAAAAGCTTAATGTCTCCTTTAATTTCCTTGAATAACAATTTCTATTTTGTATGAAGGGTGGATTGTACTTAAAAAATAATCGTAAATGTATCAAAAAAATAGATTGAATGCAATTAAATCAAGTATTTCTGTAATGTTAACTTTAAAAACTTATTAATATTCAGTTGTTGTTTTGACATTGTTGTATAAGTGGCATCCGGGTCTTTGCGGTGTTGCCACATGTCCTATAGGTCTTAAAATAGGCAGGAACTTTCATACAGTAAATAGCTTAATTTGTTCAAGACAGTTGTTAATAATAGAAATTATAGCAACATATATAACATACTTTGCATACTATTTAAAGAAAACAATTCCGATATGATGTCATCTCCTACTTTCTTTTTCAGATGACCTTTCTAAGAGCATGATGAAGTTTGGCAACTTGTGCCATATTTCACACTCCCAGAATTCCTATGTCTGCTAAAGGTGTGGCAGCCATATTTTGTTAAGGCCAGTGGGGGTCAAGGGGGTTGACCAGTGATCAACTTATTGTACAGAACTGTTTTGTTCCTACATTTTGTTGTAGTTTTTGTGAAATGATGTGTTTTGATCGATAAAGGTTCTCCCTGATCTCTTGCATGTTGTGGACCCATGTATGTATGTGATGCCCTTTACCTAGTTTAAACTGGTTACTAGCTAAAGTCAATATTTCATTTTCGTTTACTTTTATCAATAAAAACTAGGGCCTAACCTAAATTGTGTGTAGGTATATTTAAGTTAACTGTAATATAGTGTAAAGTTAGTAACTTAACTTATGCTCTAACTGTTTCGATTATTGGTATTTTCTACCATCCATCTTGTTATTCTTTTTACATTTAGGCTAAACCAAAATGTTCCTAGATTTGCAAGCTAACAGAAAGGAAATAAGGACAAATTCTTACAATTAAATTCATCTCCCCCTAGATCTACCTACTCGTGTAAACTTCATTCGTTTGACATGGGCCTAGGCTATCTCAGAGCATAGCCAGATGTGGAGAAGGGACTTAAGTTTCCAGCTTCTTTGTAATCATCAAAACTTCAGCCTAGGTAGGCTATTTTGACCTAAATTACATTCTAATGTCTAAGTAGGTTTTGCGTGATGCAAGTGTTTTCTCCCAAATATCATTACGGTTTGTTCTACCACTAAATGTGACTATATTTTATAGTAAAGATGGACATAAGGTAAATGATTTATCACGTAACGTGGATGTAGCCTAGGCCTATCTTAACTTATTGCATTATCAGAGTAAGTTATCCTAGTACTTAGCCTAGGTGGGGCTACAGTATGATAAGCGCCAACCAGCAAAGGAATAAGTTACTTCCTGTTTCAAATGATGTAGCCGAAATTAAATTAAACTCAATAATAATAGTGACTTTCAACTAGGCCCTAGCCTATATAATACCTAGAACTATCAACTCTAAGAATTCTTTGGAAGATGTTGGATGTCATTTTAGTTTGTACGTTTAACTTAATTTTACTGTTACTAGAAAATATAAAGGAACTTAACTCAAAACATCAGACATGATTGAATAAATAAGTTAGCCTACTCTTAACTTATTACCTTAATGCCCTTGACTTTCTAGGGGAATTTCATTTGACATTAATATTTAATGTAGCCTAATTTGGATTACCAATGAAATAAAGAAAGTTTGAGTTTAATAACTAGCCTAATTATAGGGCGTAGATCAGAAACTTACAACTGAAAAAAGTAAGTAGGCCTAAATTTAATCAAATATAAGTTATTAACTGGAAATATAAGAAATTTATTTTTCCTACTACTGACTGGATATTGAAGTACCTATCAATTGAAAATATAGGTATTAAGTTACCTTGTTCAATATGCTTGGTGAGGTGTGGAACACTACATGTTTCATGGCAACTACCACATCTTCAGGTGATCTTCTATGGTAGATTCGTCATTAGAATTTAAAATTTGAACACAAAACACAAACGAATAGGCCTATACGAAAAACAGTCACAATACACTTACACATTCTTGGTAACGGAACATGAAAAAACATTGAATCAGTCGCGGCTGCCGGCCCGACCTCATGCGTGCACACACTGCAACTGATTCAATGTTTTTTTGTGTTCCGTTGCCAAGAATATGTAACTTGAGTGTATTGTAAATGTTTTTCTTATATTCATTTAGGTTTTGTGTTCAAATTTTAAACTCTAATGACGAATCTAACTTATTAAAGAGGATCACCTGAAAATGTGGCAGAGTTGCCACAAAATATGTATTGTTCCACACCTCACCAAGGATATTGAACAAGGAAATTAGGAACTTAAAACCACAAGGAGTCCCTGCTTATTCAGGGTGACTAACTTATGCTAAGTTATTTATTTTAGCAATAACGGCAACCTTGCCTAAAAGAGATGTTTTAATTCAATTCAATTTATCTGTGATTGAAATAGTTTAATTGACCATCTGATAACTAAAATCCTGTATAAAATTGACTAACTTATCTGAGAATCTAATGATTGGTGGACGCTTATCATATTGAACCCCCAGTTGTAGATTAAGTGAAACTAACATAATTTTGTGGCCCTAGGCAGAGTGATCAACTTCAAGTGACTTTTAAAAGTTTACTCAACTCAAAACTTGTAAAAGTGTAGGCTACTAACGTGGTTGAAGTTTGCCAGTGCTCAAGTGAGAAACACAGGATAGGCTCTAGACCTGTGAGTGCAAGTACCTACTTATTACAACTTATCATAAGATGTTACAAAAGTTTATGAGGGGCTTCACTTGGACTCGTGTGAAACAGGATGTCTGCTTCATGATACAACATAGGCCAAAACATCAAGGAGCTATAAATTTACCATTCTGTGTGATGAAGATAAAACCCAGAACTTTAACCTCAAAGTTTATATTTGCAGATCTACACTCAAATGATTGTGCAACTCCATTAAGCTCATTTCAGTTAAAACAACACTTGTCAACACAGATGAACCTTCCTCCTGAGCCGGTCAATCCTTACATGCTAGTTGAACCTGATCTGAACAATTTCTATGCTAAAATTAAAGAAGAGTTAAAATTCAATACTAATCAAGATAGCTTATACAATGTAGCAACTTACTATTTTGATGGGAAGGGGAAAGCTTTTCGACCAGTTTTGATTATATTGATGGCTCGAGCTGTCAACAAACACTTACACGCAAATAGTAATTTGCTGCCTGTTCAGCGGCAAGTTGCTGCGATATCAGAAATGATTCACGCAGCATCGTTGATGCACGATGATGTAATTGACCAGTCAAGCCTTCGACGTGGAAAACCAAGTGTAAATTGGGTATGGAACCAGAAACAAGTGACAATGGCCGGAGATTATATTTTGGCTGTTGCTTCGATGATGATTGCTCGGTTGCGAAATGATGACGTTACCATTACTCTAAGTCAATTCGTAACGGACCTTGTCAAAGGAGAATTCATGCAACTCGGATCTAGGGAAGTAGAAGGTGCAAGGTTTGCACATTATATAACAAAGTCATATTGCAAAACAGCAAGTCTTATTGCCAACTCCCTAAAAGCAGTAGCGATCCTTGGTGGGGCCGATGTAAAAACAACCGAGATTGCTTATGAATATGGCCGCAATATTGGCATCGCCTTTCAGCTTGTCGATGACTTGCTAGATTTTACATCTTCAACTGTCGCTTTGGGTAAACCGACAACTGCAGACCTCAAGCTTGGCTTATGTACTGCACCTGTCTTGTTTGCTTGTGAGAAATTTCCTGAACTCAATTGCATGATTATGCGAAGATTTAAGGAAGCTGGCGATGTTGAAAAAGCACTTGAACTAGTTTATAAATCAGATGGTCTTGAAGAGACACAATATCTTGCTGAAAGATATTGTCTAAAAGCCTCAGAGAAGGCTGAACTAATTCAAGATTCACCCTATCAGCAAGCATTAGTGACAATGTGTGATCAGGTTATTAACCGAACTAAGTAAACTAAGTTAAGTATCCTAGACCACTTGAAATTTTGATTGTTTAATTTTTGAGATTTTAAACTAGATTTAGGACTATGAAACCTTGTTTTGTATCAGTTCCCTGTTAAACAGCTAGGATAACTTAATTGGTACGGTACCTAAGTTATTTGGCAGTTATCTTGAGCCAGGGCGATTAATTCACTATATAGGCCTACCCTACGCTATGCTACCAAGGCATAATTACTTCTCAGTATACCCAATAAGTAAACTAATTCTCGAGTTAATATAAAAACATTGATTTTAATAGAATTGTTGCCCGCGATTTAGCCTTTCATAAGCTTTTTACTGTACCGTACGGTATCTTAGTTTGTACCTTTTTATAGAACACCTTTGTAAAAATCACTCCAATTTTATTTAACCTTTGTTTACAGAAACCACTTTAATAGTCCACTTACTTAAACTAACTTGCTAAAGATTCTATGAGCCAAAATTACCTACCTTGGTTTGGCATTTATAAAAAGCTACTTAAATTGAACGTAACTAAGTGTAATTGTGTTTTAAAAGTGAGTGAGTTGAACATATCTGTTGTAATGACCACCCAACACATTGTATGACTAGTTCAGATATACTAGGCTATGTAATTTACTCTTTATTTGTAGAAAATTAAGCAAAACTTTAATCACTCGTCCATCATGGTTGAGTTCCATATACGTTCACTGCGTTTGTTTCGATAACCGTATCCAGTACAAAGGTACGCCAACTTACTTTGTCCCCAGCGAATCTTTAAAAAGATAACTTCTCTTTTAACCACAAGTCATATAATCAGGTGGGTGGATGAATTTGACTAATAATGAAACAAACATAAATTTGTTTCGCTATTTACTATGTTTATAATCTTTGATTCAAAATAAAGTACCACATTGTAATGAATGTGTTACCACATGATAATAGGCCTACCTCATGAACTAATCTTTTCAGGCTCAAAAGGAGCTAGTTTATAGCCAATCTAAGTTATACTATCACAGATCAATGAGGTATTTCAATAACAAATTGGGTACGGTACATTGAAATTAACTTTCAGTCAGTTAACATGACAGCAACTTATATATAAAATCTTAAATAACTTAGCCCTACTACAACAACAAAAATTGGAGTGATTATTATAATTTAAAAGTACTGTTAAAAATAATTGTTGTTCAACTGGTCACCTTAAATTACAAATTAAATCCTATAAATTAAATTTAATAATTTAGTTTGAGGAACACCTATTTAAACTGACTTGTGATTTGACGGGTACTTATTGCCAAAGGATAACTACAAATCCATCGTAACATTTTGATGGACTTAGGTGGGTTTAAATTGTCAGCTAGCTATTTTGGAGTTTGTGTTTAACTAACTTGTTTGTATTTAGAACTAATTAGATATTTTTAAAATATTAATCTTAATTTTGTCGAGTTGTCTCAAAGTAAATACATAGTATGTTGTGTGTTGTTATGTCTGATTATTCTGATGCAGATTAAATAGGGGTAACGCATTAAAGGTTATTTATTTATTTGTACCCCAGTTTGGTACAGTACCCTTTTAACTTAATTATTTATCTCAAACATGGAATCTTACTTGTAGATAAAATTACAGCTTTAGGATTGTTCACAACATTCCATACTAATTTGCTGTATTTCATAAATTTCTTGTGATTGATATACAATTTATATAATTCCACATTTGACCAGAAAAAGGAAACATTAGCTTAAAATATCTCTTCCAAACTTTGCATTTGGCATTGGTTTTAGAAATTGGATGGTCCTGCTTTGAGGAATAAGACAGAACAGGTTACCTATTATAAATAACAAAGTACCTATATTTACCGTAGACTATTAATATTAAATTAATGCCTAGTATTTAACTACAATTATTAATTTTTTAAAAGAGGCAATAGCCTATTTATTTATTGTAGGCCTAATAATTTAATTTGCTACCAATGGTAGAGGGGCTTGTGGAGGAAGAGTGAAGTGTATAACCCATTTCCGGCAAATTACAGTTCTGTAAGAACAATGCAAATTTACCAGTGATGTTATTAATCTTTGATACCTTCTAGGTCAAGGAACTACAGCCTGTTTTGTTTAGTTATTGTTACTTGGGAGAGAATGTGTTTTAAAAATATAGGCTAACTGTTTAAATTTACCTAGACTGAAATCTACGTGATTTAAAATCCAAGAAACAATAAAATTTACTATTATTGTCCAGTTATATCCTCTGCTATCTTGGAAAAGTAATTTGATTCCCATTTGAAGCCGAGGGACCTACTATGTAATACATTTGTTTGTGAAGCAGCAAAACTCGCCAGTGGAATATAAACCTTATATAGCCATGAATTCTTTAGTATTTGTGAATAGTAGCAGCATTCTGCTACTATTCACAAATACTAAAGAATTTGTGAATTTCTTTGGCATTCCAAAGTCTGTTTAGCAGGTTTCAAACCTGATTCTCACCTTGTCAACATATTTTCCGAATTAAAAAAGAAAAACGTGTGTAACTGACTATTTGGATAACATTTATTGGAAAGGTCTAACAATGTGTCTTACGTTTCTATAAGGTTATAAAATAGAATGTTTGTATATAAACTCGATCGCCGCCAGTCACTTCCTTTGATGATTGCACTATAAACAGGGACACAAAATTTAAATTATTAAGTGGTTATTTAAAGAGCCAATGGACACAAGTACTACACACTTGTTAAAAGCATCATACAACTATAACATTTTATGGTGGTCACTGTGAAGAAATGTCCACAATACTCTTCAGCAATAGTTACGGATGGGGTGAACCGCCGATGGCAGAAGTAGCAGGCCTAGCCGTTACCAATCCAGTTGGCATTGGTTCTGAAGCTGATTGTACCCTTTACGCTTGACTGCACTGTGACTTGACCTTTTCACCAATCGAGTTATGCCCATAAAAACTACACCCAATTAAAAAACTCATCAAAACTATGCAATGGCTTCATTACAAGATATTTATACAGCAATTGTTTGAATCTATTAGTATGTAAATTCTCACAGTTAATATGGTCTAGCAAGATATTTAAATTTAACCCTAACATTAATTTATTTTTTCTTCAAGAATGTTTAATTTTTGTTTTAGAATAAATAACAAAATATTTCTTATGGTGTGATTGCCGAGGACTTGGCTTTGTTTGTAAAATTTATTAACAATATTTTCAACATTTAGAAGGTTTTATAAATGTACAATCCATACATCGTTAAAATTCAAGTTAAGAAAAGTGATTTTTACATGATTCATTAGTATTAAGATTTAATATAGACCTAATCCTAAATGCCAATTTTTGAATAGGCCATATTCAATTCAAAGTAGGCCTACCAGGGTTAATCTTTTATTGAACCAACTTGCCTTGTCTAGTCTAAAATTTTAACAAAATTTAGATTTTCAAATACTAATTCATCTTTTTTACATGCAAAATTTAAAAAGGTGGTAGACAATAGAGGTTTAGAGGTTTATTTATATTTAAGAGTAAATTATTGTGTCCTAAAGCTTTTTCAATATTTCTCATAGCAGAAAATGTAAGTTCTGAGAAATGCTCACAATATACAGAATACAGAAACAGAAACACGGAATACAAGAATTCAGAATACTAATATCATCAGCATTTAGCTTATTCGTATTCTATTACCATTGGTTTGTTCTAATACACTATTTAGTAGGCCTACTATTTAAACTAAGATATTAAAATACACAACCAAACATTATCATTATAGAGATTTTATTGATGAATTATAATTTAATAATGATTTACCATAAAAATGGGTACTTTGGTATTATACGGATGCCACTATTTTTGGAGGTTAAATTTTTACCGGATACAAAGGATAACTACATAATTCGAAAAAACGTACTTTTATTGACTTACTGTACAAATTTTACACCATTCTGATGAGCGGTCTTTGTGTTGTGCCTCCCAAAAGGCAGCGATGTCCGCTAGGATCGTGTTGAATGCGTCGCCGCCGCTAGCAACCACACCCGATCGCCACATGTACTCCGCCAAATATACAGCGCGCTGCGGCAGTTATGTTAGGATGGGTTATCATAAAAATACGTACGGTTTCCTCTTCATTTCGAGGTAAATCCCACACCAAAAGAACGTCACTTATTATGAAAACAAATGTAACGTAGTGCACGGCAATAAATCACTCATGACACTGACCCAGGACCCAGATTACAGGCGGTGACAGGTGATGCGCGCGCTCCGGTCAACGACCTGACCTTGGCCTATTTGGAGGGGGTTTGGCGGCCGGAAGTATGACTCATCAGGTATCATTCGATTCGTAACAAAACAAGGAAAGTCCTACAATCATTTTTATGATAACCCATCCTAACATAACTGCCGCAGCGCGCTGCATAAGGGTGGCATCCGTATAATACCAAAGTACCTAAAAATGATATTTAAATGAGTGATTTTATTTATTTTTCAACGCACTGGTGCCACCATCTTACAGGTACATGTTTAACTAACCCAATACAGGTGACAATAATGGCACATTTCTACCGACCTTATACCTCGTAGTTATGTAGTCGTCCCGCCGACCCTCTTCACAGGGCGTAGGACCAGTCAGGGATCTATTCTGACCCCAGGCTCATGTGATGACACACGTTGCAACATAGGTTTCACGGTTCTTTTCTGCCCCATTTCCATTAGGACCAATATGATGCATCACTTTTAATGGGATGTGGTGGGACCGTTTCCTATACCTCGCTGCAACATGTGTCCTGGCCTTTTTTTGGTGGCCTAGTGATGCACAAAATACATATTTATGATTTCACCAGTCTCTCTAATATAGTTTGTTTTTATATTTGAATGTAATACATTTAAAAACAACAAAAATGTAAATACATGAAACTATATAGTTTTAAGAAGATATCGTTGAGGAAACAAGTACATTTATGGTCAGTTGACAGTTTTTGTATTTAATACTGTAATAAAACACTTTATTAAAAAAACTAACTAAATGAGCTACTATTACATGACTACATGGATCTTATATTTATTAAAGTGAAATTGATTAAAGTTCCATTTAAAAAATCATTGAACCTCTGTTAAAAAAAACAAATAAAAAACATGTGATGTTTCAAATGTTGGCGATAGAATTTCTGCCTGATCAGATGGTTTTTGGCTATTTCTGGACAGATGTTGTACTGTACTGTGGGTATGTTACAGGTCATGGTAACATGAGTCCCAGCTTAATGTTACTGTCCCAGACAGTTTCTGAGTTGTCACTTGCAACAAAACCTGCCTTACCTGCCCCCGAGGTGTCTATTCTAACAACTTGCGGTAACATGTTACTGTCTCTTGCGAAGACTCTTGCTACGATGCAAATTTATCTTAATGGAAACGGGGCTTAAGTTTATGAATTTGATTATAACCCTTTCCACTCTCTTTTTTTAGGCTGGTCTATTCTTATCCAGTTGCATTCAAAAGCATACTGATCACTTAATTATTTTTATTTTTTTAAAGTAGACGTGTTTTATTTTGAAACAGTTGATAAGGATACCAATCAAAAAAACAAGGAGAGATATGTTTGGCGGGTCAGGCCCGACATGCGACAACGTAGCTAAATGTGGCTGCCTCGACATATGTGCGGAAAGGGTAAAGAATACGTGTTTTAATAAGGGAATCAATAATTTCCTTGGTATAAATTTTAAACTGTGAAATGAAAGTATCAAATTTTCAGTAATAACATTTTAATTGATTTGACCTGACGATGGTATCTTTGATATCAAAAGGCCTAGTTAATTAAATTTTATTGTTTTTTTATGCTTTCATTTCACAGTTAAAAATTTAAATTTATTTCCAATAATTCCAACACTTCTAGTAAATTATGAATTTAATTTGTGTTTCAAGTAATTTTGGTTATCTAATCATTTCCCAATTTCATCTTCACATTCTAGGTAGCTAACGCTAAAATGAAGTGAGCATAATGGAACAAAACACTGGAAATTTGATTGATTTAAACATATATTTAAAACATGTTTGATACCGATCGGCTCATAAAATATGAGCCGGTCAGGGTATTAAAATAAACTGGCTGAAATAAGGAACATACAGAACAGACCGTGACAGTGAGCCTGACCAGTTTGAAGCCAGCTTCACAACTGTTAGTGAACAGGGAACTCAGCAATCATTGTTCCCAGAGACCAAGCGACTCACATGGGATGGATATCCCAGACTGTTACAGACTGTTACAATGTTGCAGGCAATCCAAAAGCCAGGTACACTAGGGCACATGTGGGATGTCTGTACTGGGATGGCCAGAGCAGCTCATATATGGGACTCTGGTCTCAGGCAAATTCCAGTAACTCATAAGCAACTCATCAATACATATTTAGGAACTTTTTAAAATGTCAGTAGCGAACGTGTTAAAACAGTGAGTAAAAGTCAAGACAAGGAATGGGATAGATTATATTTTGACAGTAACCAGGTTTGAATTTTTTCAGAGTATATTTGGTGAGTGTAATGCAGTCTTGAAATATTCATAAAACTGGCAGCCACCCTTATGAATATGGAACAGAACAGGCAGAATGTGGTTGTTTTAGAACATACTTTCAAGAATTATGTGCATTAGAATAAAAATCAAGTTAATTTGTTTGTGGATTTTATGTTGCAGATTGGTTTTGTCCCAACCAGTAGAAGTTATAACCAATGAGGACAGATTTTGGAAAACCATTCATAGATACCCCAGTTAAACAATGGTGTTTTTTGATAGTGGGCAACAGTATTTTGATCAACAGTAAAGGAAATTAAATTAAAACTTGTTATCCACTGATGAGCTCCGATGTCTGACTCCGCAACTAAGCTGGCGGCGCTGCCGGATTCCGGGGGCACAACCCCCCAGACAGGTCAGTAAACTACCTTTTACCTTTTTTCTCGTCAGTTTCTGAAAGTTTTTGCGTACAGATATTTAGAAAAATGTGTAATATTATCAGTCAAATGTTTATTGTAGGGTTTTGGTCAGATTTATGGGTTTGATGGGGGACACTCACTTCAATTTCATCTAAGTAATTTTTGACATTTCTTGATTTTACTTAATACTGATTCAAATGTATCAAATTGTTTAACCTACACAGTAATCATTATAATTTTAAATTTTTGTGAGTAATTTAATATAACTGCTGAGCAATAAACAGTGGAACATGCCCCTCTCTTGATAGTTCAGGAATTATTACTGTATTAACTTAGGCTATCTATTTCAGTAGTAATTCATGAAGTGTTTAATTTATAGATTTATATTATTGAAGAGTGCTTAACTCTTACCAAAACTTGTTTGTAACTTTACTAAATTATTTATTAATTAAAGGGATGAGGTGATTTTACTGCAGAGGCTTCTAGCCGGGTTATTATGTATTTGTTGACTACTTACATGCTAGACCTATAAGTGAATAATATTATTTTTATCAATAGGGGATCAGCGCCTCAGACAGCTAGAAGCCATCTTCCTGGGTGGCCCCATCCAAGGCCAAGGCAGGTGTTTCAGCATAGAGACTCTACTGGACATATTGATCATCCTTTATGACGAGTGCTGCAACTCGTCTTTGCGCCGGGAGAAAACCGTCTCTGACTTCATTGAGTTTGGTGAGTGCTTGCAGCTTTTTTAAATTTGTTCCTAGACGTGTGTTATTTGGTTAATTATTAACAGAAATTGAGTTGGAATTTATCTAGAGCATACCTATTTTAAGGATGCCGTTACAGCGTATGGCATATTTTAAGGATCTTAAGGTTCACCACTTAAAACTAAATAATACCATCAATACTTAAGTAACAAGTAATGTAATGTTATGTAATGTTATGTTATGTAATGTTATGAAATCTATAAAAATAAAATATATTTTATATATTTCACTTTTTAAGTGATGTATGGACTAAACTAATTATTTTAGTCCATCCATAATTTCTGATGTTAAACTTTTGAATTATAGTGACTTTTTATCAGCAAAGTAAAAATAGGTTATTAAACAAATTCTGTCTTGCTGTCCGTTCTTAGACTTGTGCGGTCAACACCATCATGGCATTCCCAAAAAGTCAGTATCATTGATTTATAAGAAGGTGCACAGGGGGTAAGGATTATCCACCGTTCTTGGGCGATTTCAAAAGTCCAAGAGTTAGAACTAGATGAAAATGTTGACACTTTTTGGACATCCCTCTACAGGAGAGACGGACTTTCTACAACACTTCTGCCTTCTGCAAAAATCCCGGGGCTAAAGTAACCGATGCTAATGTTTAAAATTTATCTAAACTTAATCAAATTTGAAATTGAATACAGTGATTTAGCAATGTTTATGAACTGATTTAATTTGTAACCTTATTTTTGCAGTGAAACCTGTTGCGACCTGTGTCAAGAATCTGCGGTTATCCCGAGATGATTTTGAGATCATCAAAGTGATCGGACGAGGGGCATTCGGTGAGGTGTGCGTCGTGAAGATGAAAGGCACTGACAAAGTGTTTGCTATGAAGATCCTCAACAAGTGGGAAATGCTGAAGAGAGCGGAGACGGCGTGTTTTCAGGTAGGTCCATCATAAAAAGTGTTCCATCACTGTATTAAACTCTCAGTAAAGTTAGATTTTGGTTAGAATGACACACTTGCCTCTTGGTCTTGGGTATTGTTGAAGTGTGTAGTTTTTGGGCTCACCTATTGTTTGAGTCAAATAGTTATTTATGTATTAAGAGAATAAATTAGGGCTTTATCGCTTGAGAGAAAACTGAGCGGTAATTTTCCAAAAGTGACAAAGACCCTACACTCTAGATACATACACAATTTTTCCTACAACTGCAATTTTGTATAACACACAAAACACAACAAGTCATTCAACCATTTTGGCTGGATTCTCGATATTTGACCAGCCAAGTCAGTTAAGTTGGTCCTAAGCAACAATCAATCAGCTACTTCAGCGAGCCGAAAAATAAGACTCAGACTTTTTCGCTCGCTAAACAGAAAATAGCTGTTTCACGATGTGATTTCAGATTGTAAGAACCACTTTAGGCGCGGTTGTAAGAAAATTTAATTTTACACCATGCAGTATAGAAAGAAAGATAAGTTGTGATGTAAAATAATGATTATCATCAAAGTGTTAAGTATCGAGCATATCATGGTCAAATACATAGCCTGTTTTAGGCCAGAAAGTCAGGAATGTGATTTAATATTTTACTACTACAGTACATATTACCAGACACTTGGTATTGTTTAATTAGTTATGGATTGTTTAATTAGTTAAGTTCATAAAATTGTCACTTTTAGGGCTTGCAGTTCAACAAATTTGCTAACTGTAGGTGGTTCAACAAAGGTAGATTTTACCCCATCATAATTCATGTTTACTTGCAAATTCAAACACTCATATGCTGTATATTTATATACTCTTCAATTATATTTATAAAAGTGCAAGTCAAACATAATTCAGAAATTCTGTTTTTTGGGTAGGTATATGGAAAATATTTCTTTGTAGTTCAGTAGGCTGTATACTTAGACAGTAGCATACTTCGAGTTTGTAAAAATAGACTTTAAATTACCACTTTTCATTTTCTGTGACAACTTATTGTAGAGTTGTAAGTAGAAAGGTGTTGTGATTGATATTGATTTAAGTTATCAAAATTATCATGAATAATATTTGTTTCCAGGAGGAGCGTGATGTGCTAGTTTATGGTGATAGAAGGTGGATAACAAATTTACATTACGCATTTCAAGATGATAACAACTTGGTAAATATAGTTTATTGATTGCATTTTTTAAATTAAAGGTAACATTTTTATTTGGCTTGTAATAGTAGTTCTTAATTTTACCATTGATTATAAATATATAGTCAATGATTTTACTCAAGTTCCCTAATTAAAACCTGCTTTTCTAATTACAATTAAAACCTGCTTCTCGAGTGTTGTTTTTACATTTTAGCAGGTATATTTTGGCAGGCTATTCTAAGCTTTAAACGACTAGGGTGGAAATAATAAAACTTAAGTATTAGGCCTAGTACAAAGTCTGTATTCAAATATATATTGTTTTTGAAGCTGGATAAGCTTGGCTTTGTTACTTCCATGAGAATATTATGCACACTTAGGGGTGGTAGCAGAGGAGGGGAAGTTATCCCCCACTACTCAATTGTCCACATTGACTCCTCCCTAATAATTTGCCCCCCTCTGGAGCTGCTGCCTCATGCAACGGTATGAAAATTACTATTTGACAAAATATATATTTTGAATAGCTCAAAACATATACTGTAACATTCAACCTGACTATAATCGTGGACAAACTTACTGGCGGGTGGCTAAAATCACAAGTTGGCCGTGCACTAGGTATACAGATTACAGGCCGTGCTGCTACTGGAGTGACGTCACAACTTGAGGCGATCTTGCTGCCGCTGTACACCCGGTCGCTTGCACGTATTTGTAACTGCAATTTGTTCCTGGCGTGATTTGAATGATTAAATAAAGAGATAATGTAGTAACATTTTGTGGCGATGTTCTAAATTAGTGTAGGATAGTGATTGTTTAGTTTTTATTTGTTTAATTTTGATAGTTTATTGTTACAAACGTTCTTGTTTCTATTTATTAGGTGTAAATGCTTTAATGTAATTATTGTTCTTGCTATCGGTAGATAAGTTAATTCTACATTACAGTTTTATATGGTTAACCAAAAGGGAAATCATTTAGAAACCCAATTCCAACTTTAATTTGTTTAATCAGAAATAAAGTACAAAACCGTAGTCTTTTTCAACTCTTATTATTAAGCTTGTCTACCTTAATTTGTTTGTATGTTTCTTTCTTTATCAATTATCTTTTGCTTTTTCATTGTATTGTAATTATTTATTCAAATGTTACAGACGTGAAATATTATTTTTTTTAAAAATGACGTTAAATCTTTTTCACAAAAAAGGCTTTAGTTTATAATAAAGATCATAGTTTATCAGTCACCTGTATGAATGTGTCATTTTTACAAATACTTTGGCATTCAGTAGACTGCCATTTTTATACCGGTCTTATTGTTTATAGTTATAGCATAATTTAAAACAGATTATTGTCCCTTTTTGATATCTGTAATTAGACCCCTTGCTTGTAACAATAAATTACAGATCTGCTTTACGGTAACTGGCCATTTTTACAAATGTCTTTAACTTCTAAAACTTGGGGATTATCATTTATTACAAAATTGTCCTAACAACAATGAAAGTCAGATTAGTTTGGTAAGTAGTGCCAAATAAAATTTTGATAACTGTGTTTATCATGTAGTATTGATATAATCAATGGTCATGTAGTATAACTCAAAATCGGAAATTGCCGACAAGAGGTCCCTTTTTGCTTTCCACCTCACAAATATATAATAACAGCGATTGTTATTAGTTTGAAGTTTTGTACCATTGTGAGCTATATTAGATTTTTTTTACATCAAACAAAACGGTTTGTTTAATTCCGAGGTCACTGATTTTTAATGATAAAAGTCACTAAAAGTCCCCAAATTAAAGTCCACCAAAGTCCAATTTTTATTTTAGGGAGCTGGTAGACACCCTGTTGTAAGATAATGGCTCAAAGAAATAATGTTGGTCAGCCAACTGATTTATTGCTTTCAACTGGACCCCACCCCTCCCCTCCCATCCCTCTTCCTTCTTTATCTCCAAGGTAAGATATTTTGCCGCCGACCCAAACACTCCCCGTGCCCTTTGTAGCGCGGGTAAACAGCCAGAGTAACTCTCCCTGTGCCCTTGGTATCGCGCGTAAACGGCGGGAGCATATGAAGGCATCAAACACATTGATTACTACAGCATCAAATCGAATTGCATAGAAATTTCGATGCTTTTCTATGCATCCCACACCCCTAAAAAACAATTTATATTTTAATTTTACTGTAAACCAATATAATTAAATTAGCAAGAATTTGTTTTTAATCGTATAATTTTGACTATCAATTGTAATCAATGCATCGATACGATATTTGTATAGATTCGTGATGTATGGTATCGCGATACACGGCCGAATCGTACATAATTATAACAAACAGAGAATGAATACGGTCTATAAAGGGAAATGCGCGATGGCGAACGTTTTTGATGTATACAATCGCAAATTGCAACTCGATGTCGATTCAAGATTCACAGGATAGACGCAGACAACGAGACAACTGCAGTGGGTTACTGGTGAATAAGTCGATAATTTACAGTCGATAGTCAATATCTGATTGTATCAAAATCTCACTATTTAATGAGCAAGATCCCGTAGAGTAAGTCGTAATTCCAAAGTTGCATTAGGAATACAGAAATTTCAACATATGAAATTTGAAATTGATGCTACTGATATTTGTTTTCCATTCAATACCTTTAAAACAATGAGTAAAATATTGGTGACTTGCGCAAAACGAGTTACATACATTCGGTATGATCGACGAGTTTAATCCGTCTAGAGCTCTCATACTCCAAGAAAAGACTTCACGTTTTTACCCCCGGATGAAATCTCTAGATATATTAAGCTCGTTGTGTATTACGACAACGCGAAGCAGCGACGACGGATTCACGAAAGGATCGCTATCTGTTATTTATTTACACAGGTTTCATCGTTTGGTTATTATTTGATTTTGTTGATTTCCTTTCTTTAAATGGGTCCGAAAAAGAATAGCATTATATGGAAATTCTTTAAAAAGAACGAAGCTAATAGTGAAGTCGCTGAATGTTTGAAACGTAAGCTTTAAGGTTGTGCTTTATGTTTACATTCCGGTGACAAACTAAACAAAGTTTCTATTTTTTAGTAAACGAAAAGGATTCAAACTAGTTAGTAAATTTCTAAAACAAAGGATATTCTTTGGTCATGGATGTTTTTGGTTAACTATTACAGAGAATGCCTACTGAGTCCTTGTTTCATTGCCTAAGTCGTGCTAGGCCTAATAGAATGTTGCGATGTCTGATACTTTTCAACATCGGTGATTCCGGTCTTTTAATAATCAGGCTGTCATCATATTAAAATGTTTCCTTGTTTTTTTCTCTTGTCTGACCATATGTATATGTTTGTTTTTTTACTACATGATAAGTCATGGTGATATTAAATGATTGAAGTTGAGTAGCCTAATCTAGGCCTACTTTTATTGAATTTATATAACTTTACCAATATTATTTTTTTAACTTGTCATTTTTTGTTACCACGAAAGTCAAGTAGTTTGTTATTTAACCTTTATTACTAAGTTTTACAATCACAGTTCGGAAGTTGTGATATTGCCAAAAACTTTATTAAATTTGGTTTATTCATAAACATTTGATTATTTTATCATCCAGTCTCCAAAATAAATAATATAATGGTATTTGTGTACAACCAGTTCAATTACAGGGTGAGGCAGTTAAACGGCAAGATTTAAACAAATTACCATAAATATATTTAAATTAAAAGTGTAATTTTTCTAACATGAATCTTTATTTCATGAATGGAAATAAATGATTTAACTTCAAAACGATCATTTCTGAACATGGTGTCAGTATGGTGGTATCCTTGGTTTTGCTCACATCGTCGGAGTCTGAGATGGATTCCGCCAATGTCTGAAGCTTCTGCAACTGAATGTTGTTCATTTATTGCCAAATTCGATTTTCGCCTTGTTCTGTTACATGTTCTGCTTGCCCTCACTTTTTATAGGGGTCGCGGTGGTCGGTTCCAAGATGTGCACGGTTTGGTTATATCACATTCTAAGCCACCCGCCAATAAGGCTGGCCATGATAATAGTTTTGGTTGAATGTTCTCAGATGATATTATGCATTAATAACATTACTCAGCGATATTTGAAGGTATAATCAGGACAAAGATTTATTGGACATCTCAATCATCTCATTCTCCCATCATTATTACATCTCAATCGGCAGTCATGATTTACTTGTAGTATTAAGAGGTTTACATCTTAAGGTGGATTTAACTATTTTTGGCCACTAATTTATTTATTTTTTGCCATGATTTTGTTGGTCCAATTTTTGCCAACGTTTTCAGTAGGGGTGTGCGAGTACTCGAAACTTTGAGTTTTCAGCCAAGTATTTTTATACTCGAACTCGACTCGAAGTTTTGAAAAATACTCGAAAGTTCGAGCGAGTATTTCCCGCTGTTTCCTGGACGATCGCTAATGAATGCGACCGTCCAAAACTCGTAGTAACGGCTGCAAAAGGCGATCTCATCGCGTAAAATCGGCCGAAAGAGACGATCACTAACGATTGCGACTGGCCAAAACGTGTAGTAACGGCCACAAATGACTATCGCTAACGATTGCGACCCTCCGAAACTCTTAATAACGGCCGCAAAAGGAGATCGCATCGCGTGAAATCGGCCGAAAATGACGATCGCTAACGATTGCGACCGGCCAAAATGCGTAGTAATGGCCGCAAAAGGCGATCACATCACCTAAAATCGGCCGCAAATGACGATCGGACCCCGTAATTTCGGCTGTAACTAACGATTTCGTCCTCTAATCATGATTATAAGCGATGTCTGGACCAGGTGATATTGATCAAATGACAACCGGACCGTGTTTTATTGGTCGGAAACGAATTTCAAGCCGCGTTTTGTTAGTCAATACGTAATCCAGTTTGTACTGGCCAAAACTTTGAATTGCTACTCATGTATTAGTTAAAAACCATGTTTACACTATCCAATCTAGGGTAGTATCCAAATCCCATTACACTATTTTAAACTACAAACTGATGGGAAATACTTGCTCGAAAATACTCGAAACTCGAAAATAATTGGCACTGCTCGACTCGATTAAAATAATCACTACTCGCACACCCCTAGTTTTCAGCCGTTAAATAATGGTTGTTGGAACTTGTAAACTTCTCAACAGCTGTAGTTTCCTCATCGGAGTTGTGTTTCAGTACCTGGTGATGGACTACTACTGTGGAGGTGACCTGCTGACGCTGCTCAGCAAGTTTGACGATCGTCTGCCGGAAGACATGGCTCGCTTCTATATCGCCGAAATGATATTGGCCGTCAGCTCCATACACAACCTCAGATATGTGCACAGGTACTGTTGATTATAATTCAATCCTTCAATAATTTTAAGATTAACAACTTTAAGGGTAACAAATTTGTTTCATTATTTGATAGAATTGAAGCTAAATTTAAATTATAAATAGTAAATGGAATAAAAGTGAGCACTAGATAAACTTTAAACTACATTAGTAATTGAAAATTTAGTTTTTTTTGTAATTTGCACAAGTCATGTATTGGATAATAAAAAATTAGATGCAAAGAGCTCTTCATCACAGTCTGTAATTGTCTTTTGGTTCTCTTAGGGACATCAAACCTGACAACGTTCTTCTAGATGCCAACGGTCACATACGACTCGCAGATTTCGGATCTTGTCTCAAACTCTTCGAAGATGGAACTGTCCAGAGCAACGTTGCGGTCGGGACGCCTGACTACATATCCCCTGAGATTCTCAGAGTAGGTACCAAGTGGTTGTTGTGGAAGCAATTCTAAAGGACATTCTTAAATTTCAAATTGCTTAGGAAATATATTACAATATTTGATAATTTTGGTTTGTTGCATTTGCAACTCTATAATACTCTATAACTCTATGGTAAATTTTGTAATAGGGTTTGATTACCGATCCCAATTGATTTTAATTGGAATAAATTAATATGCCGTGAAATGTTATGATTATCCCCAACTAACTCAAGTTGATCTAATTATCTTTTCACTGAAAAATGTTATTCGTGACCAACAATATTTTATAGTTTAGGACAATATTGTAATTAAGTTCTTGGTTACAAAGTAAAATTACAGCTGTAGTACCTTTTGTAGATCACATTGTCAGAAAAACATCATGTACTGACATTTTAAAAGGTGAATTGTATGTAGGCTACATATAAAAATAGATTACTTCTAAAGTTATTTTCAACATAATTTTCTTAACATTTTAAGGGCTTATAAATTTGAGAAACATTTTGAAATTAGTTTATCATCCAAGCTGTTTCTTGTTAATACATTTACTTCTTCGAGTAGAAACATAACATGTTTACTAAATAACATGAACTCACCATCACCAACAATGAATTTTAAACAAAGAAATACATATTATTATAAAATATAAGTTTTATTAAGTTAAGCAATCAGTAGCTGGATTGAATGTTTAGTTTGATAAAACATTAATAAATCCATTCTTCTTGTTCCGATTTAAGATATTTTAGCGAATTTCCCCTATAGGGAAGAAGCTATTACCGTAGGTCTCATGGTAAGACTTAAGCCCGAGACCATGATAACTTTTCATTTTGAGGTCCCCAGATGCCAAAAACACCATTCGTTCAAATTTTTATATATGTATATATTTATATATATATATATATGTGTCCGTAAGCACGATAACTCTTGTAAAAAAGGTCTGATCTTAATGAAATTTGGTACAAATGTGTAAAGTACCATTTATTTGAACAAGTTCGAAAACCAGATGAATCGCACCATCCGAAGGGGGGTTTTTGGGGGGTTTTGTACCCCAAAAATGTGTTTTTTGGGGTTTTCACATGTAATTTTAATTTAAATCAAATTTTAATTTATACCATTGAATTTAGCTTAAAAAAAACAAACAATTTGGTATTTTGATCATTGCTCTACGTCAATTGGTTACCGAGATATTGAAAGTGCTAAACACAGTACGTTGTCTAATGTTATTCTTATGGAGAAAAAGAAAAAATTGTTTATCTCGCTTATTTATGAACATAAACTGGCAAAATTTGGTATATGGCTTGATCTGGTTATGGTTTATTGTTGTTTGCACAAAAAAACAATTTTCCGCCTATGGTTCCTGTAGCAGCAAACCTAGGTACTTGGTCCCCATGTTATTCTTATGGAAAATACTTAAAATGTTATTTACGCTTATTTATGAATGTATATGGATGAAACTTGGTATGTGACTTCACTAAGATGAGTTCTATTGATATTTGCATAAAAACCCATTATTTTGCGTGCCTTGTTGCAACAAACCTGCGTACTCATCCCCAATGTTATTCTTATGGAGAATAATTAATATTTTAAATATCGCTTGTTTGTGAATACATTTCTTATGAATCCTGTTAAGTGTTATGCTATATATTCATTGGAAATTCGCTGAGTATGCAGGTTTGCTGCGACGGGTGTATTTATTAATCTGTTATTTTGTATTATGAGTTTAAAATTTATAATAATTTCTATTGCAATATTCATTCTAAGAATGTCCAGTGTAAAAAAGATTGTCAAAACAAATTCTGTTCTTCAGTTTTCACCTCTGTTAAGTGAATATGAATATTGCAATTGGCTTTGGTGGCTCACCCATTTATATCTAGAATATGTTTGGGCCCCTTGCAAGCCTAATGGTTAGTGGTTTCAATGTCGGAACAAGAGGTCATGGGATTGTTTCCTGAGTTGTCTACATGACCGAGAGGTTTAGACCATTGTGCTCAACAATGGTTTAAAAATTACCACTAGCATATACACAACAAATCAATACTAGCCTGCTGCGTAGTGGTTTTTTACACATATGATTGAAAGTAATCAACCAGATATATGATTTTAGAGGAAGTGTTCTTGTTGCGAGGGAATTATTTTGTTACTCAATCGTTAATTTAACCTTTGTGTTGCCAGGCGATGGAGGACGGCCAAGGCAGGTACGGGCCGGAGTGTGACTGGTGGTCCCTGGGAGTCTGCATGTATGAGATGCTCTATGGGGAGACTCCTTTCTACGCGGAGTCCCTAGTCGAGACGTACGGGAAGATCATGAATCACAAGGTAAAGGCCTGCATAATACCTCCCACACTGACAGACCGGGAACCACAGTACTTGGTGTGACAGATATGGCAGAGAATGTTGTGAGAGGATAAATTACAGGGTTATTTGTTGTTGATAGTAATGTCTGAGAGTTTTGGGGAAATAATTGTACTCAACAGATGATCCAGTGTCCATTTTAATTGTAACTGCTCGTTCAATTAGTTTAAGAAAACACAGGTTCTTGAACACGGTTCAAAGTTTTTCTTTTACTGTTGAGTTTCATATGTCTAAGGGAAGTGGTTCACAGATAGAAGTTACTGTTAATAGTGAAAGAACATAAGAACCAATAATTATGAATTCCTAACATAGTAGTTATACATTTATGAACAGTCATCTTTTAATCTAGTTTTAGAAATTATTTTATTTGAGTTTAATTCTTTTTTTGATAATGATATGTTTCAATTGTATTACTTAATGTTATATGACGAGCTGGAAGATGTAATCCACACATTGTATTACTTACTGGCAATAAATTGAGTATTGAGTCATTGCCATTTGCTTGTTCTCTTGATAAAGGGATTTTACATTTTGGATAAGTAATCTGACTTCCATATTTTAACTTTGCAACATGACTGAAATAAATAGTAGTGTACCTTTCTGGACCGACAATAATTTGGTTGCAAAGAATTAACTCAATGGAAACAGTAAAATCAATGAAGATTAAGACAGCGAGGAACTTAATAGGCATGGTTGATGCTTTCAAATTTGTCAAGTAGGGATGACAAAAACAAAAATATGACTGTTTTGTGTGGTTCTTGACTTCTTAAGTTCTTTCTTTCTATATACTTCATCAACTTCTTTCATAACATAACAGTAATAGGAATCTTTCAATCGTGTAATAATATACTTTTGTACTACTGTGTACACTTTGATGTTTTTAACTATTTGCTTATTGATTATTTTATTTTGATAATAATAACTTCTTTATTTCTTACTTAACCTACTTGAATGTTTATAAACAAAACTCAGATAGTATTGCCTTCTGCTAGCTAGGGGTTATGGGTTACTTCAACTGTCTATGCGTTCTTCTTCACTGCTTACAATTAATTACACTAAAATAATGGCGTCTCTGTCTACAATGAAAACTCATGGGTACAGAACAAACCTATTGTTTATTGTAGGGGTGTGTGAGTACTCGACTCGAAGTTTTGAAAACTACTCGAAAGTTCGAGCGAGTATTTACCGCCGATTTCTGGACGATTGCCAACGATTGCGACCGGCCAAAACGCGTAGTAACGGCCGCAAAAGGCAATCGCGTCACGTAAAATCGGCCGAAAATGACGACCGCGACCGGCTAAAACGCGCAGTAACGGCCGCAAAAGGCGATCGCATCACGTAAAATCGGCCGAAAATGACGACCACAAACGATTGCGACCGGCCAAAACGCGTAGTAACGGCCGCAAAAGGCAATCGTATCTCGTAAAATCGGCCGAAAATGACGACCGCGAATGATTGCGACCGGCCAAAACGTGTAGTAACGGCCGCAAAAAGCGATAGCATCACGTAAAATCGGCCGAAAATGGCGATCGGACCGCATGATTTCGGCCGTGACTAACGTTTTCGTCATTTATTATTGATTTTAAGCGATGTCTGGACCAGGTGAAATTGACCAAATGACAACCGGGCCCTGTTTTATCGGCCGGAAACGAATGTCAAACCGTGTTTTGTTTGTCAATACGTAATCCAGTTTGACTGTACTGGCCAAAACTTTGTATTGCTACTCATGTATTAGTTAGAAACCATGTTTAGATTATCAAATCTAGGGAGGTATCCAAATCCCATTACACTATTTTAAACTACTAACTGATGGCAAATACTCGCTCGAAAATACTCTAAACTCAAAAATAAATGGCACTACTCGACTCGACTCGATTAAAAAAATCACTACTCGCACACCCCTATTATTGTAAAAACATACAAAACAGATATTCTTTAAAAGGAAAAGGGACTAACAATATATTTATAAACTTGGGGAAAAACTCTAATATTTACTTTGACAATTATTAAATATACAAAAATGTCTTTGATTGTCTCAGGGTTCACATGAAATTCATATCTCAGGTTGGGGTATCATGCGGTGTTAGAATTTATTCTTATGATCGTTTGTACTTAATAAACTCTTGATAAATAAACATAATATTAAATAAAGTTCTGAATAAATTATGATTTGGATTCTGAATGATTAGATGTTGCTCAGTAGCAGGTGGAAAAGTTATAGTTCACTGAAAGGTTTATAATGTCCTGCAGTCAGTTGACACTCTCAATAAAATACCTAGTAGGCTATTGATCAATTAGATATTAAAAGTTTCAGAATTATACTGGATGCAATAAAATTACTTTAAAATTCTTCTTGGTTAATAATTGAAAGATTTGATAGGCTAGATAATAAAATTGGTCTGCTGATTTCAATTAGTTTGTAGCCTAAACTGTAATTCAATGGCTTCCTTGGTGCAATAAAAGGATGGATCTCGCCGCTGTTTAAAAATTCTTCGCTACAGGTAAATAAATCTCCTCGGCCTTGCAAAAGGGTCAACTATGGCCTGTAGCTCTTCTTTCTAAATACAAATTTGGACTTTTAGTATCCAAATACTAATTTAATGGGATTATTAGGCTGGGAAAAGTGTCCCACTTATTTAAAACATGTTAACACTTGGCCATCATGAAAGAGAAGGGAAGGTTCTGGTATTGTTGTAAGAAATCACACGTCATAGTTCACTAGATTACTGTTGGCTCTTGTTGCCCACTTTTACACATACACTATATAAAAACTACTAAGGAGCTTAATTTGGAATTTGGAAAATTATTAAAATAGATTGATATTGATTATAAAGCAATTTTGTTACATAGTAATATAGGCTATTATATATATTTATTGACTAGGCTATTTAATATTTTTTCTCTCTATAAAATAATAACTAAATTACCTAATAGGCTTATCTACAACATTCCTAATATGGGGTTTACAAAGGTGGCTGGTATTTACAATTACATATACATTAAATATTGGAACATGAAATTAAAATTACAGGTTTTTAGGGGCAAAATTATCAGGGTAAATATATAAATTTCTGCAATCGAAAGTCACATTTTGTGTTTGTTTAAAGAGAGTGTTTGTGCTTGTATATTTGGATTTGTAGAAAGAGAGTGTTTGTGCTTGTATATTTGGATTTGCATTACAATCTTAGGGTTAGGTAAACATCATTCTCATATTACCCCTAGCGCTTTTCCTTTTGTACACATTTACCTTAACCTACCTTTA